>CM022300.1:510193183-510520489 GCA_011799875.1 Thinopyrum elongatum
TCAAAGATAAAGGGAAGAACTTCTTCTTGACTTCATCTTCGGGCAAACCTGTAAGCTTACATAATCCACAAACTTCATCCACATATATTAGATGCATATCAGGATGTAATGTTCCATCTCCTGCATAAGGATTAGCTAGCAGTTTCTCTATCATACTTGAAGGAATTTCATAACAAATATTTTCAGTAGGTGCAGTAGGTTGAGGAGCAACTCTTTGTTCTTCCGGTCGAGGTGAAGATACCCCGAACAAGCCCCTCAAAGGATTTTTTTTCATAGTGACAAGTGACAATAAATTTCAGCACGTAATATAAATGTTTCCTTACCAAATTCCAGTTACCAAAGGCGCTTCACTCCCTGACAACAGAGCCAGAAAAGAGTCTTGATGAACCACAAGTATAGGGGATCAATCATAGTCCTTTCGATAAGTAAGAGTGTCGAACCCAACGACGAGCAGAAGGAAATGACAAGCGGTTTTCAGCAAGGTATTTTCTGCAGGCACTGAAAATATCGGTAACTGATAGTTTGGTAGTAAGATAATTCGTAACGGGTAGAAAGTAACAAGTGTAACAAAGGTGCAGCAAGGTGGCCCAATCCTTTTTATAGCAAAGGATAAGCCTGGACAAACTCTTATATAAAGCAAATCGCTCCCGAGGACACATGGGAATTATTGTCAAGCTAGTTTTCATCATGCTCATATGATTCGCGTTCGTTACTTTGATAATTTGATATGTGGGTGGACCAGTGCTTGGGTGCTGTCCTTACTTGGACAAGCCTCTCACTTATGATTAACCCCTCTCACAAGCATCCACAACTACGAAAGAAGAATTAAGATAAATCTAACCATAGCATGAAACATGTGGATCCAAATCAGCCCCTTACGAAGCAACGCATAAACTAGGGTTTAAGCTTTTATCACTCTAGCAACCCATCATCTACTTATTACTTCCCAATGCCTTCCCCTATGCCCAAATCCTGGTGAAGTGTCATGTAGTCGACGTTCACATACCAAATTCACATGATTACTTATAACAAGACTTCTCCCATGTCCTCAGGAACAAACGTAACTACTCACAAAGCATGTTCATGTTCAAGATCAGAGGGGTATTGAATATCATTAATCATATGAACATATGATCTTCCACCAAATAAACTAACTAGCATCAACTACACGGAGTAATCAACACTACTAGCAAGTAGCAACCCACAGGTACCAATCTGAGGTTTTGGGACAAAAATTGAATACAAGAGATGAACTAGGGTTTGAGAGGAGATGGTGCTGGTGAATATGTTGATGAAGATTGACACTCTCTCAATGAGAGGATCGTTGGTGATGACGATGGCTTCGATTTTCCCCTCCCGGAGGGAAGTTTACCCGGCAGAATCGCTCTGCCGGAGCCCTAGATTGCTTCCGCCCAGGTTTCGCCTCGAGACGGTGGCGCTTCGTCCCGAAAGCTTCCTTCTTAATTTTTTTCTAGGTCAAAACCCTCCATATAGCAGAAGATGGGCACCAGATGATGGCCAGGGGGCCCACAAGCCCTGGGGGCGCACCCTCATGCTTGTGGACTCCTGGTGGGTCCCCTTCGGTTGTTTCTACGCCCAATATTTTTATGTGTTCCAAAATAATTCTCCGTAAAGTTTCAGGACATTTGGAGTTGTGCAGAATAGGTATCTCATATTTGCTCCTTTCCGGTCCAGAATTCCAGCTGCCGGCATTCTCCCTCTTCGTGTAAATATTGTAAAATAAGAGAGAAAAGGCATGAGTATTGTACCATAATGTGAAATAACAGCCCATAATACAATAAATATCAACATAAAAGCATGATGCAAAATGGACGTATCACCACCCCAGGGCACCACCCTTGTGCATCCAAGGTACTTCGCACAAGCAACAAAGCAGCCGCGACCTTGCCGCCGCTATCCTCGATGGCCTCACGGGCTAGCCCGAGGGCTTCCTCCGGCGGCGGCAAGAGGAGGAGGGGAAGGGAGGTGGCAGCGTGGCGTAAAACCTAGACGCCTTGAGTCGCTCGCGAGGTGGAAGGAGGGACAAATGCCGAGTGTCCCGGCAAAAATACTGGACAAAAACCTCGCGCTAGGCAAATTGGTCGTTGGTTGTTTGGCTAGTGTTTACACCCAGCAATCAAAAACACCAGACAAAGAGCAGGCTTTGCTAAGTGTTTTTCAGAAAACACTCAGCAAAGAATTTTGTCTTCCTTTTTGTCTTTCTGTTTATTTGTTTTTAAATTTTTTCTTCTCTTTTCTTTCTACAAAGATGAAGCTATTTTCAAATTCTAAAAAAGCAAACGAAGTCTAAAAAAATATGAATTTGGCATAGTGTCATGATTCATCACTTGAATGAAACCTTTTTTACGCGTAGCATACACCATCACACGTTTCATGTCAAGATTTGGCACTTTTTGAGGCTCGTTTGCTATTTTAAGCCTCTAAACAAATCTCTAGGCATTTAGTGAATATAATTCGAATTTGGACAACAAGTGCATGAAAAGGCTCGCACAATGTATTGAAAAAAAAAATCATATTTCTGTCCTTGAGTTTATTTTTTGGGCTTATCCAAGAAAAGGAAAGGAATTCCAAACTTTAGGGTACCATGCCCCCAAAATGGATGTTCTTGGTGTTTATTTCCGAAATGCAAAGAAAGTCTTAAAAATATGAAACCTAGTGTGGTGTCATTATATGCTCCCTAGAGGTTGTGGTAAAAATTTAAGACACCTTTGCCAAAGGTCTGCGCCGCCCAGTTGGTGCGACGAAGGTTCGAATCCTGCTCGGGCGCGGTTTTGTTTTGCCGGAAAAAATATGTCTATAATTTAGGGTATGAAAAGATATAAGCCTGTAAATTACTCCCTCCTTTTTATTTAGCCTGCATATAGATTTGGCTGAAGTCAAACTTTGTAAAGTTTGACCAAGTTTAGAGAAAATAATATAAACATTTATCATAACAAATTTATATATATGATATGAAAGTACATTCAATAATGAATCTAATGATACTGATTTGTTATTGTATATGTTAATATTTTTGTCTCTAAACTTTATCAAAGTTTACAAAGCTTGATTTTGACCAAAGCTAATACGCAGAGTAAACAAAAACAGAGGGAGTACCGCAAGCCAACGAGTGGCGTAACGGTCAGCGCGCGCTTGCCCAATTGGGTCGACCAAGGTTCGAATCCCGGCGCGGTTGCACGGCGCTATTTTTGCGCGAAAAAAATGTTAGCCTTCTTTTTGCAAACAAGGGCATTTACATGATTACATATAAAGCAAGGTGTTTTTTTGTAAAAGAACGTGCCACGTGGCCCCCGGTAGGAGGGCCTCTCCGGTCAGTTTCAGCGTCAATACATGTTTATACAGAGTTTAGACCGTTCTGCAGCCGCGCGCGCGAAAATTGATACTAATATGTAAAAATTAGGAAAGTTGATACCAATATGCAATCGAGATAACGAGACCCCTCGCACTCAAAGTGTGCCACAGTCGTAGTCCGGCATCATGAGGAGCCCCTTGGCGAGCACCCCTGACAGCACCCTGTCCCGCGCAAATCTCACCACGGCGTGCTCGCTCTGCTGCACACGCCCCACCATGTAGGACGCCGCGATCACCTGTGCGCTCCTCCACCGCCGGATCCCGGCGTACCGATGCAGAGCCTCCTCGATCGTCTCATTTCCGTCGCCATCGCGGGCCATGGCGTCGCCGAGGCACCGCGCGAGGACGACGGCGTCCTCCAGCGCGATGCACGCGCCCTGCGCCAGGTCCGGCGTCGTGGGGTGGAGCGCGTCGCCGGCGACGCAGACGTTCCCTTTGCTGATGCTCGCGAACAGGAGCGACAGCGGCGGGCGGTACCGTAGCGGCGCCACGAGGACGTCGTTCATCTCGCTCCTCTCGACCGCATCCAGAACCTCGTCAGGTGCCTTGACGCTCCTCAGCTTGGCCAGGACGAACTGCTTCATCTCCGCCGGGTTCTGGTCAACGTCCTCCTTGCCGTCCGGACAGGAAGGTGACCACGTCAGGAACCAGTACACGTCCGTGTCGCCGCAGGGCACCAGGCCGGCACGGAAGTCGTTGCCGCTGAACTGCATGAACTTGGGCTGGAAGCTGTGGCCGTCGGGGTACTTGGCGTGCCCCCGCGTGGCCCTGCGCCCCGAGTCCCGCGGCTTGGCGAGCCCCAGCCATTTGGTCACCACCGAGTTGATCCCGTCGCAACCGATCAGCACCTTTGCTCGGAGGGTCGAGCCGTCGGCGAGATGCAGGATCTTGGCATCACCGCCGCCTTCTTTGTCGTCGTCGATGGAGACGATCCTGGAGGAGTAGCGGATGGTGCCCGGCGGCAGCTCTTCCTCCAGCGCCTGGAGCAGCACGTTACGCTGCACGCACCGGGCTTCATGGGGTCCGCTGCATCAAGGAGGAGACAGATAAATTCACCGGAAAACAGAGCAAGTTCGGGACAGATGGAGATGGTGGATGGAGTGGTTATCTAACAGTTTGCCTTGCACCCGGAGATCCAGCTCTCGCACCACTTCCCCGGTAGTCGGGGACATGACACGCACCCTATCGTTTCGAGAGGAGAAATATGAACAGCGTCAGCACAGCTAACTCGATATATGTACGATCCTGATAAGCTTCAGAAAAAAAAAATCGAGATCGAGATCGAGCTGTACTGTATACGTACCCCTGAACCTGCAGGTGGTGGCTCCTCATCTTGTCGCCGACGCCGAGGGCGTCAAGCGCGCGGAAGGCGTTGGTCCATGTCATGAACGCGAAGCCGGACGTCCGAAGCGCCGGCGACGACTCCAGCACCACGCTCCGCACGCCCTTCCTGCATTCATCCAGTGATCATCGTCAAGTTAAGCCTATGTGCCACACACACATGGAGAGCTGGCTAGCGTTCACGAAGAATTCAGAGAGCATGTGAGTCGTCTCTGCCTCTATGGAGATGTGATTGGTGTGCCGGCGTACCTGTGGAGTTCCAGGGCGACGCCGACACCGGCGAGGCCGGCGCCGACAATGACCACGTCCTCGGCGGCGTCCTGCTGCGGTTGCATGTTTGCTTGCACTGGCTCCGAAGACGACTGATCTATTCGGTTTCGCGAGTTAACTCGAGTTGGTTTCGACTGATCTATACCATTCAGCAAGTCAATGCTGTATGTATATATGCGTCTGTCGCCAAGGAGTTTGGGTCCAAGAAAACTGAAGCAGCGGAGAAGGAGGCGGCTCTGGCGTCACTGCTGATGATGCCGCGCGGCTGCCTTGCTGGTTGGCCTTGTAGAACAATGGTCAACTTGGGCACTTGGCAACTTGCATCTGTCCTTTTTGAGTATCATACTCGTGCCTTTTTCTTTGGAGTGGTTCTTTATCCGAGGGTTTTGGGAGCAAGGTAGAATACAAAAACGGTTGATGTGCACATGCAAATATGTTGGCCATTGCTTCGTTTTCGGTCCTTGAGAGTGGGTGACACTTAGTTTTCGGTTCTCTTTTACGTACCAGTTATGTACAGTACCTTTTTTTTTTAATGGAAACCAGTTATGTACTTCGTATATTGCGTTCAAGTACACACACATCAAGCCCGAAAAGCGATTCAGAGCCCATCCTCCCGGTCCCGGTAGCCTTTTTCTTAAAAAAGTCCAAAGGTTTATTTTACCCCTCAAATTCTTTTTAAATGTACATACACATATAAATGGGTAGCATGGTGTGTACGAATTTTCATCAATACATATTTTTTATATGCAGTGTACACCCAAAAACAAATATGTGGATCAAAATGAACTTGCTTTTGTTGTTGTTTTGCTAGAAATTTATCTTTCTTCTGTAGGCTAGAAATTAGTGTGTTATTTAAAGAGTTTTCTTATAGATATAAACAGGACATCTATATGTATACGTTAAAAAAATTATGGAAGTTTTAAATATCCTTTCCATATATTTAAAAAAATCAGGCTCTCTATAGCCTAGGTTCAAATTGCTTCACTCGATATCCAACAAAGGATTTAAATAAAAGTGCATCAGGGGTTTCTTTGTATTGTAAGTTTTTTGGAACATTGAAGAATTTTATTCATTGGATTTTTCTGCAAAAGTTCATTGGACATAGGACCGGGTTTTGTAAAATTATTATGGAATGTTATTTATGTTTCTCGATTTCAATAGAAATCTCAACATATGCTAAAACGACATGTTGTTTTCCTTTGAAAACTCCAAGTTAATAGGACCCTCTCTTGCTATAATTATCTCAACTACGCAATTGTAGAAAGGTAGACAACATGAATCTTATCCTTCCTTTTGGGTTATAGCCTTGGCCGCAAACTATATATATGCTTAAACTTGTTTTTGAACACCCACTTACATCCTTTTTTTGGAAGCATTAAGACGATTAGTAATCTCCCATGTCCCATTGCTACGAACAACTTCCTTCCAATAGTTGACATATAAACATGTATATGTTTCTAAAATGGCAATCAGACTATCAAGGACACAATAAAAATCGTCACCCAAAAGGCTTTGCATTCCTTTTTCTCTTGCTCCTTTTAGGAGCTCCACTATCTTCCTCCATAGGATGCCCATCATAGTATTACATAGGAATAACAGTTTTAGATTCCTGAAATGATACACATGTATCTTATAGGAAAAATTACCTCATAGAGCATCACATGTTTAGCCTACAAGATGGCACTGACGTTCATGTTGATTACTCCAAATTTGACAGCTAGAAATCTATACCAAAGGTTATGGGAGTATAGCCAAGAAAGACATAATCCTCGATTTAAAGTCCAAGCTTGCACATTTAAGGAATTTGTACAGTGAATTTCGCCAAGCAACTCAAATTATGCAAGTAACTAAGTGAGTGCCGCTTTTCATTTCCCGCTCCTTATGGGGGGGTGGGGGGTATGTGTTTATTCTTTATTGGGACTCTCTGTAGGACATGAAAAGATTTTGATACCCCTCACCTCACACAAGCACATACTCCCAGTGAACTCGGTGAATATGTGCAGCGGAGGCACCTCACTTGTCCAACCGTCGGATGAAAAATTGATGTCCAAGCTCTGTTGAATGTTGACATATTAGCAAAAGAAACCTTGTATTTCATTAAGATCAACCATCACTATAGTTTGTTGGATTTTTCTATGAAACTAAGTTTCAAATACAAACTAAGGTTTATCATGTTTTAGGGAGTTTTTCTATAAGTGTCATCAAGTTTTACATATGAAACTTGATGTAACCCATGTAAGTTTTAACAAGTATTAGACAAGATAACATGTCAAGTTGATTTTCTGAACTGAGATGACAAGAAGTTGATACTAACTAGCAGATGGGCTTTTAAAAAAAATAGAAGCAACCAAACCCCCAAATAGATATAGTGTAGGTTGATTTAGATAAAATTCAAAGTTGTTTCTACAAATATCCTACAATCTAAAATGTGTCCGGATATGTCCTGTGTTTTTTGTCAAATGGCCCAAAAATATCCGGTGCAACACCCTCCCCAATATTCTTTCAATAGACCCATACATATATAACATGATATGACCAAATTAGTTAGAGTTCGGTTCTATATGCACATTACTTGGATTGGGCTTAATGGGGGAGGTGTCTTTTTGTGGATTACATATGCCATGTTTTACAAAGAATAATTTGAACTCATTTGAAAAGTATTCCAAACCCGTTTGATCTTCATACAAGTTCATTTTAAAATTGTTCTTCATATAATTTAAAGTAGTCTAGAGCCCTATCTTTAATTCAGAAAACATATATATAACATTATCTGATGAAATCATCAGTCAATGCCATGAAGTATTTCTTTGCACCTCCCTTTTACATAACTTACCTCTCGCACACATCCGAACTTACGAGCTCTAAAGGTGCAATGCAACCTTGTAAGGATTACAGGGTGGCTTAGCTCGCATGCAAGGTTGACGATTGGAGCATTTGGGGAAGTTGAATTTCAGAATCAAACTCATATATACAAGCCACATCACACAACCGAGATTAGGACATTTGGTGCAGTCAAAGCCAGTAGGCTTGGGCTTGTTTCATTAGAAGCTAACTTTGCTATAGTTTGCCACACATTTTTTTCTAAGCTTGATTAAACTATAGTGCACAAATTTTTAGTCACACTTCGTTTTGACTAAGAGAATCTTACCATACTTTTCTGACCATATGACATATAAAGTTTTTCATTGCATAAAATAATCGCGCCTAACATGTGGCTACAACCAAGCACTCACCTAACTTGTGGTGTGGCAAAGTGGCTAGGAACCAAACATGCCCTTAGACCATAAACAGGTTCCTTACTTTTAATTTGATTTCAATGTGAACCAAAAAATGATGATTTTATTGATTTTCTTAGTGAACATTGTTTTATTTTTTCTATCCATATAAATCATCCAAGTTTCGTGCCTTGAAATAGAAAGAAACAATTAACTTGGTAACATGAAGTGACATGTATTCATTCTCTTTAAACATGGCAAAAAGCAAAGCTTTTATTTCACCTAAAAAATGGTGCATGTTTGAAGAAAAAAATCATCAGTCAATTGTTTCAATGCCATGAAGTATTTCTGTGCACCTCCCTTCATAAAATTTTCTTCAAAATTTCAAAAAATGTTCAGATTTTTCAATATTGTTCAAAAATGTGGGCCACTAGTATTTCTTTTACTAGAAATCGAACTCAAGACATGTCAATCCTCAAACTGCGATGCTAGCAACTAGAAGTTATGATTGTTGGTGATGGATGGCGGCACGAATACTTTAAAGAGTTAAATGTAGCAGCATATTCACTATAGCGTGCTATACTGTACCGCATATTGTAGCATATAGATATATGAACTATTTGAGCACATTTTGAAAAAGGAAATATTTTCTAAAAAAAAGTGAACACAATTTCAAATTTTTAGATTTTTTAAAAACAAGAACAAGTTTTGTAAGCATCACTTTTTTAAATTCCCAACATTTTGTGAAGAAAAATTAATAACCCATTTTTTGGATGTTTTTTGAACAATATTGTAAAATCAGCATATTTTCCGAAATTTCAAACAAAATTTTCAAATATGATTTTTTAGAAAAAAAGTGAACTTTTTTTAAACAATTTTTGCAATTGCGAAGATTTTTTAAAATATGAAGAAAAATTATAATTCCAGAAGAAAAAAGAAAAGAATGAAAAGAAACAAGAGAAACAAATAGAAAAAGGAAAAAAACTGGAAAAATAAATAGAAAACCTATTAAAAGAAAAGAAAACCCGGTTCTAGAACCTTCTTGGACGTTCCTAAAATCTCTAAAAACCCACTGGAACCTTGTAGAAAGTTCCTAGAACCAGAACGAGTAAGGTTCCCGTATAACTGAAAATGGGACGGCCCAATTCGTTAGATCATGACCAGACAAGGCTGTATTTTGCAGCAACGTGCGGCAAATATGAAATTCCAATGCTAACCATCTCGCTCACTAGTTCACTGTTCAGAAAAGAAAACAGTACTCCCTCTAACCCAAATTAATTGACATAGTCTCTGTACAATGTAGCATTGTATAGAGGCTGCATTAACTAATTTGGATACGAGGGAGTAGCTGTTTGTTCTGAAAAAAACATACATCTGGTTTTCTGATATAGAAGTCATGAATTCGACAAAACTTTCATGAATTTGAAAAACTATTCATGAATTTAAAAAATTGTTCATAAATTCTGAAAATCTTCACGAATAAAAAACTGTTCATGAATTTAACAAAATATTTGCAAAAATTTAGAAAAATTTATGATTTTTTGGAAAAATGATCGTGAATTTGAGAAAATCAATACAAAAAAGCGAAGGAAAAAAGGAGTAGAAAAATGAAAAACATTAAAGGAAAAGAAATTGATAAAAGGAAAAGGAAAAAAGAATATCTGACAAAACCAACGGGTAAGTATAGAAAAGTAGAGGCTCATTAGCTCTCGGCCGCTGGATCCTCGCCCGGTCTGGTTTGCCCTTTTTTCCCCTCAGATTTTACATTTGGTACTCTCTGTTTCAAGAAAATGCTGATACTATTTTTATTTGTGAAATCAATGTTTCGGATTTAAATAATAATTTACTTATTTTTTGGAAATTATAAATAATTCTTCCTGAATTTCAAAAATGTTCACAAATTTGACATAAATCTTTGTAATTTTGATATTTTTGAAAATTTTCTAAATGCTCGTAAATTCATAAAACTGATTATGCTTATTTTAAACAAAATCACTAATTTTATAAAATGATTGTTAGTTAAAAATACATTTTAAAAAATGATCATAAATTTGAAAAATTATTCATGAATTTATTTTTATGAATTTTGAAAAATGTTCACAAAATATAAAAATAATAATTTAGAAAATGTGAAAAAATGAACATAAATGAAAAATCAGCCGCTGGTCGCTCCTTCTGTCTGGTCCATCCTTTCTTTGTTCGTCTGTTGCTACTGGTATTCTTTTTCTTAGGAAATAGCCGGCTACATTTTTTTTTCAAGTTTTGGTTTTTCTGGTGAAAGAGAAAATATTTGTTCATTGAAAAATGTTTGTGATTTTTAAAAGGTTCATTAATTGGTAATTTGTTCACAAATTTTTTAAATGTTCATGAATTCATGATTTTGTGAATTTATACATTTTTCAAAAAATTGCAATTTTTTTGAGGATTCTAAAATGTAGGAGAAATTTATAAAAATTCCATTAATTTTGAAAATTATTGTGATTTTAGAAAATTACTTCTAAAAATATACATGATATTATAAAATATAAGAATTTTGAAAAATGGGAAGAAAAATCCAAAGATAAAAAAATAGATAATATGATAACCAGTAGAGAAAAAAGAACTTCAGAAAAAACACAGAAAAGAAGAAGAAAGAAATTGAGCGGAACCTTCGAGAATGTTCAGAAAACCAAATGGTAGTTCATAATATAATTCTCTCAAAACAGGCTTTAGTGCCGCTTTATATATAGAGCGATAACCAAACAGAGTACACGGCTGAACGGCAAGGAGATGGGGTAGCCCTCATACAATGCCGATCCTAGGATAACCGGATCACGCAGAACACACGTGACTACGCTACCAAAAGAGAGTACAGGAAGAACTGAGTATAACACCACGCCAAGCCCTATAACACCTAAGCTCCATGACAACGCCCCGTTGAGGGAGAGCAACGCTTAGCGTCGCCATTGCCGAGTCCACAATAGACAGAGATTTTCACCCGGAACCTGGACACGGGAAGGAGCACCACGACGATGTCTTTAAGAAGATAACAACGCCCGCGAGTGTTGCCGTCGGCGGCGACAAAGGGCGAAGCTTTCGTTCGGGAGCTCCACCGCGTCACCACGGCGTCTCCAGGGCAAACATGATGAGCTCAGAACCCCAGATCCAGATCGGGGCGCCGCCACTACCAGCGACAGATAGCACGCCCAAGCCACCCACTGCACCACCTGTCGCCGATATGGTGCCAACCATACAGACCGCCATCCGGGGCCACCACCACAGCATCCATGTCAGAGGCATCACGTTGCACCCACCACGGTAGGAGGAGTAAAAGGCGTCTCCTTTCACTCCTAGCCCGACATCATGCACGGAGTCGGGGTCAACACCTCCATGGTAGGAGGCGCCCATGCCTGCATCTCCAGTCGACCCAGGTGGACCGGGGAGACACTATGTGACGCCCCCGACTCAATCGTACACTAATCATACACGCAAACGTGTACGATCAAGCACAGGGACTCACGGGAAGATATCACAACACAACTCTAACACAATTTAAACGGAGGTCCACAATATTACAGACCAGGGATTCGAAGATCCGAATACATAAGTCAGTCATACAAATATTATCTGAGTACAGACATAGTTAGACAAGTTTTGCCTTAAGAAGGTTAGCACAAACAGCGACACTAGATCGAAAGGCGTTGGCCTCCTGCCTGGGAGCCTCCGATCCTACTCCTGGTCGGCTGGCTCAATCCAGCAGTAAGTACCCTCTGGACCCTCCTGGTAGTAAGCTCCGGTGGTGGCATCTGGCTCCTGGACTCCATCGTCTGATGTATCACCAAGGTGGGGTATGGGGAAAAGAGAAAGTGAAGCAACCGTGAGTACTCATCCGAAGTACTCAGCAAGCAAGGATCTATACTACATATGCAACATTATCAATGGGGAAAGGCTGTATATGTGGACTGGGCTGCCGAAATGCCAGAATAGAGAGAAGGCCTAGTCCTATCGAAGACTAGCATCTTCAAACATCTTCACAAGGCCATCATCTTGCAGCAGTAGAAGAGAGTAGAATGGCATTATATTTAGCAAACATGTTGAAGTACAGCTTAAAGATCCTTCCTCGACTCCCAAGCGAGAAAGCGATCCCGAAGCTTCAATTAAGTAACAAGTATCCAGTTCAAGTAGTAGATCGGGATACACAAACTGAGCGTCCTTTACCGTAGGACCGACTATCGATAGATGATTCATCCCTGCAGGGGTGCACTACTGTTACCCAACACGCTCGATCAACTCTGGCCGGACACACTTGCTGGGTAATGCCCGTCCTCGGAAGATCAACACAAAGCAACGCCCTACCTAGGCTCGGCAGAGAGGTCAGCACGCCGGACTAACCTATGCACCCAGAGGTCTCGGGCCATCGCCCTGGGCACCCTGCGTGTTGCGAGACTGGCCGGGGTGCAGGCGCGACACTGAGCTCGTCAGTGAAGTATCCAGCCCAATCCCGACAATCAGCCCGCACGGTGAATCGTGATGTCAGAAGAGCTTTCGGGAGAAACGTACTTCGCAGAGGGTCCCATAACCATTATCCCGCGTGGTGGTAGTGCGTATAGGGCACGTCGACCCACTCAGATCACACACCCAAATCCAATAAGCTCAATTAGTATCACGCGGAGACAATCAGAGTCTCTGATGCTCCGCCACAATGTCACACTCGAGTGCCCTTCCGGCACACCCGAAAATCATAGATCCCCAGCGGGTACCCACCAGGGTGGACCCGCCTGTAACAAAGGTCAAGTAATCGTGTGGGCATAACATCAAGGGGAAAACCCGAGGAATCACCCTCGGCGGATTCCACTCGACGAAATCATCAGGGTGAACGTATGAGGTATCACCCTCGAGGTTCACACTGAGGGGTCGCACGACAGAGTCGTATGGGAAGTGGAGAAGGAGGAATCACCCTCGATGACCACGACCGAACAGCTACACTACAGAGTATTCATCGGGAGTGCGTTACGAGGTATCACCCTCGGCACTCGATAGTTACTACTCAGAGTCGTACAACTAAGGGGGTGTGAAGTGAGCTGTCGTTCTCTGGTCGACGATCACGTTGATCGAGTCGTCGATGATCAAGCAGGGGCAACAAGGATAAGGTGGTGGGGTCACTGATGGTTCACTACCAACCTATACTAAACAGTTTATCATAGGCAGGTAAGGTAGCAATGAACAGGTTACAACAGTAGGCTATGTATCAGAATAGGAGCATACATTAACAGTAGCAAAATCTAATGCAAGCAGGAGAATAGAATGGGTGATATCTGGATGCTCAAGGGGGGGGGGGGGGCCGGGGGGGGGGGGGGCGGGGGCTTTGCCTGGTTGCTCTGGCAAGAGAGAGGGGTCGTCAACGGGCTGCTCGTCGGTAGTGTAGTCGTATCCAGGTGCAGCGTCGTCGGTCTCAGCGTCTATCGAGAGAGAAGGAGGGGGAGAGAAACAATAAATTCACGGCAATAATGCACACAATATGTATGACATGCCTAAATGATATGCCGGGGTGTTCTACTGCCTAACTAAATGATTTAGTTAATTTAGGAATTTATTTGGATTTATTTAATCAATGCAGGGCACTATTCATTTACTAAAAATGGTCTAAAAGTTCAACGTTTATATCTACGGGCGTCTGACAGGAATACGGAGGACGTATTCGGGTTCGTATCGAAATTCTGAGCAAGTTTCATGTATAAAGTATTTTCATCGGAGTTACGGATTATTTAATATGATTTTCTAAAGTTTTTATTAATTTCTGGAATTTAATTAATTATTTAAATTAACATTATCCGAAACAGTGTAAGTGACATCAGCATGACCTATGCATGATGTCAGCAGGTCAACTGGTCGACTGACCAGTCAAACCAGACAGGTGGGACCCACATGTCATACACTGTGGTTTAATCAGAGGGGTTAATTTAATTAACTGAACTAATTAGAGGGTGGGCCCCAGCAGTGAGTGACTGATTAGTATTATAATTAACTAATTAGCTAATTAACTAATTACTTATTTATTTAAAATTGTTTAAATGGGGTGGGACCCATATGTCAGTGACTGGGCCTGCCCAGTCAGCAGGGTTGACCCAGTTAACGGGTCAAAGTGGGGCCTGGGGACCCACTGGTCAGCGACCCAGGAGTGGGCCCCACATGCGCCACATCGGCGACGTCACCGGAAACACGCCGGCGACGATTTCCGCGGCGGAAGATCGCCGGAGCAGCTCGGGATTCGCCTACGGATGGCGAAAACGGGCGCGGTCACTTGCGTTCTAGAGCTAGCGCTCGCGCGCGTCAAGTGGTGGCGGTGGCGGGGCCAGAAACGGCGTGTAACGTCGGCGGCGAGCCTCGCGGCGGGCGCCAGAGTTCGGACGGGGGGTGGAATCGACGAAGCAGGGCGCCGTAGCTCGAGGTAGTGGGCTAGATATGCTCTACGCGTGCGGACGAAGCGGTGGGACTCGTGCCCGTGACCAAATGGTCACCGGAGCCTCGTCGGCGACGAGGTCCGCGGCGTCGCGCTCGGGTTCACGTGGAGAGGGGGCTAGCGCGTGCGTGCGAAGCAACAGAGAGATAAGGAGGGGGGAGTAGCTCACAGCGGAGGCGCACGGTGGCCCGGTGACAGTTTTGGAGCAGCAGAGGCGTCGTCGGCGAGGAGGAAGATCTCCGGTGGCCGAGGAAGAAGACAACGGCGTGGGGGCGATGCAGGGCGCCCGGAGCTCAGGCTTGTGGTCGAGGAGGTCGGGCGCGTTGCGGCGGAGCTCGTGGACACGGAGAGGCGGCGAGAGGAGCACGGTGGCCGTGGCTACGTTGCGGTGGCGGCCATGGTTGCGCTCGGGCGAGGTGGGGAGCGAGGGAGGAAGGGGGAAACTGGGCTAGGGTTCGTCCGCGAGGTCGAGGGGGTCGCTCATATACCCAGCGCATGCGCGGGCGCGCTGTCGATCGCTCGGAGGGGGGGGGGGCCTGGCTCACGCGCTCCAGGTGCTCGACAGCAGCGGCGTGAGTAGTGCGGGAGGTGGGGGAAAATGCGGGGGTGGGCTGGGCCGCGGCTGTAGCGGGCAGGCCGAGTGCACAGTAGATGCTTAGGCCTTTTTCTTTTTTTCTTTTTCTGCTTCTTTCTTTTCTGTTTTGTCTCTTATTTTTATTCCAAATATTTTTTGTAAAATAAGGCAACTGTTCCATTAAATGTTTGGCACTATCTACCACTGTCCAAAATTGGTTTGTAGACAATTTGAATTCACACAAATTTTTTATAATAATTAAAATGCATTAATCCTTGCTGTGTGCCACCTAATTAATTTATTAATTGTTGGTTTCAATTTTAGAATAGTCTCTGTATTATTTGTTATTGATTGAACATTTTAGTTTCTATGTTGGATAACTTTTATTTTCCACTTTCATTTAAATTTGAATTTGAGTTAGGAGCTGAAATGCAATATGATGCTAATGATGATTATGCACTATTAAACATGCTGACTTGTCATTATCAAAAGTGATTACTGTGGCTAATGACATGGGGTGTTACAATTCTCCTCATCTATCAAGAATTCTCGTCCCGAGAATTAAGAGGAAGACTGAAAGAAAGTGGGGTATTCTTCGCGAAGACGATCCTCGCGTTCCCAAGTGGCCTCATCTTCAGAATGATTTGACCACTAGACCTTGAGTAATTTGATTGACTTTTGACGAGTCCGACGTTCAGCTTCATCAAGAACATGGATGGGATATTCTGGATAAGACAGATCTTCCCGTAATTCAAGCACTTCGTGATCCACAGCTTGAATAGGATCCTTGAAGCAGCGACGGAGTTGGGATACATGAAAGACATCATGTACTTGGGAAAGATTAGGCGGCAACTGCAATTGATATGCCACTTCTCCTCGGCGGGCAAGAATACGGAACGGGCCAATGTAGTGAGGAGCTAACTTGCCTTTGATTCCGAACCGATGAGTGCCTTTCAACAGAGTGACGCGGAGGTAAGCTTGCTCGCCAGGTTGATAGACCATTTCCTGGTGCTTTCGGTCATAGTTGCTTTTCTGACGAGACTGAGTAGTTTTCAAATGTTCACGGACAATGCGGACTTGTTCTTCAGCTTGCTGAATAATGT
Organism: Thinopyrum elongatum; assembly: GCA_011799875.1. Lineage (NCBI taxonomy): Eukaryota > Viridiplantae > Streptophyta > Magnoliopsida > Poales > Poaceae > Thinopyrum > Thinopyrum elongatum. The sequence goes on from CM022300.1 coordinate 510,209,498, forward strand.
CCGGTCCGACGAGTGAGCGTTCCCCAGTTTCCGACCAATTCAGAGGGGTTCGACACTTACGTCCGTATAGAACTTCAAACTGTGCCATCTTCAAACTAGCCTGATAGCTATTATTGTAAGAGAATTCGGCATACGGGAGAGATTCCTCCCATTTCTTACCGAAGGAGATGACGCAAGCTCGAAGCATATCTTCGAGCACTTGATTAACTCGTTCAACTTGACCCTGTGACTGAGGGTGAAAAGCGGTGCTGAAAGACAGATGAGTTCCCATAGCTTCTTGGAAACTATTCCAGAATCTGGAGGTGAAGAGGCTGCCACGATCAGAACTGATCTCCAACGGAACACCGTGGAGTGACACAATTCGGGAAACATACAAGTCTGCTAACTGGCTAGCAGTGATTGTCTCTTTAACTGGCAGAAAGTGAGCAACCTTAGAGAATCGGTCAATGACGACAAAAATAGCATCATGACCCTTCTGAGATTTGGGAAAACCAGTAATGAAATCCATTTGGACCTTGTCCCATTTCCATTCAGGAATTGCAAAGGGTTGCAGAGTTCCAGCGGGCCTTTGATGTTGTGCTTTAATGCGGCGGCAAACGTCACACTCAGAAACATAACGAGCAATATCTCGCTTCATATTAGGCCACCAGTATCTCTGACAAATGTCACGGTACATCTTTGTGCTACCAGGATGAATTGACAGAGGAGTGTCATGAGCTTCCATCATAACGTGTTCTCTCTCATCCTTGAACTTAGGTACGAAGAGACGGTGTTGGAAAAATAGGATCCCATCATTATCAAGATGGAACTCCGACGGTTTTCCTTTTTCAAGGTATCACTTGATCCTTTCAACTTCAGAGTCATACCGTTGCATAGTTTTGATGCTTTGTTCTAAATCTGGTTCGACAACCAGGGTATTGAGATAACCCTGTGGAACAATATGGAGGTTCAATTTACGAAGCTCTTCATAAAGCATAGGTTGTGATTCCTGAACCACATGGTTGCTGCAATAAGCCTTACGGCTCAATGCATCGGCCATTACATTTGCCTTGCCAGGGGTGTATGAGATATTCATATCATAATCGGCTATTGTCTCGAGCCATCTTTGTTGACGAAGGTTCAGATCCGGTTGAGTATATAAATACTTCAAACTTTGATGATCCGTATATATCTCGCAACGGTTACCGAGAAGGTAATGTCGCCATAGCTTCAGGGCATAAATAACCGCAGAAAGTTCGAGATCGTGCACTGGGTAATTTTCTTCGTGAGGACGCAATTGTCGGGAGGCATAAGCAATCACCTTGCGTTCTTGCATTAGGACACAGCCTAATCCTTGACGGGAGGCATCGCAGTATATCACGAAATCCTTTTGGGAATCCGGGGGTGCTAATACTGGGGTAGATGTCAATTTATCTTTTAGTGTCTGAAAGCTTTCTTGACATTTTTCTGTCCACTCAAATTTAACACCTTTGTGAAGCAGATTTGTCAATGGTTTTGCAATCTTGGAAAAGTTCTCAACGAATCGACGGCAATAACTAGCAAGTCCGAGAAAACTTCTGACTTGCTTGACATTCTTCGGGGGAGTCCAGTCAAGAATAGCCTGAACTCGTTCGGGGTTAACAGCAATTCCATCTTTGGAAATCACATGTCCAAGGTAAGTTACTTCAGAAAGCCAAAATTCACATTTGGAATACTTGGCATACAACTGGTGTTCTCGGAGCCTTTCTAGTACCAAACGGAGGTGTTCTGCATGTTCTTCTTTATTCTTAGAATATATAAGGATATCATCCAAATAAACCACGATGAATTTGTCGAGGTAATCCATGAATATATAATTCATCAGACGGGAGAAAGTTGCTGGAGCATTCGTTAGGCCAAATGACATGACGGTGTATTCATAGGAGCCATAACGAGTGACGAATGCAGTCTTGGGAATATCCTCTTCACGGACACGGATCTGGTGATAACCCAACCTCAAGTCGAGTTTAGAGAACACCGATGATCCAGTGAGTTGATCATAAAGATCATTGATCCGGGGCAGTGGGTATTTATTCTGGATTGTGGCTTGGTTAATGGGCCGATAATCCTGAACCAAACGGTTAGTTCCATCCTTCTTCTTAACGAAGAGTGAAGGTGCTACCCAAGCAGAGGAACTGGGGCGGATGAAACCACTCTTAAGCGACTTGTCGATTTCTTCCTTAAGCTCGAGTAGGTGATGCGGAGGCATCTTATAAGGTCACTTGGCAATAGGGACGGTGCCAGGCTTCAAGTCAATGACAAACTCAACAGCTCTAGCCGGGGGTATTCCTGGAAGTTCTTCTGGAAAGACGTCTGGAAAATCTCGAACGACAGGAACATTCTCGATCCCTTCCAGAGATGAGGCGTTCAAAGCATTCAGAACATATATCTGAGCTTCAGCGTCTCGAGTAATTCGGGCGGTGTAGTTCACTATCTCATCAGAGGGGTGAAGAAGTTGGATAACTTTAGTGGCACAATTGATCGAAGCAATGTGAGCTTTCAACCAATCCATTCCGAGGATGAGGTCTATGGTGGAAGACTTCAAGACGATGGGTGAGGCAAGGAATTCCAATCCCTTAATTTCAACGGGAACGTCTGGTGCTATCACGTCAGCATGACAGTGACCTCCGGGAGTTTTAATGACTAACGGAGTATGCATTTTCTCATATCGAATGCCATGCATAAATGCAAATTTTCCAGAGATGAATGAATGTGATGCTCCTGAATCAAATAAAACAGAAGCAGGTACTGAGTTAACGAGAAGGGTACCCATCACAGTAGCAGGTTGATCCTGGACTTCTTCAATGTCAATGTTGTAAGCGTGTCCACGACCATGTGCAGCAGACCCGGTATTATAGTTGCAGGTCTGATTGTTGCCACGACCATTGCCACGGCCAGCACGAGGAAAGGCTAACTGATTCTGATTCTGGTGGCAGTCATTAGCCTGGTGACCTGGTTTGCGGCACTTGAAGCACAGACAATCTTCAGGACGAAGAGGAGCATTGTTTTGAATAGCTTGAGCTTTTGGCTGCCTCGGTGGTGGAGGAGGCAGACGTGGTGCAGCATAGTTGTTCTTTGGCGCAGAGGTATTGGAACGGATCGCATTGTTGGGAATCCAAACTCGACGCTTCTGTGCTGAGCCCGAAGATGAGCCAGCATCACGATAGCGCTTCTGCGAGTCCTTGTATTCCATCTGAGCGGTCTCAACAAGAATAGCCTTGTTCGTTAGAGTTGAAAAGTCATTGAAGTCTTGAGCAGCAAGTGCAAGCTTGAGGTCGGGGTGTAGTCCACTACGGAACTTCTCTTGTCTACGTGCATCTGTGGTGATGTCTTCTTCAGCATAGCGGGAGAGGTCTAGAAATTCCCGCTGATAAGCTTCGACAGTCTTGTTGCCCTGAGTGAGGTTACGGAACTGGGTCTTCATGCGTTCCATAATTGCCTGAGGGATGTAACGTGTACGGAAAGCAGCCTCGAACTCATACCAGGTGATGACTGTTCCAATAGGCAGATTACGCTTGTGTGTGTCCCACCATTGTGCAGCGGGGCCCTTTAAGAAAAAGGCCGCGAAGTTGACGAAGTTGGCAGGGGCGACATTAGCTGACTCCATCTCGTGAGTGATGTTGCGGAGCCAGTCATCGGCATCCAGTGGCTTGTCAGAGTTGCGGAACTGAGTTGGGTTGAGTCGCATAAACTCTGTCAAAGTTATTGAAGCTGGGTTCTGGTTCTGGTTGTTCTGATGCGGAAACTGAGCCATGATTCCAGTCATGAACTGGCGGTTGAGCTCAAATTGTTGCATCATGGCTGCCATATAGTCTGGCGGTGGTGGGTGTTCAGGGGTACCACGACCACGACCACGACCACCTGGTCTAACCATCCTGCTAAGTATCAACAGGGGGTAGTTTAGTAAAAGCAATTGCAAGCGTTTAGTGACAAGCATGATGTAACTCGACAACAATTTAAGTAGTGTAACAGATACATAACAGTAGTCAATTAAGACATACAGATCCATACACAGAGTCGGGTACATGCGGACAGCATAATGGCGCAAATTCAAAAGCTAGACATACTAGGCGGCACGCAGGCACGCGGTAAGGAAGTACACAACGAGACATAGCAAAGGCTACATCAACGTCGGAGAAAACCACCGAAACGGGGTAACTGCAAGTGCTGACGACGAATGTTCGTCGCGGAAGGATCCTGCGCTCCATGTGCACTCTGATGCAGAATCCGGTCTCGAGCTGTAAGAAGAGGTCCACGTGCAGGTGTATGACCTCCAACAGCAGGCCAATCAATACTAGCATACATCTGAGTCCTGCGCGGATAAAGGATGTACTCAGGATGTATCCCTGCGCGAACAGCGGGTAGCAACTGTGTCATAGCATCGTAGAGACGTGCTCGAGTGGCAACCAACTCGACGGCAAGAGCCCGAACAGTGCGATCCAGAGCCTGAGTGCACTGAATCAGAACGCGCGGGTCATAGCGACGAGGCTCATACGGGGCACAGATAGCTATGTAGTATCCAGTAGCATCTCCAGCAGGGGCATACGAAATGTATCGGAACTCAGAGTCATCCAAGATATCGCTGAACTGTCCTCGGAGACATGCGACAGCAGAGTAGGTGGCATCATGGACTGCCATCTCAATCGTCACGCCGATACCGTGGAAAAGGTGTAGCTCGGTGTCTGAGTCATTTTGCTGATCATAGATACGAACGTCAGCATGGTACTGCTCCTGATTGAACTCACGGTAATCCTCGTAAACCAAGTACTCAGGATACCAACGGTAGCCAAGTCTGGTCATGAGAGCGATCAGGACAGCTGGAAACCCAGGGGCATCACGAGCCCAAGTGCGAAGCACAAGCTGTGTCGTAGGACATGGTGGAAACAAACGGTCCATCTGAAACAGAGGAAATTCAGATTTGTCAAATGACAATGAGAAGTTTAACACAACTCGGAGAGAAAGGTTAAACAAAACAATGGAAAGGAAAATGATTATCAGACTAATCAGATCAATGATAGGGAAATCGCACAGATATCCAGCTCTCCGGGTAGACAGGATTTACGAGATCCTAAGTGTCGGCGTTAGTAAAATTTATTTAACCCGAGTAGAAAAGAGATCAGAGTCCCAGAGTATGGACGAGGAATAAAAGATCCTAACACCACCCAGTTGGCGACGTGGGCCCGTAAGCCACACAGCCAAGTTAGTAAATTAGTTTTTCGGTTTCTAGACTCAACTTTGGCCAAGGAATTGGGAGGGGGCTTCCTACAGGCAGTCGGCTCTGATACCAACTTGTGACGCCCCCGACTCAATCGTACACTAATCATACACGCAAACGTGTACGATCAAGCACAGGGACTCACGGGAAGATATCACAACACAACTCTAACACAATTTAAATGGAGGTCCACAATATTACAGACCAGGGATCCGAAGATCCGAATACATAAGTCAGTCATACAAATATTATCTAAGTACAGACATAGTTAGACAAGTTTTGCCTTAAGAAGGCTAGCACAAACAGCGACACTAGATTGAAAGGCGTTGGCCTCCTGCCTAGGAGCCTCCGATCCTACTCCTGGTCGGCTGGCTCAATCCAGTAGTAAGTACCCTCTGGACCCTCCTGGTAGTAAGCTCCGGTGGTGGCATCTGGCTCCTGGACTCCATCGTCTGATGTATCACCAAGGTTGGGTATGGGGAAAAGAGAAAGTAAAGCAACCGTGAGTACTCATCCGAAGTACTCAGCAAGCAAGGATCTATACTACATATGCAACATTATCAATGGAGAAAGGCTGTATATGTGGACTGGGCTGCCGAAATGCCAGAATAGAGAGAAGGCCTAGTCCTATCGAAGACTAGCATCTTCAAACATCTTCACAAGGCCATCATCTTGCAGCAGTAGAAGAGAGTAGAATGGCATTTTATTTAGCAAACATGTTGAAGTACAACTTAAAGATCCTTCCTCGACTCCCAAGCGAGAAAGCGATCCCGAAGCTTCAATTAAGTAACAAGTATCCAGTTCAAGTAGTAGATCGGGATACACAAACTGAGCGTCCTTTACCGTAGGACCGGCTATCGATAGATGATTCATCCCTGGAGGGGTGCACTACTGTTACCCAACACGCTCGATCAACTCTGGCCGGACACACTTGCTGGGTAATGCCCGTCCTCGGAAGATCAACACGAAGCAACGCCCTACCTAGGCTCGGCAGAGAGGTCAGCACGCCGGACTAACCTATGCAACCAGAGGTCTCGGGCCATCGCCGTGGGCACCCTGCGCGTTGCGAGAATGGCCGGGGTGCAGGCGCGACACTGAGCTCGTCAGTGAAGTATCCAGCCCAATCCCGACAATCAGCCCGCACGGTGAATCGTGACGTCAGACGAGCTTTTGGGAGAAACGTACTTCACAGAGGGTCCCATAACCATTATCCCGCGTGGTGGTAGTGCGTATAGGGCACGTCGACCCACTCAGATCACACACCCAAATCCAATAGGCTCAATTAGTATCACGCGGAGACAATCAGAGTCTCTGATGCTCCGCCACAATGTCACACTCGAGTGCCCTTCCAGCACACCCGAAAATCATAGATCCCCAGCGGGTACCCACCAGGGTGGACCCGCCTGTAACAAAGGTCAAGTAATCGTGTGGTCATAACATTAAGGGGAAAACCCGAGGAATCACCCTCGGCGGATTCCACTCGACGAAATCATCAGGGTGAACGTATGAGGTATCACCCTCGAGGTTCACACTGAGGGGTCGCACGACAGAGTCGTATGGGAAGTGGAGAAGGAGGAATCACCCTCGATGACCACGACCGAACAGCTACACTGCAGAGTATTTATCGGGAGTGCGTTATGAGGTATCACCCTCGGCACTCGATAGTTACTACGCAGAGTCGTACAACTAAGGGGGTGTGAAGTGAGCTGTCGGTCTCTGGTCGACGATCACGTTGATCGAGTCGTCGATGATCAAGCAGGGGCAACAAGGATAAGGTGGTGGGGTCACTGATGGTTCACTACCAACCTATACTAAACAGTTTATCATAGGCAGGTAAGGTAGCAATGAACAGGTTACAACAGCAGGCTATGCATCAGAATAGGAGCATACATTAACAGTAGCAAAACCTAATGCAAGCAGGAGAATAGAATGGGCGATATCTGGATGCTCAAGGGGGGGGGGGCTTGCCTGGTTGCTCTGGCAAGAGAGAGGGGTCGTCAACGGGCTGCTCGTCGGTAGTGTAGTCGTATCCAGGTGCAGCGTCATCGGTCTCAGCGTCTATCGAGAGAGATGGAGGGGGAGAGAAACAATAAATTCACGGCAATAATGCACACAATATGTATGACATGCCTAAATGATATGCCGGGGTGTTCTACTGCCTAACTAAATGATTTAGTTAATTTAGGAATTTATTTGGATTTATTTAATCAATGCAGGGCACTATTCATTTACTGCAAACGGTCTAAAAGTTCAACGTTTATAGCTACGGGCATTTGACAGGAATACGGAGGACGTATTCGGGTTCGTATCGAAATTCTGAGCAAGTTTCATGTATAAAGTATTTTCATCGGAGTTACGGATTATTTAATATGATTTTCTAAAGTTTTTATTAATTTCTGGAATTTAATTAATTATTTAAATTAACATTATCCGAAACAGTGTAAGTGATGTCAGCATGACCTATGCATGACGTCAGCAGGTCAACTGGTCGGCTGACCAGTCAAACCAGACAGGTGGGACCCACATGTCATACACTTTGGTTTAATCAGAGGGGTTAATTTAATTAACTGAACTAATTAGAGGATGGGCCCCAGCAGTCAGTGACTGATTAGTATTATAATTAACTAATTACTTATTTATTTAAAATCATTTAAATGGGGTGGGGCCCATATGTCAGTGACTGGGCCTGCCCAGTCAGCAGGGTTGACCCAGTCAACGGGTCAAAGTGGGGCCTGGGGACCCACTGGTCAGCGACCCAGGAGTGGGCCCCACATGCGCCACGTCGGCGACGATTTCCGTGGCGGAAGATCGCCGGAGCGGCTCGGGATTCGCCTACGGAGGGCCAAAACGGGCGCGGTCACTTGCGTTCTAGAGCAAGCGCTCTCGCGCGTCAAGTGGTGGCGGTGGCGGGGCCGGAAATGGCGTGTAACGTCGGCGGCGAGCCTCGCGGTGGGCGCCGGAGTTTGGATGGGGGGTGGAATCGACGAAGCAGGGCACCGTAGCTCGAGGTAGTGGGCTAGATATGCTCTACGCGTGCGGACGAAGCGGTGGGACTCGTGCCCATGACCAAATGGTCACCGGAGCCTCGTCGGCGACGAGGTCCGCGGCATCAGGCTTGGGTTCATGTTGAGAGGCGGCTAGCGCGTGCATGCGAAGCAACAGAGAGATGAGGAGGGGGGAGTAGCTCACAGCGGAGGCGCACGGTGTCCCGGTGACAGTTTTGGAGCAGCAGAGGCGTCGTCGGCGAGGAGGAAGATCTCCGGTGGCTGAGGAAGAAGACGACGGCGTGGGGGTGATGCAGGGCGCCTGGAGCTCAGGCTCGTGGTCGAGGAGGTAGGGCGCGTTGCGGCGGAGCTCGTGGACATGGAGAGGCGGCGAGAGGAGCACGGTGGCCGTGGCTACGTCGCGGTGGCGGCCATGGTTGCGCTCGGGCGAGGTGGGGAGCGAGGGAGGAAGGGGGAAAACTGGGCTAGGGTTCGTCCGCGAGGTCGAGGGGGTCGCTCATATACCCAGCGCGCGCGCGGGCGCGCTGTCGATCGCTCGGAGGGGGGGCTTGGCTCACGCGCTCCAGGTGCTCGACAGCCGCGGCGTGAGCAGTGCGGGAGGTGGGGGAAAACGCGGGGGTGGGCTGGGCCGCGGCTGTAGCGGGCAGGCCGAGTGCACAGCAGATGCTTAGGCCTTTTTCTTTTTCTCTTTTTCTGCTTCTTCCTTTTCTGTTTTGTCTCTTGTTTTTATTCCAAATAATTTTTGTAAAATAAGGCAACTATTCCATTAAATGTTTGGCACTATCTACCACTGTCCAAAATTGGTTTGTAGACAATTTGAATTCACACAATTTTTTATAATAATTAAAATGCATTAATCCTTGCTGTTTTGGTGCACTTGCTGCCTTTGCTGCTTTTGCAGCCTTTGCTTTCTCTATCTTCTCCTGGGCCTCTGCACATTTAGGATGGGATGCATCCATGACAACCTCGTTGTCCTCAAAATCTGGCCTCAGGGGTACATGCTCTTTGTCAAGCAGATATGTCCCAGTTCCAACCTTGGAGTTGATCAACATCTGGATGTGTGGGGGCATATCCACAAGATCTCTTCTAATCGGATGATGTCCTCTTTACTGTCTCAACGATCAAGCTCATGACTTTGAGCTTCTGGGGGATGTCAAACAAGTGTAGCAAGTTGATGGAGTGACCACGTATCATCCTATGATCTCCAGACTTGGGCAACAGAGTATGCCTCAAGATAGTGTTCATTGTACTCAAACCTGCAAGCAGATAGTAGATAGATCCTAGCTTGTGTGTCTCCAGGGCTGCATCTGGTATAGGCTTGTACATGTTAGCCATGGAGTTGTGATCTTTCCTGGGCTTGCAATACACATCAAGATCATCTTCACTTTCACTGGGAGCATTGATAAGCTTGGCCCATTCAGAAATTGATGACTGGTATCTGGTGCCCTCAGTCATCCACACAATCTTACCATCAGGGTAGAAGTGGGCTGTAGAGTAGAACTGCATGATCATCTCATTGTTCTATTTTGTCAATTTCTGTCCAACAAACTTATCAACTCCATTCAGTCTGAAGCTCTCATGCACATGAGGAAAATAGTCTTCATTGTCATCAATATATTCCCAGTCAACTCATTTCATGTCACATACTATGGGTTTCTTGTCCAACAAGACAGTCTCATAGAAGTCCTGCTGTTCTCTGGTATGAAAACGATAGTCCACAGCAGTCCTTCTCCTTGTGGCATATGGATCAGTCTGTCTCCACAGTCTCAGACCATTATCCTTCCTCAACTTCATGTTTTTTGCCACTTGATGATCATCATTATGATCTGGGATCTTGGGCTTCAATTTCCTGAGCACTAGTGGCTCATCATCTTCTTGGACTTCAGGCACTGGGGCCTTGTTCTTCTCTGCAGCTGAGATATTCCTTGTGGATCTCTTTGGAGCAGTTGACTTGGGTGCTTGAGCTGGAGCTGTGGGCTTTGGGGGCAGACTTGGGCTTTGAAGGAGCAGCACCAGTCTTGATAGCATCTGCCATCAACTTCTGTGACTTGGCAGGAGGTGTAACAGGCTCTTCCTCCTCCTCTTCTTCTTCCTCATCAGAAGAATGCTTTTCAAACTCAACCATTGGATCAAAAAGTTTGCACCATCTTCCTCTTTTCCTTTCTTTCTTCTTGCTGACCTCTCCTCCAGCACCACTTGCTGGCTTTACTTGCTCTTGGGCAATAGTGGATTGTCTAGCCTTAGACATAGGATTCCTCTTAGCAGGAGCACCTTCTTCTTGGAGGTCACTTCCTCCTCAATCACAAAGTCCTCATCTTCACTGTCAGAATTTCTTTTCTTTCTCTGCCTGGTAGCTGCCTTAGGCAAGTTGCTGGGAGTGCTTCTGCTTCCCTCATCATAGCTACCAGAGGGACTAGTGCCCTCACTGAGGTTAACCTGCTCTTCAAACTTGTTCTGGCTGTCACTGGCTTTTGACATCTTTGCAACTGACCCTGTGAATAGATGGGTGTGGGTAGAATAGATGAGCATCACAAAATACAGCTGGTTTTTGCAAAAAATTGAGACAAAACCTTAACTTTAGTTTGCTGCAGAAACATTTCAGAGCTACCGATTTGATAATCTCGGTGGCACCGAAGCACTAACAGAGTCTGAACATGCAGTTTCGGTCAGATCAAGACGCAGTTCGGTGACTCCGAGATGCTAGGGTTTCACAGAGAAAGTGCTTTCGGTCTCACCGATTAGTATACTTCGGTCAGACCGAGTTGTACTTACTGCAATGGCCAGAGCCAATCGGTGTGACCGAAAACATCAATTCGGTCGGTCCGGGATGAGTTCGGCGGAAACCTAACCCTAAGATTTTGCATCAAATCTATTCTAGAGGAATTCTTTGCTAGTTAGAATGATGTCATACGTGGGAATAATACAGGCATTTTACTTTGTGCAAAGAATCGGACTGAGGAATAAGCACAAAGTGGTCGAATCCATACCCTAACTTGGTGACGGTTCGCTACGGCGGCAACGACAGTGAAGAAATCCGTTGACGGCGGCGGAGGCACACTGGCGGAGACGTCAACGATCCGGAGACCAAGGGGCGGTAGTGCAGGGGCGCGAGCTCGTGCGGTTTGAAGAACTTTTCAACCGTACTGGTACGTGAGGTATATATACCTAGGCGCTGTCGGTGGCACAGAATGGATCTAATCGGTGGCACCGAGATGCGAAACTGCAGGCAGTTACAGCAACTCGGTGAGACCGAGTGGATCTAATCGGTAGCACCAAGATAGAAAAACCTAGATCAGTCTATTGCATTCGGTGAGACCGAGTCGGAATGGTTGGTCATGCCGAAATGCATTAGAAGGTTTTGGAAGTCAGCCCTTGACGGATCGGTGGCTCCGAGTGCTCCTCACCCGAAGGGTCCGAAAGTGACTTGTTCAAATTTTGTGATGTAGCATGAATAGAGTTTGAGACGAGAAAAAGCATAGATACCTAGAGAGGGTTCTTAGGCATTCTTGACCATCCATTTGGCAAATAAAAACCAAACAATCAAAACTACAAATGGATGTCCTCGAATGGAGAAAATTATGCAACCAACATGCTCACACAATAAGATAGCAAATAAAACATGTGGCAAAGCATGCACATACACTCTAGTATCTATCAAGCAATTGGCGATGACTAGGTCATCTATATATGAGTATATTGACTTAGGAGTCAAATGAGAACATTTGATCATAGGTCATACTCATCGTTTAAGCACAAGTGGGGTTACCACTTTTACATAAAGCATTGTTGTGTTCACATCATTAGAGTTGCTTTAGCTCAATTTTTAGAGCAAAACTCCCCCTAGATGTGATATCCCCCCTAAGAGGGATGAACTAACCTTGGGTTTTGTCGATGATGACTTCATGTAGGTAGTGAAGATGTGGATGCTCAATGTTGATGTAGATCATTTGGAGCAATCCATTGGAGTGTTGCACTTTCAATACCTACATGGGTTAGTCCCACAAGGAACATACAAGGATATCCATATACATAGATTGAAACACACATATGATGATGTCCATGAAAGCATTAGGTTACCTTGTCCCTTGTCTTACCAACAAGAGGGTTTGTGACTCCATGAACTAGTGCAAGATATGGAAGTTGATTGCACTTGTCCTTGCCAAAATGAATATGATTGAAGTATGTTGGCGGAGTCACCCTCAAGAACACTCTAGTTCTTCTTCTTTGGGATCCACATCAACTTGATGGGAATCCTTGGAGTTGTAGTCATACTTGATGAAGTAGAACTTGACGTAGTCTTGGGAACCCACTTGACCATGGCCTTAGGAGCTTCTTCAAATGAATCAATCTCTTCTTGAAGCTTGTCCTTGCCTTTTAGCTTGTGGTCTTGTGGTGGAAGATCATCTTGATCTTGTGTTCATTTGAAAGAAGTGGGGTCATACTTCTCTTATTGAGGAACAAACTTCATCTTGGGGTATTGATCTTCTTCCCACTCAACTCCTTTGGCATTGAACTTTCATTCAAAACCAACACCTTGATTCTTCCGGTGCCTTCCTTGCTTGCGCACAATTTCCTCAAATTGCTTACTCCCGGCAAGGTTCTTGTAAACACCTTTCTCTATAATTCCCTTCAATAAGCTATTTTCTTGCTCGAGTGTAACTTGGCTAAGAGAATCATTAGTGGAATCAAGAGAACTACTAGAAGCAACAATATTGGATTTAACATGGTTATTGTTACTACTAGAGGAAGAATCTTTCTTGTTCTTATTGCTAGATTTTACTTGTGGCATATAGGTAGACAAGAGTAAACGCTTGGCAATGTAAGAAGAACTCTTCTTTCGAAGATCATCATTGATAGCTTTTAGAAACCCATGCTCTTGCTCTAAATTTAGCTTCTCAAAGCGTAGCTTCTCATGAGTTCTTAGGAGCTCTCTATGATCCTCTAGAGATGTTTCATGAGCTAACTTAAGAGTGTTTAGTTCTTTAGTTAGACGCTGAATCTCCTTCTTATCATTGTCATTCGTTTCATCTTGATTAGCACGAATACTAGCAATTTCATCATAGTTTTCATCACTAGTGTTGTCACCAAGTAAATCATCATCACCTAGCAAATCATCTTCATCACTATTGAAATCAACATACTCGGGGTGTGATATCTTAGGGCCTTTAGCCATGAAGCATCTTCCAATTCCTTCATTTGGTGAGACAAATATGTCGTAGGAGTAGGATGACACAAGAGCAAGACTGGCAACACCTTCATCTTGAGTATATTCGGAGTCAGAGTGATAGCTTCTCTCGGAGTAGTTGTCGGAGTCAGAACTGGATACCCATTCACCAACGTGAGCTTGATGTCTTCGTCTTGTGTAGCTCTTTGATGACTTGTCCTTCCTTTCCGAATCCTTGCTTCTACAAGAGGGTCTTCATTCATAACGATCATCTCTACTCCTTCTCTCTCTTGGTGGTGATTCATCTCTTCTACTCCTCCTTTTTGGTGAATCTTCTCTTTTCTTGTAGGGAGCCATACACTCATTGGAGTAGTGTCTGGGTCTTCCACAATTGTAGCAATTACGATCATGACTAGAAGATCTGTTGTCATTGTAGGATCTTGACTTGTAGCTTCTCTCTTTGCTTCTATTCTTGTAGAATTTGTTGAAGTTCTTCACCATTAAGCTCAATTTTTCATTGGAGACTTGCTTCTCACTTGATGTTGTAGGAGCATCACTTGAAGCTTTGTAAGCACCGCTTGACTTGTTGTGGAGCTCTTCCTTATCCTTGAGTGACATCTCATGAGCAACAATTCTACCAATGACTTCCGTGGGCTTGAGATCTTTGTAATTGGTCATCATTTGGATCAAGGTGCACACGGTATCATATTTTCCATCAAAGGCTCTTAGGATCTTCTTGATGATGAATTTGTCGGTCATCTCTTCGCTTCCTAAGCTGGCAATTTCATTTCTGATGAGAGCAAGCCTAGAGTACATCTCAGCGACTCCTTCACCATCCTTCATCTTGAACTTGTCAAGTTGACTTTGAAGCACATCCAATTTGGATTCCTTGACGGACTCGGTACCTTTGTGCATATCAACCAAAGTATCCCAAATTTCCTTTGCATTCTCAAGGCGGCTGATTTTGTTGAATTCTTCGGGGCACAATCCATTGAAGAGAATATCGCAAGCTTGAGCATTGTATTGCAACATCTTCATTTCTTCCGCGGATGCTTCACGATCCAGTTCTTTTCCATCCTCGAAGAAATCACCTTGCAAGCCAATGCGCACAATACCCCAAACGGCGGGGTTATGGCCAAGAATATGCATTTTCATCTTATGCTTCCAACTAGCAAAATTAGTACCATCAAAGTAAGGACCTCTATGGTGGTAATTTCCCTCACTAGACGCCATACTCTCCTAGGCTGTGAAACCAAGGCCATGATCACCAAAGCTAAGGAAATCAAGGCAAATGGAGACCAAAGCTCTGATACCACTTGTAGAATCAAAAGTAGGTCTAGACGGGGGGGAGTGATTAGACTACTTGACCAAATAAAATCTAACCTTTTCCCAATTTTAGTTGTGGGCAGATTTTAGCAATTAGCACAAGTCAAGCAATCAACCTACACATGCAATTCTAAGAGTGTAGCAGCGGAAAGTAAAACATTGCATGTGAAGGTAAAGGGAAGGGTTTGTAGAGTGCAAACACAATGATGACACGGAGGTTTTTGGCGTGGTTCCGATAGGTGGTGCTATCGTACATCCACGTTGATGGAGACTTCAACCCACGAACGGTAACGGTTGCGCGAGTCCACGGAGGGCTCCACCCATGAAGGGTCCATGAAGAAGCAACCTTGTCTATCCCACCAAGGCCATCGCCCACAAAGGACTTGACTCACTCGGGTAGATCTTCACGAAGTAGGCGATCTCCTTGCCCTTACAAACTTCTTGGTTCAACTCCACAATCTTGTCGGAGGCACCCAAGCGACACCTAACCAATCTAGGAGACACCACTCTCCAAAAGGTAATAGATGGTGTGTTGATGATGAACTCCTTGCTCTTGTGCTTCAAATGATAGTCTCCCCAACACTCAACTCTCTCTCACAGATTTGGATATGGTGGAAAGATGATTTGAGTGGAAAGCAACTTGGGGATGGCTAGAAATCAAGATTCTTGTGGTAGGATTGGAATGTCTTGATCTCAACACATGAGTAGGTGGTTCTTTCTCAGAAAATGTATGCTGGAAGTGTAGGCATGTTCTAATGGCTCTCTCACAAATGGAGAAGGGGGTGGAGGGGTATATATAGCCTCCACACAAAATCCAACCATTACACACATTTGACCCAACTCGGTCAGACAGAATAGAAGAACTCGTTGAGACCTATTCAGTTCAAAATGTGAACATTAGGAATCTCAGTGGGACCGACTGGAACAACTCGGTGGGACCGATGTGCTAGGGCTTAGGGCAAACATCAACTCGGTGGCACCGATTGCATCAACTCGGTGAGACCGAAGTGAAGCAATAAGGCAACAGAGAAGATGTCAAGCCAACTCAGTGTGACCGATCACAATTTCGGTGAGACCGAAACAATTGCAATAGGCAACAGAGAGTTTGCAAGGCCATCTCGGTGAGACCGAGATCGTATCGGTGTAACCGAACTGTTAGGGTTTCTGGCAGTGGCTTTGTCAAATGAACTTGGTGGCGCCGGATAGAAAGAATCGGTGAGGCCAGTTTGACTTTTGGTTTTGGACATATTTGGAATGAGAAAGTGGTTGAGGGCTTTGGAGCAATATCACTAAGCATTTTGAGCAAGTAGACCATTAAGCAACACATCATCCCATTTTAATAGTATTGGCTTTCCTATGGACTCAATGTGATCTTGGATCACTAAAATATAAATGAAGAGTCTTGAGCTTTTGCCAATATGTGTGCTTAGCATTTTGAGGGGTCCACATCTCTAGTCCATGCCATGCCATTCATTGAACTTCCAAAAATATTAAACTTGAATGGATATTAGTTCAATGAGCTATATGTTGTTATGAATTACCAAAACCACCTGGGGATTATTTGCACTTTCAATCTCCCCCTTTTTGGTAATTGATGACAACATATAGATCAAAGCTTCGACAAATGATACTATGAATGAAATACATCGTCGCTTTGAGAAGTATGTGATAAGCTAGAGCTCCCCCTAAATTTGTGCATTATTTAAAATTTGTGTTTGAATGCAAATGCACAATCGATTAGGATCATGGGTCACTCTTCCATGTCACATACATCTTGGTGGAGTGCTCAAAATGATAAGAATTAAATAACATGCACTCATCACCAAGGATACAAGTGATTGATCATACACAAACATTCATAGATATAATCATGCAAGCACACATTAAGCGTAGTATGATCAAACACATGATCACATAAGGTATCTCACGAGCATAACATCAATGTAGCAAGAGTAGCAACAACCAAACAAACCAAAGTAGCAAGGCAAATAAGACCAATAAAAGCGAAAGACACGCTCTCTCGAAGCCTATGATCTATACACTTTCTCCCCCTTTGGCAACAAGTTACCAAAAAGTTCAAAAATGTATAGTGCTATACGGCTCTCTAGGCACGATCTCCGGGAGCTCCTGAAGGGGTCTTTCGGCTTGTCGCTCCGGTGTGCATAGATGGCGTGGAGAGGAGTCCATGTGCAAATGCCTCTGCTGAAGTCTGTGGAGCTGGTGGAGTTGACACTGGAGGGGCAACTGTGGCAGTGGCTGCAGGTGCTGAGATGGTAGTTCTGGAGTCTACAACTGGCCCAGCTGATGATCTTTGTGCCCTTGGCACTCTCTGGAATGTATCTGTTGTGGGTCTAGGATCATTGTCCTCAACATCATCCCTTAACTTCTCCACAATGGTTTGAATCTCTGTGGCCTTCACATCAAGGTCATGCATCTTTGTCTCAATGATCCTTTCAAGACTCTCCTGATTCTGAGACAAGGTGGCCAAGCTTTTCGCAATCCTCACGGTAGCCTCAAGTAGATAACTAAGCTGATACTGCTTGGTCTTGAGATTCACTGTTGAAGCATCTGGTGCACTTGCTGCCTTTGCTGCTTTTGTAGCCTTTGCTTTCTCTATCTTCTCCTGGGCCTCTGCACATGTAGGATGGGATGCATCCATGACAACCTCGTTGTCCTCAAAATCTGGCCTCAGGGGTACATGCTCTTTGTCAAGCAGATATGTCCCAGTTCCAACCTTGGAGTTGATCAACATCTGGATGTGTGGGGGCATATCCACAAGATCTCTTCTAATCGGCTGATGTCCTCTTTACTGTCTCAACGATCAAGCTCATGACTTTGAGCTTCTGGGGGATGTCAAACAAGTGTAGCAAGTTGATGGAGTGACCATGTATCATCCTATGATCTCCAGACTTGGGCAACAGAGTATGCCTCAAGATAGTGTTCATTGTAGTCAAACCTGCAAGCAGATAGTAGATAGATCCTAGCTTGTGTGTCTCCAGGGCTGCATCTGGTATAGGCTTGTACATGTTAGCCATGGAGTTGTGATCTTTCCTGGGCTTGCAGTACACATCAAGATCATCTTCACTTTCATTGGGAGCATTGATAAGCTTGGCCCATTCAGAAATTGATGACTGGTATCTGGTGCCCTCAGTCATCCACACAATCTTACCATCAGGGTAGAAGTGGGCTGTAGAGTAGAACTGCATGATCATCTCATCGTTCCATTTTGTCAATTTCTGTCCAACAAACTTATCAACTCCATTCAGTCTGAAGCTCTCATGCACATGAGGAAAATAGTCTTCATTGTCATCAATATATTCCCAGTCAACCCATTTCATGTCACATACAGTCCACAACAGTCCTTCTCCTTGTGGCATATGGATCACTCTGTCTCCATAGTCTCAGACCATGATCCTTCCTCAACTTCATGTTTTCTGCCACTGGATGATCATCATTATGATCTGGGATCTTGGGCTTCAATTTCTTGAGCACTAGTGGCTTATCTTCTTCTTGGACTTCAGGCACTGGGCCTTGTTCTTCTCTGCAGCTGAGATATTCCTTGTGGATCTCTTTGGAGCAGTTGACTTGGGTGCTTGAGCTGGAGCTGTGGGCTTTGGGGGCAGACTTGGGCTTTGAAGGAGCAGCACCAGTCTTGATAGCATCTTCCATCAACTTCTCTGACTTGGCAGGAGGTGCAACAGGCTCTTCCTCCTCCTCTTCTTCTTCCTCATCAGAAGAATGCTTTTCAAACTCAGCCATTGGATCAAAAAGTTTGCACCATCTTCCTCTTTTCCTTTCTTTCTTCTTGCTGACCTCTCCTCCAGCACCACTTGCTGGCTTTACTTGCTCTTGGGCAATAGTGGATTGCCTAGCCTTAGACATAGGATTCCTCTTAGCAGGAGCTTTCTTCCGCAGTCCTGGCTTGGTGGCAGCAGCAGTGCCATATTCCTTCTTGAGCACCTTCTTCTTGGAGGTCACTTCCTCCTCAATCACAAAGTCCTCATCTTCACTGTCAGAATTTCTTTTCTTTCTCTGCCTGGTAGCTGCCTTAGGCAAGTTGCTGGGAGTGCTTCTGCTTCCCTCATCATAGCTACCAGAGGGGCTAGTGCCCTCACTGAGGTTAACCTGCTCTTCAAACTTGTTCTGGCTGTCACTGGCTTTTGACATCTTTGGAACTGACCCTGTGAATAGATGGGTGTGGGTAGAATAGATGAGCATCACAAAATACAGCTGGTTTTTGCAAAAAATTGAGACAAAACCTTAACTTTAGTTTTCTGCAGAAACATTTCAGAGCTACCGATTTGATAATCTCGGTGACACCGAAGCACTAACAGAGTCTGAACATGCAGTTTCGGTCAGACCGAGACGCAGTTCGGTGACTCTGAGATGCTAGGGTTTCACGGAGAAAGTGCTTTCGGTCTCACCGATTAGTACACTTCGGTCAGACTGAGTTGTACTTACTGCAATGGCCAGAGCCAATCGGTGTGACCGAAAACATCAATTCGGTCGGTCCGGGATGAGTTCGGCGGAAACCTAACCCTAAGATTTTGCATCAAATCTATTCTAGAGGAATTCTTTGCTGGTTAGAATGATTTCATACGTGGGAAGAATACAAGCATTTTACTTTGTGCAAAGAATCGGACTGAGGAATAAGCACAAAGTGGTCGAATCCGTACCCTAACTTGGTGATGGTTCGCTACGGCGGCAACGACAGTGAAGAAATCCATTGACGGCGACAGAGACCAGCGTCGGAGGCACACTGGCGGAGACAGCGATGATCCGAAGACTAAGGGGCGGCAGTGCTGGGGCGCGAGCTCGTGCGGTTTGAAGAACTTTTCAACCATACGGGTACGCGAGGTATATATACCAGGCACTGTCGGTGGCACCGAATGGATCAAATAGATGGCACCAAGATGCGAAACTGCAGGCAGTTACCGCAACTCAGTGAGACCGAGTGGATCTAATCGGTAGCACCAAGATAGAAAACCTAGATCAGTCTATTGCATTCGGTGAGACCGAGTCGGAATGGTTGGTCAGGCCGAAATGCATTAGAAGGTTTTGGAAGTCAGCCCTTAACGGATCGGTGGCTCCGAGTGCTCCTCACCCGAAGGGTCTGAAAGTGACTTGTTCAAATTTTGTGATGTAGCATGAATAGAGTTTGAGACGAGGAAAAACATAGATAGCTAGAGAGGGTTCTTAGGCATTCATGACCATCCATTTGGCAAATAAAAACCAAACAATCAACACAATAAATGGATGTCCTCGAATGGAGAAAATTATGCAACCAACATGCTCACACAATAAGATAGCAAATAAAACATGTGGCAAAGCATGCACATACACTCTAGTATCTATCAAGCAATTGGCGATGACTAGGTCATCTATATATGAGTATATTGACTTAGGAGTCAAATGAGAACATTTGATCATAGGTCATACTCATCGTTTAAGCACAAGTGGGGTTACCACTTTTACATAAAGCATTGTTGTGTTCACATCATTAGAGTTGCTTTAGCTCAATTTTTAGAGCAAAACTCCCCCTAGATGTGATATCCCCCCTAAGAGGGATGAACTAACCTTGGGTTTTGTCGATGATGACTTCATGTAGGTAGTGAAGATGTGGATGCTCAATGTTGATGTAGATCATTTGGAGCAATCCATTGGAGTGTTGCACTTTCAATACCTACATGGGTTAGTCCCACAAGGAACATACAAGGATATCCATAGACATAGATTGAAACACACATATGATGTCCATGAAAGCATTAGGTTACCTTGTCCCTTATTTTACCAACAAGAGGGTTTGTGACTCCATGAACTAGTGCAAGATATGGAAGTTGATTGCACATGTCCTTGCCAAAATGAATATGAGTGAAGTATGTTGGCCGAGTCACCCTCAAGAACACTCTAGTTCTTCTTCTTTGGAATCCACATCAACTTGATGGGAATCCTTGGAGTTGTAGTCAGACTTGATGAAGTAGAACTTGACGTAGTCTTGGGAACCCACTTGACCATGTCCTTAGGAGCTTCTTCAAATGAATCAATCTCTTCTTGAAGCTTGTCCTTGCCTTTTAGCTTGTGGTCTTGTGGTGGAAGATCATCTTGAGCTTGTGTTCCCTTGAAAGAAGTGGGGTCATACTTCTCTTATTGAGGAACAAACTTCGTCTTGGGGTATTGATCTTCTTCCCACTCAACTCCTTTGGCATTGAACTTTCCTTCAAAACCAATACCTTGATTCTTCCGGTGCCTTCCTTGCTTGCGCACAATTTCCTCAAATTGCTTACTCCAGGCAAGGCTCTTGTAAACACCTTTCTCTATAATTCCCTTCAATAAGCTATTTTCTTGATCAAGTGTAACTTGGCTAAGAGAATCATTAGTGGAATCAAGAGAACTACTAGAAGCAACAATATTGGATATAACATGGTTATTGTTACTACTAGAGGAAGAATCTTTCTTGTTCTTATTGCTAGATTTTACTTGTGGCATATAGGTAGACAAGAGTAAACACTTGGCAATGTAAGAAGAACTCTTCTTTCGAAGATCATCATTGATAGCTTTTAGAAACCCATGCTCTTGCTCTAAATTTAGCTTCTCGAAGCGTAGCTTCTCATGAGTTCTTAGGAGCTCTCTATGATCCTCTAGAGTTGTTTCATGAGCTAACTTAAGAGTGTTTAGTTCTTTAGTTAGACGCTCAATCTCCTTATCATTGTCATTCATTTCATCTTGATTAGCATGAATACTAGCAATTTCATCATAGTTTTCATCACTAGTGTTGTCAACAAGTAAATCATCATCACCTAGCAAATCATCTTCATATTGAAATCAACATACTCGGGGTGTGATATCTTAGGGCCTTTAGCCATGAAGCATCTTCCAATTCCTTCATTTGGTGAGACAAATATGTCATAGGAGTTGGATGACACAAGAGCAAGACCGGCAACACCTTCATCTTGAGTATATTCGGAGTCGGAGTTATAGCTTCTCTCGGAATAGTTGTCGGAGTTAGAACTGGATACCCATTCACCAACGTGAGCTTGATGTCTTCGTCTTGTGTAGCCCTTTGATGACTTGTCCTTCCTTTCCGAATCCTTGCTTCTACGAGAGGGTCTTCGTTCATAACGATCATCTCTACTCCTTATCTCTCTTGGTGGTGATTCATCTCTTCTACTCCTCCTTTTTGGTGAATCTTCTCTTTTCTTGTAGGGAGCCGTACACTCATTGGAGTAGTGTCTGGGTCTTCCACAATTGAAGCAATTACGATCACGACTAGAAGATCTGTTGTCATTGTAGGATCTTGACTTGTAGCTTCTCTCTTTGCTTCTATTCTTGTAGAATTTGTTGAAGTTCTTCACCATTAAGCTCAATTTTTCATTGGAGACTTGCTTCTCACTTGATGTTGTAGGAGCATCACTTGAAGCTTTGTAAGCACCGCTTGACTTGTTGTGGAGCTCTTCCTTATCCTTGAGTGACATCTCATGAGCAACAATTCTACCAATGACTTCCGTGGGCTTGAGATCTTTGTAATTGGTCATCATTTGGATCAAGGTGCACACGGTATCATATTTTCCATCCAAGGCTCTTAAGATCCTCTTGATGATGAATTTGTCGGTCATCTCTTCGCTTCCTAAGCCGGCAATCTCATTTATGATGAGAGCAAGCCTAGAGTACATCTCAGCAACTCCTTCACCATCCTTCATCTTGAACTTGTCAAGTTGACTTTGAAGCACATCCAATTTGAATTCCTTGACAGACTCGGTACCTTCGTGCATATCAACCAAGGTATCCCAAATTTCCTTTGCATTCTCAAGGCGGCTGATTTTGTTGAATTCTTCGGGGCACAATCCATTGAAGAGAATATCACAAGCTTGAGCATTGTATTGCAACATCTTCATTTCTTCTGTGGATGCTTCACGGTCCAGTTCTTTTCCATCCTCGAAGAAATCACCTTGCAAGCCAAGGCGCACAATTGCTCAAACGGCGGGGTTATGACCAAGAATATGCATTTTCATCTTATGCTTCCAACTAGCAAAATTAGTACCATCAAAGTAAGGACCTCTACTGTGGTAATTTCCCTCACTAGATGCCATACTCTCCTAGGTTGTGAAACCAAGGCTATGATCACCAAAGCTATGGAAATCAAGGCAAATGGAGACCAAAGCTCTGATACCACTTGTAGGATCGAAAGTAGGTCTAGAGGGTGGGTGATTAGACTACTTGACCAAATAAAAGTATAACCTTTTCCCAATTTTAGTTGTTGGCAGATTTTAGCAATTAGCACAAGTCAAGCAATCAACCTACACATGCAATTCTAAGAGTGTAGCAGCGAAAAGTAAAACATTGCATGATGACCCGGAGATTTTTGGCGTGGTTCCGATAGGTGGTGCTATCGTACATCCACGTTGATGGAGACTTCAACTCACGAACGGTAACGGTTGCGCGAGTCCACAGAGGGCTCCACCCACAAAGGGTCCACGAAGAAGCAACCTTGTCTATCCCACCATGGCCATCGCCCACGAAGGACTTGCCTCACTCGGGTAGATCTTCACGAAGTAGGTGATCTCCTTGCCCTTACAAACTTCTTGGTTCAACTCCACAATCTTGTCGGAGGCTCCCAAGCGACACCTAACCAATCTAGGAGACACCACTCTCCAAAAGGTAATAGATGGTGTGTTGATGATGAACTCCTTGCTCTTGTGCTTCAAATGATAGTCTCCCCAACACTCAACTCTCTCTCACAGATTTGGATATGGTGGAAAGATGATTTGAGTGGAAAGCAACCTGGAGAAGGCTAGAAATCAAGATTCTTGTGGTAGGATTGGAATGTCTTGATCTCAACACATGAGTAGGTGGTTCTTTCTCAGAAAATGTATGTTGGAAGTGTAGGCATGTTCTGATGGCTCTCTCACAAATGGAGAAGGGGGTGGAAGGGTATATATAGCCTCCACACAAAATCCAACCGTTGCACACATTTGACCCAACTCGGTCAGACCGAATAGAAGAACTCGGTGAGACCGATTCAGTTCAAAATGTGAACATTAGGAATCTCGGTGGGACCGACTGGAACAACTCGGTGGGACCAATGTGCTAGGGCTTAGGGCAAACATCAACTCGGTGGCACCGATTGCATCAACTCGGTGAGACCGAAGTGAAGCAATAAGGCAACAGAGAAGATGTCAAGCCAACTCAGTGTGACCGATCGCAATTTCGGTGAGACCGAAACAATTGCAACAGGCAATAGAGAGTTTGTAAGGCCATCTCAGTGAGACCGAGATCCGTATCGATGTAACCGAACTGTTAGGGTTTCTAGCAGTGGCTATGTCAAATGAACTAGGTGGCGCCGGATAGAAAGAATCGGTGAGGCCGAGTTTGACTTTGGGTTTTGGACATATTTGGAATGAGAAAGTGGTTGAGGGCTTTGGAGGAATATCACTAAGCATTTTGAGCAAGTAGACCATTAAGCAACACCTCATCCCCTTTTAATAGTATTGGCTTTCCTATGGACACAATGTGATCTTGGATCACTAAAATATAAATGAAGAGTCTTGTGCTTTTGCCAATATGTGTCCTTAGCATTTTGAGGGGTCCACATCTCTAGTCCATGCCATGCCATTCACTGAACTTTCTGAAATATTAAACTTGAATGGATATTAGTTCAATGAGCTATATGTTGTTATGAATTACCAAAACCACCCGGGGATTAGTTGCACTTTCAATCCGCCGGCGGGGGTAGTACTCCCAGCTCCAAATGTCGCTGACCCACCGACCCGCAACGCCCGCGTCTCTAGACGAGGCCGCCACTACCGCGGACGTCATGACCCTCCCCTTCCCGGAAGACAAAGGAGGCCGCGCCACACCCTACAGAGCAGAGGGACCAAAGGACGACCAGACTCAGGCGGACCACTGCTAACCCCCATGCCGCCAGCCGGCCACTTAGTGCCTGATCTAGCCGACAACCAGCATGCACGCATCGGCCCGAGGAGGAGGCCCCCGTAACCGCTGCACCATGGATGGGCTCCAGCACGACGCTGCGTCGCCCCTAGACGACCCCGCCGTCGCGTCGCTGAACCCTGCAACACCTCAGCGCCTCCATGCGACCCGCCATCCCGCGCTAGCACCAGGAACTGCACGGAGGGGATACATGCCCCGCCACCACCTACGCCAGCACGGGCTTCGCCCGGTGACATGGAGGGCCGGTAGGGAAAGAGGAGCCGCGACGCGCTAGGGTTACCCGCTATTATCCAATCAGGTAGACCTTTGCCCTTTTGTTCGGCCTTTCAACCCCATAATATAATTCCTTTTTTTAACTCTTCCATAATGTAATCCCTTCCTACATGGGTAAGCGCAATAGGAAACCTGCTCTAGGTGGCGTGATGACCCACAAGTATAGGGGATCAATCGTAGTCCTTTCGATAAGCAAGAGTGTCGAACCCAATGAGGAGCAGAAGGAAATGACAAGTGGTTTTCATCAAGGTATTTTTTGCGAGCACTGAAATAGTCAGTAACATGTAGTTTGATAGCAAGATAATCTGTAATGGACAAGTAACGGTAACGGTAAATAAAGTGCAGCAAGGTAGCCCAATCCTTTTGTGATAAAGGACAGGCCAAAACGGTCTCTTATGATAAGCAAAGCGTTCTTGAGGGTACACGGGAATTTCATCTAGTCACTTTCATCATGTTGATTCGATTCGTGTTCGCTACTTTGATAATTTGATATGTGGGTGGACCGGTGCATGGGCGTTGTTCTTACTTGAACAAAACTCCCACTTAGAATTAACCCCCTCGCAAGCATCCGCAACTACGAGAAAAGTATTAAGATAAAATCTAACCATAGCATTAAACATTTGGATCCAAATCGGTCCCTTACAAAGTAGCGCATAAACTAGGGTTTAAGCTTCTGTCACTCTAGCAACCCATCATCTAATAACTACTCCACAATGCATTCCCTTAGGCCCAAATATGGTGAAGTGCCATGTAGTCGACGTTCACATGACACCACTAAGGGAATCACAACATACATATCATTAAAATATCGAACACATATCAAGTTCACATGATTACTTGCAACATGACTTCTCCCGTGACCTCAAGAACATAAGTAACTACTCACAAATGATAATCATGCTCAAGATTAGAGGGGTATTAAATAGCATAATGGATCTGAACATATAATCTTCCACCAAATAAACCATATAGTAATCAACTACAAGATGTAATCAACACTACTAGTCACCCACGGGTACCAATCTGAGGTTCCAGTACAAAGATTGAACATAGGAGATGAACTAGGGTTTGAGAGGAGATGGTGCTATTGAAGATGTTGATGGAGATTGGCCTCCCAAAGATGAGAGGGTTGTTGGTGATGACGATGGCTTTGATTTCCCCCTCCGGGAGGGAAGTTCCCACGGCGGAATCGCTCCGTCGGAGGGCAAAAGTGCTCCTGTCCAAGTTCCGCCTCGAGACGGCGGCGCTCCTCCCAATAGTCCTCTCCTTATTTTTTGGGCCATTTGCATTTCTGTCCCTAAGTCGAACCACCTACTCATATATACCCCTAATTTCGAAGCCTGCTCAAATTTGCCCCTCTGCCGTTATGTGCACTTATAGAAATGCCCTTCTGTGCCGTTACTGTCCAGTCAAAGAGCTTTGACCGTCCTGAAAAAATAGGAAAAAAATCTAAAAATTCTAAAATTTTGTGAGATCGAAGATACTCATGTGCGCAAAGTGCCTGCAAATTTTCGTGCTATTTGGACATTCCAGGAGCTTGTGGCGAGGAAAAACAGTTAATCTGTACGCTTGTGAATAGTAAATTTGAAATAAAATAGCAAGAAAATTCAAAAAAATATAAAATTTGTTGGCATCAAAGAGGCTCGGGTGGACAAGGTGCTTGCAAGTTTTTGTGATCAAATGACATGCGAGGAGCTCTAGCAAAAAAAAATAGTCATTTTTTTCAAAGTTTTTTCCCGAGCCAAATTTTGTTTTTTTCTCCACGAGCTCCTACAGTGTCCAAACAAAACAAAAATTTGCGTGAACCTTGTGGACCCGAGCCTCTTTGATGCCAACATTTTTCATATTTTTTGAACTTTCTTGCTATTTTTTTGAATTTACTGTTCAAAGGCGTACATATTTACTATTTTTTCTTTGTCACGAGCTCCTGGAATGTCCAAACAGCACAAAAATTTGCATGCATCTTGCGAACCTGAGTATCATTGATCCCACAAAATTTTAGATTTTTTAGATTTTTTTTTGCTATTTTTTTCAGGATGGTCAAAGCCCTTTGATCGGACGGTAACGACACAGAAGGGCATTTCTATAAGTGCACATAACGGCAGAGGGGCAAATTTGAGCAGGCTTCGAAATTAGGGGCAAATATGAGTAGTGGGTTCTAGTTAGGGACACAGATGTAAAGGACCCTTATTTTTTCTAGGTCAAAATGACCTATATACCAGAAGATGGGCACCAGAGGTGGGCTGGGCTGAGCACAACCCACCAGGGCGCGCCTGGGGGGCCTGGCGCGCCCTGGTGTCTTGTGCTCACCTGGTGCCCCCCTCCGGCTGTTATTTGCTCCATTATTCTTCATATATTCCAAAATAATTCTTCGTAAATTTTCAGCTCATTTGGCGATGTGCAGAATAGGTGCACCGACGTAGCTTTTTCAGGTCCAGAATTCCAGCTGCCGGCATTCTCCCTCTTTGTGTAAACCTTGCATATTATGAGAGAAAAGACATTCGAATTACTCCATAAATCATTATTACACGTAAAAACATTATAAATAACAGCATGAAAACATGATGCAAAATGGACGTATCAACTCCCCCAAGCTTAGACCCCGCTTGTCCTCAAGCGAAAAACGAAATCGAAAAACATGTCCACATGCTTAGAGAGAGAGGTGTCGATAAAAGCAAAATACGGACATAGAAGCATCATGCTTATTATTATAACAGCAAAGAACTTTAACATAAAACTTTATCACAAAACCTTATCATATAACTTCTCATGAACAAGTAATAATTCATCACAACATCGAAGTAAAAGCATAAACTCTATTGAAAACCAACAAACTATGTTCTCAGTCAACTTTGCAATTACAATTCATCATATTTTCAGGAAGGGGTCTCGTATCGGAGCCTTTTGGCAAATCCACATACTCAACCATCATTTAATCTTCTATGATTGCTAACACTCACAGCATACCCATGATCAATAAGTTTCAACCAGACACATAGAAAGATAGGGGCTTATAGTTTCGCCTCCCAACGTATTCACCTCAAGGGTGATGTCAACAATAATAATTCATGCTCACTCATATCCAACTAGATATATGTGCCTAGATCTTTCCTCACCATATGATGCTTGCAAAAAGAGAAAATAAAAAGGAAAAGGGGAGAATACTTTGACTCTTGCATGAAAGTAAATGCATAAAAGTAAAAGATAGGCCCTTTGCAGAGGGAAGCAGAGGTTGTCATGCACTTTTAGGTTTGTATGCCAAATCCCTTAATGCAAAAGAACATTATGTTATATTGCCCCTTATGATAGCAACCTTTATTATGCAGTCCGTCGATTTTATTACTTTGCCATCACAAGTTCGTACAATGCTCAATTTTCTCTTACACTAAATGATCAAACACATTTAGAAGCAATTTGTATTGCCTTATTGCATCGATGAAAACTTACTTGAAGGATCTTACTCAATCCATAGGTAGGTATGGTGGACTCCCAAAATAAGATTTTGGGTTTAAGTGTGTTTGGATGCACAAGTAGTATCTCTACTTAGTGTGGAGTTTTTGGCTAGCAAAGATATTGAGCAAGCACCACATGTTGAAGGATCTATGACAATATAACTTCTATGTGAATATGAACAAACATAAATCATTACATTGTCTTCCTTGTCCAACATCAACAATTTTGACATATAATATTTAATGGGAGCTCACAATCATAAAAGATGTCCAAGATAGTGTATTTGCATGTGAATCTTCTCTTTCCTTATTAATTCTTTCATGAATTGCATCATTGACCAATGCTATGTTTGTCAACTTTCAACAAATTTTATCACTTGTACTTTTCCTTATGTGATGTCATTACTTACCATAAGATTAGCATATGATATTTTTTATTATTTCCCTTTCTTTTTATTGAAACATGAAAGTAAATAAACAAAACTCAAACTACTCTTTATTATATATCTCGCACACTATACATAGATAGATAGATCACTAAGCAAGCACACAAAAATAGATCGAACTAAACTTTTATTCAACTAAATCATAGGATAACTAAAGATCGAACTAAGATAGATAAAGGCAAAGAAAGTGGTGGTGATACGATACCGGTGCACCTCCCCCAAGCTTGACACAAGCCAAGGGGAGTGCCCATACCCGTCAAGTCTCCTTTGGTGGGGAAGATGATGTGGTGCTGGTGATGAGGTAGTAGCGAGCTGATCCTCCGGCTTCCATGGCAGCGGTTCACCATCATAAGAGGAAGCACGAGTCTCACGAGTCCTGCAGCTGGTAGCTAAACTCATACCTTTAAATCTTGCCTCATATTCAAAGACTTGATTTTGGAGATCATAGATTTGGCTTTGCAGAAAATTGATTTGCTCATTGAGGGTGAAGATGATGTCCTTCATGGACCGTCCATCCACCTTGCGATCACGGGTGAAATCCGTAATCATGAGGTGATTGGCATTGAGTCCACGCTCCGCCATCCCCTTGCACTTGAAGACCTCCTGCTCCATGGCTTCGAGCCTGGCCTCCACTTAGTAGACCTTGCCCTTTTGTTCGGCCTTTCAACCCCATAATATAATTCCTTTTTTTAACTCTCCCATAATGTAATCCCTTCCTACATCGGTAAGCGCAATAGGAAACCTGCTCTAGGTGGCGTGATGACCCACAAGTATAGGGGATCAATCATAGTCCTTTCGATAAGTAAGAGTGTCGAACCTAACGAGGAGCAGAAGGAAATGACAAGTGGTTTTCAGCAAGGTATTTTCTGCGAGCACTGAAATAGTCGGTAACAGGTAGTTTGATAGCAAGATAATTTGTAACGAACAAGTAACGGTAACGGTAAATAAAGTGCAGCAAGGTAGCCCAATCCTTTTGTGGCAAAGGACAGGCCAAAATGGTCTCCTATGATAAGCAAAGCGTTCTTGAGGGTACACGGGAATTTCATGTAGTCACTTTCATCATGTTGATTCGATTCGTGTTTGCTACTTTGCTAATTTGATATGTGGGTGGACCGGTGCATGGGTGTTGTTCTTACTTGAAAAAAACTTCCACTTAGAATTAACCCCCTCGCAAGCATCCGCAACTACAAGAAAAGTATTAAGATAAAATCTAACCATAGCATTAAACATTTGGATCCAAATCGGTCCCTTACAAAGTAGCGCATAAACTAGGGTTTAAGCTTCTGTCACTCTAGCAACCCATCATCTAATAATTACTCCACAATGCATTCCCTTAGGCCCAAATATGGTGAAGTGCCATGTAGTCGATGTTCACATGACACCACTAAGGGAATCACAACATACATATCATCAAAATATCGAACACATATCAAGTTCACATGATTACTTGCAACATGACTTCTCCCGTGACCTCAAGAACAAAATTAATTACTCACAAATGATAATCATGCTCAAGATCAGAGGGGTATTAAATAGCATAATGGATCTAAACATATAATCTTCCACCAAATAAACCATATAGTAATCAACTACAAGATGTAATCAACACTACTAGTCACCCACAAGTACCAATCTGAGGTTCCGGTACAAAGATTGAACACAAGAGATGAACTAGGGTTTGAGAGGAAATGGTGTTGTTGAAGATGTTGATGGAGATTGGCCTCCCAAAGATGAGAGGGCTATTGGTGATGACGATGGCTTTGATTTCCCCCTCCGGGAGGGAACTTCCCCCAGCGAAATCGCTCCGCCGGAGGGCAAAAGTGCTCCTGCACAAGTTCCACCTTGAGACGGCGGTGCTCCGTCCCGAAAGTCCTCTCCTTATTTTTTCTAGGTTAAAATGACCTATATACCGGAAGATGGGCACCAGAGGTGGGCTGGGCTGAGCACAACCCACCAGGGCGCGCGTGGGGGGCCTGGCGCGCCCTGGTGTCTTGTGCTCACCAGGTGGCCCCCCTCCGGTAGTTATTTGCTCCATTATTCTTCATATATTCAAAAATAATTCTCCGTAATTTTTTAGTTCATTTGGAGATGTGCAGAATAGGTGCCCTGACGTAGCTTTTTCAGGTCCAGAATTCTAGCTGTTGGCATTCTCCCTCTTTGTGTAAACCTTGCATATTATGAGAGAAAAGGCATTAGAATTACTCCATAAAGCATTATTACACATAATTTTTTTTATAAATAACAGTATGAAAACATGATGCAAAATGGACGTATCATGGCGCATGTTGCAAGAGTGCACTCTATTCCCGCAACTGGCGGGGAATAGGAAATGCCCTATTAGTGGGCTGAGATTTCTCAAAACAAAAGTAGTGTTCTGGCTAACATTTACATCTGGCATTTCCTATTCGGTGCTGTAGGCGTGCGTTTCTTCACACCACACTATCACCTCATCTGATCTATTTAATCACATCTTGTCACGTCTTTTCTTATTCCTTTTTTTTCTTTTTTCTTGGAATGGGTTTCTTCGGTTGCCTTTTTCTTCTCTTTTGCCAAATGCTTGATTTTTTTAAATTCAGAAATCCTTTCTCAAATTCGTGAACTTTTTTCGTTTTTGTGAACTTTTTTCAAATTCGATGAACTTTTTAAAAAAAATCAATGAACTAAATTGATGAACATTATTTTTTCAAATTGATGAACTTTTGATTTGATTAACATTTTTTTCAAAATCGATGAACCTTTTCCAAGTTTGAGAACGTTTTTTAAAATTGATGAACTTTTTTTTTGAAATTTGATGAACTTTTTTCTAAAATTGTTGAACTCTTTGTCTAAATCGTTGAACTTTTTAAAATTCGTTAACTTTTTTCTCAAAATTTTGTGAACATTTCTCGAATTCAATGAACTTTTTAAAATTCGTGCAAACTTTTTTCTCATAATTTGTGAATGTTTTTTGAAATTCGTGAACTTTTACTTTTTCAAAATCAATGAAATTTTCAAATCCATAGTTTTTTTAAATTGATGATCGTTTTCAAAGTCGCAAAGTTTTTCGTAAAATCAATGAACTTTTTTTAAAGTCAATGAACTTTTTTCAAAACCGATGAACTTTTTTCAATTTGTATGAACCTTTTCAAATATTTGAACTTTCTTCAAATATAAAGATTCACCTGAAGCAACAGAAAAATAAACTCTATGATAAAAGAGATTTTATTGCTAGAAAGCATGGTAAAGAAAGAGAACCATGAGTTCAGAAACCCATGTCCTTCCCACCTAAACCATCTAAGAAAAAGGATGATGAAGAATTTGAATGCTTTGCTGAAATGCTTAGGCCAGTCTTTTTGCGTACTCGTTTGACTGATATTTTAAAGATGGCCCCTTATGCTAAATACATGAAAGATATTGTCACTAATAAGAGAAAAATACCTGAAGCTAAAATCTCCACCATGCTTGCTAATTATTCTTTTAAGGATGGAGTACCTAAGAAACTAGGAGATCCAGGAATACCAACTATACCACGCTCCATTAAGAGAAACTATGTCAAAACTGCTTTATGTGATTTGGGAGCCGGTGTTAGTGTTATGCCCTTCTCCTTATACAAAAGACTTGATTTGAATAAACTCACACCTACTGAAATATCATTGCAAATGGCTGACATATCAACTGCCATACCTATCGGTATTTGTGAGGATGTGCCCGTTGTTGTTGTTGCAAATGTTACTATCCTAACAGACTTTGTTATACTTGAGATGCCCGAGGACGACAATATGTCGATTATCCTTGGTAGACCCTTGTTGAATACTACAGGGGCTGTTATTGATTGCAATAAAAGCAAAGTCACTTTTCATATCAATGGTAATGAGCATACGGTGCACTTTCCGAAGAAACAATTTCAAGTGAATGGTATTAATGTTATTGAAAAGTCTCTGACAATTACTATTGGAAGTTTTAAACTCCCTCTTCCTACTGCCAAAAAGAAATATGAAATACTTATTGTTGGGGATATGCACATCCCCGTTGAGGTAACTTAGTGTTTTTATGAAAATTCTTCGGGTTCATGTTAATTGGAAGTGGTTGTTAATAAGACTTGATCAACCTTATTAATGGTTTACTTTTGAGGGACATGTGGTCGATGAATTTAGTAAGCACAACTTTCTGTACCCACTTTTTGTTTTCTGTTATTTTTAGTTAAATACAATAAAATGCAATGTTTTCCTGTTTTCTGAATTTTTCGTGCAATAAAAAAGTGCCCAAAAATAAAAGTGCTCAGAATGACCTTAAATTTTGACACGATTTTTTTCTGAATATTTAAGAATTTATGATATAAATATCATCGCAGGGGGGGTGCCCCTGGTGCCCACTAGGCACCAGGGCATGCCAGCTACCCCAGGCATGCCCTGGTGGATAGTGGGGCCCATGTGGCCCCCATCACTTATCCCTTCAACTCACTTCACCACCTACCTCCGGAAAAAAATCACCCTTGCTCTCTCTCTCTCTCTCTCTCTCTCTCTCTCTTGTGTTCTTGCTCTCAAACCCACGGATTTCAATCTCTTTGCTCGAAACTCCGTTTCCGAAACTGTTTTGGGGGATTGCTACTTGGTATGTGACTCCCCCATTGCTCCAATTAGTTTTTGTTCTAGTGGTTTATATTTTGAGTAATTAGCTACTCTTGGTGCTACTGTCAATGAGCTTGCATGTTGAATTCTTTGAGTTCCAAGTAGTTTGAATGCTTGATATAGCCTCTAGACATCCATATGAGCAGTTGCTATCAATCTTGTGAAGTTTTGTTGACAAAATTTTGTGGGTCAAAAATTTCAGAAATTTGTTCTTAGGAAGATGGACCTTTTTCGAAGAAGTTCATCTAAGAAGAATGCCAAGGGAGTCACCGGTGAATTCTTCCTGTTACTTCTTGAGCTTGCGTTGATTTTTCCCTTGAAGAGGAAAGGGTGATGCAGCAAAGTAGAGATAAGTATTTCCCTCAGTTAAGAACCAAGGTATCAATCCAGTAGGAGGCACAAGCAAGTCCCCAATATATGCACCTGCACAAACTAACAAACACTTGCACACAACACGAAAAAGGGGTTGTCAATCCCTTCACGGTCATGAACAAGAGTGAGATCTAATAGAGATAGGTATAAAAGATAAATAAAAGAGCAAACTAAATTAAATATAAATAAATTGTAGCAAGGTATTTTTGGGTTTTTTGGTTTATAGATCTGAAAATATATGATGGAAAATAGACCCGGGGGGCATAGGTTTCACTAGAGGCTTCTCTCTTGAAGAAAACATACAGTGGGTAAACAAATTACTGTTCAGCAATTGATAGAAAAGCGCATAATTATGAAGACATCTAAGGCAATGATCATGAGTATAGGCATCATGTCCGTGACAAGTAGACCGAAACGATTTTGCATCTACTACTATTACTTCACACATCGACCGACTCCTGCCTTCATCTAGAGTATTAATTTCATAAGAACAGAGCAACGCTTTAAGTAAGATGACATGATGTAGAGAGATAAAATCAAGCAGTATGACATAAACCCCATCCTTTTATCCTTGATGGCAACAATACAATACGTGCCTCGCTACCCCTTCTGTCACTGGGTGAGGACACCGCAAGATTGAACCCAAAACTAAGCACCTCTCCCATTGCAAGAAAAACCAATCTAGTTGGCCAAACCAAACCGATAGTTCGAAGAAAAATACAAAGATATTTTAATCATGCATAAAAGAGTTCAGAGAAGACTCAAATAATATTCATAGATAATCTGATCATAAATCCACAATTCATCAGATCTCAAAAACGCAGCGCAAAAGAAGATTACATGGAATAGATCTCCAAGAACATCGAGGAGAACATTGTATTGAAGATCAAAGAGAGAGAAGAAGCCATCTAGCTACTAGCTATGGACCCGTAGGTCTATGGTAAACTACTCACACATCATCGAAAGGGCAGCAAGGTTGGTGTAGAGCTCCTCCGTGATCGAATCCCCCTTTGGCGGAGTGCCGAAAAAGGCCCCAAGATGGGATCTCACGGAAATAGAGGCTTGTGGCGGCGGAAAAGTATTTTTTTGTGTCCTCTGGTGTAGGGGGAATATTTGAGGATTTATAGTGCGAATATTAGGGTTGGAAGGTCTATGGGGGGCCCACAAGCCCTGGGGGCACCCCCTAGGGTGCGCCCCTACGGCTTGTGGCCACCCCGTAGGGCTTCTGGCCTCCTCTCCAAGTCTCGTGGGTTTCTTCTGGTCCAAGAAAAATCTCCGTAAAGTTTTATTCCATTTGGACTCCGTTTGATATCCCTTTTCTGTAAAAGTCAAAACAAGGAAAAAACAGAAACTGGCACTAGGCTCTAGGTTAATAAGTTAGTCCCAAAAATAATATAAAATAGCATATTAATGCATATAAAACATCCAAAACAGATAATATAATAGCATGGAACAATAAAAAATTATAGATACATTGGAGACGTATCAGTGCCCCTGGTGCCCACTAGACACTAGGGCGCGCCAGCTACCCCATGCGCGCCCTGGTGGGTAGTGGGCCCCACGTGGCCCCCCCTCACTTATCCCTTCAACTCACTTCACCACCAACCTCCAGAAAAAAATCAACCTTGCTCTCTCTCTCTCTCTCTCTCTCGTGTTCTTGCTCTCAAACCCGTGGATTTCGATCTCTTTGCTCGAAGCTCTGTTTCCGAAACTATTTTGGGGGATTTCTACTTGGTATGTGACTCTCCCATTGCTCCAATTAGTTTTTGTTCTAGTCATTTATATTTTGAGTAATTAGCTACTCTTTGTGCTGTTGTAAATGAGCTTGCATGTTGAATTCTTGAGTTCCAAGTAGTTTGAATGCTTGATATAGCCTCTAGACATCCATATGAGTAGTTGCTATCAATCTTGTGAAGTTTTGTTGACAAAATTTTGTGGGTCAAAAATTTCAGAAATTTGTTCTTAGGAATATGGACCTTTTTCGAAGAAGTTCATCTAAGAAGAATGCCAAGGGAGTCACCGGTGAATTCTTCCTGCTACTTCTTGAGCTTGCGTTGATTTTCCCTTGAAGAGGAAAGGGTGATGCAGTAAAGTAGAGATAAGTATTTCCCTCAGTTAGGAACCAAGGTATCAATCCAGTAGGAGGCACAAGCAAGTCCCCAATATATGCACCTGCACAAACTAACAAAAACTTGCACACAACGCGAAAAAGGGGTTGTCAATCCCTTCACGGTCACGAACAAGAGTGAGATCTAATAGAGACAGGTATAAAAGATAAATAAAAGAGCAAACTAAAGTAAATATAAAGAAATTGCAGCAAGGTATTTTTGGTTTATAGATCTGAAAATATATGATGGAAAATAGACCCGGGGGCCATAGGTTTCACTAGAGGCTTCTCTCTTGAAGAAAACATATGGTGGGTAAACAAATTACTATTGAGCAATTGATAGAAAAGCGCATAATTATGAAGACATCAAAGGCAATGATCATGAATATAGGCATCACATCCGTGACAAGTAGACCAAAACGATTCTGCATCTACTGCTATTACTCCACACATCGACCGACTCCTGCCTGCATCTAGAGTATTAAGTTCGTAAGAACAGAGCAACACTTTAAGTAAGATGACATGATGTAGAGGGATAAACTCAAGCAATATGACATAAACCCCATCTTTTTATCCTTGATGGCAACAATACAATACGTGCCTCGCAACCCCTTCTGTCACCGGGTGAGCACACCGCAAGATTGAACCCAAAACTAAGCACCTCTCCCATTGCAAGAAAAACCAATCTAGTTGGCCAAACCAAACCAATAGTTCGAAGAGAAATACAAAGATATCTTAATCATGAATAAAAGAGTTCAGAGAAGACTCAAATAATATTCATAGATAATCTGATCATAAATCCACAATTCATCGGATCTCAACAAACGCACTGCAAAAGAAGATTATATCAAATAGATCTACAAGAACATCGAGGAGAACATTGTATTGAAGATCAAAGAGAGAGAAGAAGTCATCTAGCTACTAGCTATGGACCCGTAGGTCTATGGTAAACTACTCACACATCATCGAAAGGGCAGCAAGGTTGGTGTAGAGGTCCTCTGTGATCGAATCCCCCTCCGACGGAGTGCCGGAAAAGGCCCCAAGATGGGATCTCACGGGAACAGAGGCTTGCGGCAGCATAAAAGTATTTTTTGTGTGTCCTCTGGTGTAGGGGGAATATTTGAGGATTTATATTGCGAAGATTATGGTTGGAAGGTCTACGGGGGGCCCACAAGCCCTGGGGATGCCCCCCTAGGGCGCACCCCTACGGCTTGTGGCCACCCCGTAGGGCTTCTGGCCTCCTCTCTAAGTCTCGTGGGTTTCTTCTGGTCCAAGAAAAATATCCATAAAGTTTTATTCCGTTTGGACTCCGTTTGATATTCCTTTTCTGTAAAAATCAAAAACAAGGAAAAAACAGAAACTAGCACTAGGCTCTAAGTTAATAAGTTAATCCCAAAAATAATATAAAATAGCATATTAATGCATATGAAACATCCAAAACAGATAATGTAATAGCATGGAACAATAAAAAATTATAGATACATTGGAGACGTATCAAGCATCCCCAAGCTAAATTCCTGCTCGTCCTTGAGTAGGTAAATGATAAAAACAGAATTTTTGATGTGACATGCTACCTAACATATTTATCAATGCAATTTTATTTATTGTGTCAAGAATATTCAGATCCATAAGATTCAAAACAAAAGTTTAATATTGACATAAAAACAATAATACTTCAAGCATACTAATAAAGCAATCATGTCTTCTCAAAATAACATGGCCAAAGAAAGTTATCCCTACAAAATCATATAGTCTGGCTATGCTCTATCTTCATCACACAAAATATTTCATCATGCACAACCCCGATGACAAGCCAAGCAATTGTTTCATACTTTTAATGTTCTCCAGCTTTTTCAACTTTCACGCAATACATGAGCGTGAGCCATGGATATAGCACTATAGGTGGAATAGAATATGGTGGAGGTTGTGAGGGGAAGACAAAAAAGGAGAAAGTCTCACATCAACTAGGCAAATTAATAGGCTATGGAGATGCCCATCAATTGATATCAATGCAAGTGAGTAGGGATTGCCATGCAACGGATGCACTAGAGCTATAAGTGTATGAAAGCTCAAAAAGAAACTAAGTGGGTGTGCATCCAACTTGCTTGCTCACGAAGACCTAGGGCAATTTTTAGGAAGCGCATCATTGGAATATACAAGCCAAGTTCTATAATGAAAAATTCCCACTAGTATATGAAAGTGACAAAATAGGAGACTCTCTATCATGAAGAACATGGTGCTATTTTGAAGCACAAGTGTGGAAAAACGATAGTAACATTGTCCCTTCTCTTTTTTCTCTCATTTTTTTTGTTTGGGCTTATTTGGCCTCTTTTTTGGGCTTCTTTGGCCTCTTTTATTTTTTTAAGTCCGGAGTCTCATCCCAACTTGTGAGGGAATCATAGCTTCCATCATCCTTTCCTCACACGGGACAATGCTCTAATAATGATCATCACACTTTTATTTACTTACAACTCAAGAATTACAACTCGATACTAGAACAAAATATGACTCTATATGAATGCATCCGGCGGTGTGCCGGGATGTGGAATGATCAAGAGTGACATGTATAAAAAAATATGAACGGTGGCCAAGCCACAAATACTATGGCAACTACATGATCATGCAAAGCAATATGACAATGATGGTATGTGTCATAATAAACAGAACGGTGGAAGTTGCATGGCAATATATCTCGGAATGACTATGGAAATGCCATAATAGGTAGGTATGGTGGCTGTTTTGAGCAAGGGTATATGGCGGTTTTAATGCACCGGCAAAAGTTGTGCGGTACTAGAGAGGCTAGCAATGGTGGAAGGGTGAGAGTGCGTATAATCCATGGACTCAACATTAGTCATAAAAAAATCACATACTTATTGCAAAAAATTATTAGCCATCAAAGCAAAGTACTAATACGCATGCTCCTAGGGGGATAGATTGGTAGGAAAAGACCATCACTCGTCCCCGACCGCCACTCATAAGGAAGACAATCAAAAAATAAATCATGCTCAAACTTCATCACATAATGGTTCACCATACGTGCATGCTACGGGAATCACAAACTTTAACACAAGTATTTCTACCAATCCACAATTACTCACTAGCATGACTCTAATATCACCATCTTTATATCTCAAAACAAATGCAAGGAATCAAACTTCTCGTATTATTCAATGCTCTTTATATGAAAGTTTTTATTATATCCCTCTTGGATGCCCATCATATTAGGACTAAATTCATAACCTAAGAAAATTACCATGCTGTTTAAAGACTCTCAAAATAATATAAGTGGATCATGAGAGTTCATCAATTTCTATAAAATAAAACCAAGACCGTGCTCTAAAAAGATATAAGTGAAGCACTAGAGCAACTACCTAGCTCAAAAGATTTAAGTGAAGCACGTAGAGTATTCTAATAAATTCACGATTAATGTGTGTCCCTATCAAAAGGTGTGTACATCAAGTTTGATTGTGGAAAACTAAAAAGAAAAGACTCATATCATATAGATGCTCCAAGCAAAACACATATCATGTGGTGAATAAAAATATAGCCTCAAGTAAATTTACCGATGGATTGAAGACAAAAGAGGGGATGCCATCCGGGGCATCCCCAAGCTTAGATGCTTGGTTGTCCTTGAATATTACCTTGGGGTGCCTTGTGCATCCCCAAGCTTAGGCTCTTGCCACTCCTTATTCTGCTGTCCATCAAAACTTTACCCAAAACTTGAAAACTTCACAACACAAAACTCAACAGAAAACTCGTAAGATCTGTTAGTATAATAAAATAAATCACCACTTTAGGTACTGTTGTGAACTCATTCTAAATTTATATTGGTGTTATATATACTGTATTCCAACTTCTCCATGGTTCATACCACCTGATACTACCCATAGATTCATCAAAATAAGCAAACAACAAATAGAAAATGGAATCTGTCAGAAACAGAACAGTCTGTAGTAATATGGAAATTTCGTATACTTATGTAACTCCAAAAACTCTGAAAAATTAGGAATACATAGTAAATTTGTATATAAATCTTTTGTAAAAAATTCAGATCAAAATCATATTTCTGTGATTTTTTAAATTTCTGGCAATGAACGCAAAAGTTTCTATTTTTCAGCAGGATCAACTCAACTATCACCATAGACCATCCCAAAGGTCTTACTTGGCTCAAACACTAATTAAAACACCAAAACACAATTACTAAAGATTTAATAATGTGTATTTATTGAAAAACAGAACCAAAAACAAAAAAAACAAAATAAAAAATTGGGTTGCCTCCCAACAAGCGCTATTGTTTAACGCCCCTAGCTAGGCATAAAACATAGATCTAAGTATTATCATCTTTGGTATGCAATCCATAAGTGGCCCTCACAATAGATTCATATGGCAACTTAATTTTCTTTCTTGGAAAGTGTTCCATGACCTTCCTTAACGGAAATTGAAATCTAATGTTTCCTTCTTTCATATCAATAGTTGCACCAATCGTTCTAAGGAAAGGTCTACCAAGAATAATAGGACATGTAGGATTGCAATCTATGTCAAGCACAATAAAATCTACGGGCACATAATTCCTATTTGCAACAATAAGAACATCATTAATCCTTCCCATAGGTTTCTTAATAGTGGAATCCGCTAGATGCAAATTCAAAGAACAATCATCAAATTTATGGAAACCGAGCACATCACATAAAGTTTTCGGAATAGTGGAAACGCTAGAACCCAAATCACACAAAGCATTGCACTCATAATCTTTAATTTTAATCTTAATAGTAGGTTCCCACTCATCATAAAACTTTCTAGGGATAGAAACTTCCAACTCAAGTTTTTCTTCAAAAGATTTCATCATAGCATCAACGATATGTGTAGTAAAAGCTTTATTTTGATTATAAGCATGAGGTGAATTAAGTATGGATTGCAACAAGGAAATACAATATATCAAAGAACAATTATCATAATTAAATTCCTTGAAATCCAAAAGAGTGGGTTCATCGCTACTTAAAGTTTTGACCTCGCCAATCCCACTTTTATCAATTTTTTCATTAAGATCTTCACCCTCCATATTATTGGGACGCCTTCTAGCTAAAGTTGACTCGTCTCCAGTCCCATCTTTATAAAGTTTTATATTAGCAAACAAAGATTCATTAGGAGTCACACCAACCACTTTAAGGTCTTCATCATTATTATCACAAAAACTAGAAGAACATGCTTTTTCTAGCCAATCTCTCTTAGCACGCATCCTAGCGGTTCTCTCTTTACATTCATACATAGAAATTTTAATAGCTTTCGGAGACTCATTAATATCAATCTTAGGTGATATAGATCTAATCTTAAAAGAATCAATCTCATGAGAAATTCTATCAACGTTCCTAGCCAAATCATCAATCTTAAGCAATTTTTCTTCTACCATAGCATTGAAATTCTTTTGAGAATTAATGAAATATTTAATATTATTCTCAACATCAGAGGATATTTTATTATAATTTTCATAAGAATTGTTGTAGGAATTACCATAATTATTAGAGGAATTACTAGGAAACGGCCTAGGGTTGAAATTACCTCTATACGCGTTATTACCAAAATTGTTCCTACCAACAAAATTCACATCCATAGATTCATTATTATTCTCAATCAAAGTGGACAAAGGCATATCATTAGGATAAATAGGAGCACTCTTACTAGCAATCAATTTCCTAAGTTCATCCATCTTTCCACTCAAAGTATTAATTTCTTCAATCGCATGCACTTTTTTACTAGTAGAAGATCTTTTGGTATGCCATTGAGAGTAATTTTCCATAATATTATCTAGGAGTTTAGTAGCTTCTCCCAATGTAATTTCCATAAAAGTACCTCCCGCGGTGGAATCTAAAAGATTACTAGATGCAAAATTCAATCCGGCATAAAAGTTTTGTATGATCATCCATAAACTTAAACCAAGAGTAGGGCAATTTCTTATCATCAATTTCATTCTTTCCCAAGATTGTGCAACATGTTCATGATCAAGTTGCTTAAAATTCATTATATCGTTCCTAAGGGAGATGATCTTAGCGGGAGGAAAATACTTGGAAATAAAAGCATCTTTACACTTGTTCCATGAATCAATAGTATTTTTAGGCAAAGATGAAAACCAAGTTTTAGCACGATCTCGTAGTGAGAACGGAAATAGCTTCAATTTAACAATATCATTATCCACTTTTTTTTCTTTTGCATATCACACAATTAAATGAAAGTATTTAGACGGGATGCAGCATCTTCATTAGGACTACCAGAAAATTGTTCTTTCATAACAAGATTCAACAAAGTGGTATTAATTTCATAAGATTCTGCACTAGTGGCGGGAGCAATCGGAGTACTAATACAATCATTATTATTAGTGTTGGAAAAGTCACACAACTTGGTATTTTCTTGAGACATCGTGACAAAGCAAGCAATCTAACACACAAGCAAACAAAAAGAAAACGAAAAGGTGAACAACAGAAGGGCGAATAAAAAGGCAAATATTTTTGTGTTTTTCTGAAAATGTTTTAGAAGTGGGTGAGAGGAAAACGAGAGGCAAATGGTAAATAATGTAAGTGCAAGAGATGATAGTTTATGATGGGTACTTGGTAGGCTTGATGTAGAATCTCCCCGGCAACAGTGCCAGAAAACCTTCCTGCTATTTCTTGAGCTTGCGTTGATTTTTCCCTTGAAGATGAAAGGGTGATGCAGCAAAGTAGAGATAAGTATTTCCCTCAGTTAAGAACCAAGGTATCAATCTAGTAGGAGGCACAAGCAAGTCCCCAATATATGCACCTGCCCAAACTAACAAACACTTGCACACAACGCGAAAAAGGGGTTGTCAATCCCTTCACGGTCACGAACAAGAGTGAGATCTAATAGAGATAGGTATAAAAGATAAATAAAAATCAAACTAAAGTAAATATAAATAAATTATAGAAAGGTATTTTTGGGTTTTTTGGTTTATAGATATGAAAATATATGATGGAAAATAGACCCGGGGGCCATAGGTTTCACTAGAGGCTTCTCTCTTGAAGAAAACATACGGTGGGTAAATAAATTACTGTTGAGCAATTGATAGAAAAGCGCATAATTATGAAGACATCTAAGGCAATGATCATGAATATAGGCATCATGTCCGTGACAAGTAGACCGAAACGATTCTGCATCTACTACTATTACTCCACACATCGATCGACTCCTGCCTGCATCTAGAGTATTAAGTTCATAAGAACATAACAGCGCTTTAAGTAAGATGACATGATGTAGAGGGATAAACTCAAGCAATATGACATAAACCCCATCTTTTTATCCTTGATGGCAACAATACAATACGTGCCTCGCTACCCCTTCTGTCACTGGGTGAGGACACCGCAAGATTGAACACAAAACTAAGCACCTCTCCCATTGCAAGAAGAACCAATCTAGTTGGCCAAACCAAACCGATGGTTCAAAGAGAAATACAAAGGTATCTTAATCATGCATAAAAGAGTTCAGAGAAGACTCAAATAATATTCATAGATAATCTGATCATAAATCCACAATTCATCGGATCTCAACAAACGCACCGCAAAAGAAGATTACATCGAATAGATCTCCAAGAACATCGAGGAGAACATTGTATTGAAGATCAAAGAGAGAGAAGAAGCCATCTAGCTACTATCTATGGACCCGTAGGTCTATAGTAAAGTACTCACACATCATTGGAAGGGCAGCAAGGTTGGTGTAGAGGTCCTCCGTGATCGAATCCCCCTCTGGCGGAGTGCCGGAAAAGGCCCCAAGATGGGATCTCACGGGAACAGAGGCTTGTGGTGGCGAAAAAGTATTTTTTTTTGTGTGTCCTCTGGTGTAGGGGGAATATTTGAGGATTTATAGTGCGAAGATTAGGGTTGGAAGTTCTACGGGGGGGCCCACAAG
The DNA here is from genome assembly GCA_011799875.1 of Thinopyrum elongatum. Taxonomy (NCBI): domain Eukaryota; kingdom Viridiplantae; phylum Streptophyta; class Magnoliopsida; order Poales; family Poaceae; genus Thinopyrum; species Thinopyrum elongatum. The sequence goes on from CM022300.1 coordinate 510,253,342, forward strand.
CCCTGGGGGTGCCCCCCTAGGGCACGCCCCTAAGGCTTGTGGCCACCCCGTAGGGCTTCTGGCCTCCCTCCAAGTCTCATGGGTTTCTTCTGGTCCAAGAAAAATCTCCGTAAAGTTTTATTCCGTTTGGACTATGTGTTAGATTCCTTTTCTGTAAAAGTCAAAAACAAGGAAAAAAACTGGCACTAGGCTCTTGGTTAATAAAGTTACTCCCAAAAATAATATAAAATAGCATATTAATGCATATAAAACATCCAAAACAGATAATATAATAGCATGGAACAATAAAAAATTATAGATACGTTGGAGACGTATCAGTGCCCCTGTTGCCCAGTAGACACGAGGGCGCGCCAGCTACCCCAGGCACGCCCTGGTGGGTAGTGGGCCCCATGTGGCCCCCCTCACTTATCCCTTCAACTCACTTCACCACCTACCTCCAGAAAAAAAATCACCCTTACTCTCTCTCTCTCTCTCTGTCTCTCTCGTGTTCTTGCTCTCAAACCCGCGGATTTTGATCTCTTTGCTCAAAGCTCCATTCCCGAAACTATTTTGGGGGATTGCTACTTGGTATGTGACTCCCCCATTGCTCCAATTAGTTTTTGTTCCAGTGGTTTATATTTTGAGTAATTAGCTACTCTTGGTGCTGCTGTAAATGAGCTTGCATGTTGAATTCTTTGAGTTCCAAGTAGTTTGAATGCTTGATATAGCCTCTAGACATCCATATGATTACTTGTTATCAATCTTGTGAAGTTTTGTTGACAAAATTTTGTGGGTCAAAAATTTCAGAAATTTGTTCTTAGGAAGATGGACCTTTTTCGAAGAAGTTCATCTAAGAAGAATGCCAAGGGAGTCACCGATGAATCATCAGCTGGTGGCATCAACACTCCGGGATGGACGGAGGTTCGGCCGTGCGAATGGCCGCACATTGCCTTCATGGAAGAAGCCGGATTACACCAAGAGTTCACGCAATTCATTACAAATGCTGGACTTACCAACTTCCTCGCAGATGAGTGTGACCAACACCATACCCTCACGACCTCCTTTGTGCAAAAAAAAATATTTTCTGAATAGGCATGAACCTCCTGTGGTGAGGTTTAATTTATATTCTGAAACCCGTCAGATACCGCTCACTGAATTCAGCGAGATATGTCTAACTCCTTTTGATGGGGAATTAAGAGAGCCTAGGCCGGCAGAGTTTGAGGACTTCCTACTCACTTTGATAGTGGGTGAGGAAAGGGGCGTGTCGAAAGCCACAGCCACTAGTCTGTAGTTTCCTTCTGTGCATTACTTTGCCTTATTTATCACGAAGTGTTTGACTGCTAGAGAGAAGGGCAGTATACTTAGTGCCCCTGACCTCGCCATTTTATGCCGTGCACTTCACAATGATCACACCTTTAACCTAGGGGCTATTGTTGCACGTCGTCTGCATCTTAACAGAACTAAGGGTAAAATCCATGGTGGTATTTATTTCACTCGCTTAGCGAGTCACTTTAATGTTCAGATACGCCACCAGGACTATCCCTTGCCTAGAGTTTATTTAGATCGCCAGTCGATGGCAGACCACCACTTTGTTGATAACACTGGACCACTTAACCCTCTTCACTATAACTTGGTCTTTATTCCATTGCCTGCACCTGCATTGTTTGATTCTCATGCCAGGAACGGATACACCGTCCTACCAGCGGATATTGTTGCCTACTGGAATGCCCAGGCAGCGGCACAGGAGGAGCCTTAGGAGTGGGACGCTCAGGTGCCGCCGCCACAGCACTTCTACATGGGACCAGACGGCTACTACGGATGGTGATTACCAAGCTAGGCCAAAAGCCAAAGCTTGGGGGAGTACGTATTTCCACCGACATTACATTCATGTTCACACATTTCATTCCAGTTGTCGGTGTTCCCACCTTTTCCATTGTATTATCCATGTTAGTTTTATTTTCTCGCTTTCTTCTTGTGTGTTTGAAAAACTTTGGGAAAATCCAAAAATATTTATCACTTCTTTTCAGGTTTTCTTTCTTGTTTAATTAGTTGTAGTATTAAAAGAAAACCCAAAAATATTTCTCACTTCTTCTTTTGCTTGTTGGGAGCTTTCCCGTGTAAATAGTTTTTCTCGTTTTTGTTTTCCTTTCTTTAATTTGCTGCTTCCAAGAAAAACTAAAAACTCCAAAAATATTTCAGTGTGTTTCTTTGAAATTCTTTTCTTTTTGTTGAGTCGTACCAAGGAGAAGGCCAAGATGAAAATGTTGAGCGGCTCTCATAAGTATTATTGTTGATCTAACAAAGAACCCATATTATTTTATCTTCTCCTATGAATAAAATGTTGCAGATTCCAGCTTAGTCCACGGCACTCTTGCACTATTATTATTTTCATATCATTCGGTCGTGCAAGTGAAAGGCTATAATGACGATATTTGATGAAGTGACTGAGGCAAGGAAAGGCTGGTATGAACTCAACTTGTTTTTGTTTTTGTAAATATTTTTAACTCAGTATCCATGATTCAGCATATTATGACTAAACATGCTTGCAATCACAATTAGAGATTATAGTTGCTGATGCCAAGCTTAAGTAGCTAGGTGTGGATAATGATTTATCTTGAGTGTCAACATGCATTAAAATGATTGTGATGTAGTATGATGATATGGTATCCTCCTCTGAATGTTTCAAGTTCACGCATGTAGTTGAATCAAAACCAACATAGCCTCCACGATATTTTTGTTCATGGTGTTTATATCCTACTCATGCTAGTACTCAATGTTGATTATTCATAATGCATGATCATGACCATTTTTGCTCTCTTGTTGGTCGCTTCTCAACCTAATTGCTAGCCTTCGCCTGTACTAAGCGGGAATACTGCTTGTGCATCAAAACCCTTAAACCAAAGTTATTCCAGATGAGTCCACTATATCTACCTATATGCGATATTACCCTGCCGTTCCAAGTAAATTTGCATGTGCCACCTCTAAAAATTCAAATGAACATCTGTTTTGTGTGCCTGGACCGCTCATGGAGCGACAGGGGGTGGCCAGTATCTTCCATGCTAAGCGGGTTATTCTTATGATGAGTGTTTATTCACTCGTCCTTGCACGAGAGGGGCGGTTAATAGGGATGCCCAGTCCTGAAATAAAAAATTACAAATAATTAAACAAAACTCCCCCAGACTGTTGTTGGTATGGAGGGCACCCGAGGATTTGGCTAGCCATGGCTTGTGTTTGTTGGTGGAGGGGGAGTAAATTTTACTTTTATCGCTTGGGAACCGCCACTAATGTGTTTAACATGGAAGATATTGAAAACTCTTGGTCGTAATGTTGACAGGAAGGGTATACCTCCCAAAATTATATTTATCTCTGATTTAAACTTCGAGCTTTGGCACCTCTGCAAATCTCTTCTTCCCTCTGTGAAGGTCCTATCTATTTACTTTTATGTTATTTTACTTTTATGTTGAGTCATCACCTTCTAAAATAAGCTCCAGTCCTGAGAGCACTATCATCATCCTCATGCATTATGTATAGTTAATGTTGAATGCATCATGACTGGATCTCTTCTACCATGAATTACAATGTTTAGTCGCTGCTTGAACATTGGAGGTGCTCTGCATTTATGATTTGCGGTCTCAGAAAGGGCTAGCGAGATACCACTATTGTCATATTATATCATGATTGTTTTAACAAACTGTTGGTATTTGAGATATCTTATTATTGCTTGCTAGTTGATTATGCCATTGATATGAGTGAATATAATTTCTAAGAGTTATCGTATGCATGGTTAGTTATGATCTTTGCTGAAAACCTGGGTGCTATTTAAGCATATATATGGACACAAGAACAAAAGAGTTCGTAAAAGTTTTTCTTTATCACTTTCAGTTTGTCAACTGAATTGCTTGAAGACAAGCAATGGATTAAGCTTGGGGGAGTTGATACGTCTCCATCGTATCTACTTTTCCTAACAATTTTGCTCTTGTTTTGGACTCTAATTTGCATGATTTGAATGAAACTAACCCGGACTGACACTGTTTTCAGTAGAACTACCATGGTGTAGTTTTTGTGCAGAAATAAAAATTCTTGGAATTGGATGAAACTTTTTGGAGAATTATTTTGGAATAAATAAAAAAACTGTAACCAAGACCCACTGCAGAGGGGGGCCCAGCTGCCCACTAGGAACCAGGGCGCGCCACCCCCTCTAACGTGCCCTGGTGGGTAGTGGGGCCCACGAGGCTCCACTGACACTAATTCCGATGCTATAAAATCCTATTTTTCCAGAAAAAAATAGAAGAGGAAGTTTCATCGCGTTTTACGATACGGAGGCACCGCCACCTCCTGTTCTTCATCGGGAGGCCAGATCTGGAGCCCGTTCGGGGCTCCGGAGAGGGGGATCATCAACCATCTTCCATCACCAATTCCATGATGCTCACCGCCGGGAGTGAGTAATTCCTTCGTCTTGCTGGTCGGTGAGGAGTTGGATGAGATTCATCATGTAATCGAGTTAGTTTTGTTAGGGCTTGATCCCTAGTATCCACTATGTTCTGAGATTGATGTTGCTATGACTTTGCTATGCTTAATGCTTGTCACTAGGGCCCGAGTGCCATGATTTCAGATATGAACCATTTATGTTTTCATGATTATATCTATGTTTTTGATCCGATCTTGCAAGTTATATGCACCTGCTACGTGTTATGATCCTCATACCCCAAGGTGACAATAATTGGGATTCTTTCCGGTGATTACCGTAGTTTGAGGAGTTCATGTATTCACTATGTGTTAATGCTTTGTTCCGGTTCTCTATTAAAAGGAGGCCTTAATATCCCTTAGTTTCCTTATGGACCCCGCTGCCACGAGAGGGTAGGACAAAAGATGTCATGCAAGTTCTTTTCCATAAGCACGTATGACTATTTATGGAATACATGCCTACATTATATTTATGAGCTGGAGCTAGTTCTGTGTCACCCTATGTTATGACTGTTATATGATGAATATTATCCAACAAAATCACCGATCCAATGCCTATGAGCTTTTCACATATTGATATTGCTAAGTTACTATTGTTGCTGCTACTGTTACAACTGCTACAAAATTACTGCTGCTACTGTTACCATTACTATTGCTGTTACTACTACTGCTATCACTATCAAACTATCATACTATTGTGCTACTAATCACTTTGCTGCAGATATTTAATCTCCCGGTGTGGTTGAACTGACAACTCAACTGCTAATCACTACAAAAAAAAGACACATCCGTGACATTTTGGGCCGAACGAAATTTTTTCTGTCATGCTTATGACACTTCTATAACGATAATTGTGACAAAAGCACGTATCATCATAGATGTGGTGGGCTCCTACTTCTATGACAAAAAATCATGACAGAAAATGGGCTTTTCATCCTCGGAGGGCCGGGGACACACCTGCATGACATTCTTTGGGCCGTCCATGACAGAAAAAATCATGGTAGAAGCAAGGGCGAGGAAAATTTCGAGGAGTTCCCGGTTACGGTGGGTGGTCGGGGCCGAGCAATGCACCGAAGGTATTGCGCATTTCTCTCATACACATACGCGCGTGTGTGCGAGGCATTGGGCTCTAACTGAACCCGAGCGAGGCATTCGCTTACTGAACTAGAGCGATTGCACTAGCTACATTACTGAACCCGAGCGATCGATCCCTTGGCTGTTAACTGAACCCGAGCGATTCCTTCGCTAGTGCTGCTAACTGAAGCCGATCAAACCTTCTGCTGCCCCTTGATGAACAGTGACCGTTGTTGGGGGTTGGATGAACAGTTCCAGGTGGGGGTTCGATGAACAGGACCCTGTGGTAGTAGAGGCCGTTGCAGCTGGATGAACAGGACCCTGATAGAGAGGAGGCTGCCACACACCACCCAATCGAGCCGGTTGGGGGTGGATGAACAGGACCCCGTGGAGGGCTGGTTGAACAGTTGCCGGTGGAGGCACTACAAGAAATATGTCAACTTGCGACCATCACTATTGGTCTCTGAATGGTCATTGTTTTTCATTTGTGACCTTTTTATAACCAAAAGCAATTGGTCAAAAGCTGACCGTCTTTAATGAAACTTAATGACCTTCTCTATGATATGGCCGTAGAAGGCAACGACCAAAACAAAAGGTCGTTGGTCCTACGACCTTTTGTTTTGGTCGCTGGTTGTCTGCCCAGGCCACGTCGGATCCGACGTGGTAAGCTGACGTGGCAAAATTGCGACCAAATGAAAAGGTTGTTGATTAGAATCAGCCCGGTCCAATTCGGTGTCTATATGGGCCGAGCCCGGTAATTCAGCCCATTTAATATATTATTTTCTGCAAATTTTTGTTAGCTACCTGGGCCTGGCCCAACTATTCAGCCTTTTTAATTTCTGGGCCATGGCCTTTTTGTACCAAAAGTTTTAGTTTTCTTTTTTTATAAAATGGGTCCACTAGTCAAACAGGTCCCACTTGTCGGGTTCTGATAAGTGGGTCCCAACTATTAGGCTCAGATTCTTCATATTTCAATTTGACAGTAAAACAATAACCAATATTTAAATTGGCAAGCAGAAAACACACATAATACTTCAAATAACAATAGCCAGATTCAATACAAGCTCTACAAATAACACATAATACAAGCTGTAACATATACAGTACTTTACAAGCTCTACAAGTGTAATAACTAGAAACAAGCTCTACAAGTATGGGAATCACAGTTACAAGGTCTACAAGTGTTTTCTTCTTCAGCATGGAGCTCCTTCGATAGCGATCAAATGTCGGACTCACGGACAGCCATAGTCAGGACTGGGCTAACAAAATGACAACATGCCTTCCACGGTCGCCCTGTTACATGAATCGGCTGAGAAGAATAAGAAAAACTGGAGCCAATATAATATGAACATTCCATTCAAAAAAAGTAGTAAAGGAGTAATGGGTAATTCTTTATAAAATGATAAACAGATTTCAGCTAGTACCGAGCTTTTTTAGCCGAGCTAGTTAAAATGAGATATTCATACAAGACAATAGAGACACTATGAATATGCGTCGCACAAGTGCAGGTCCTGGTTACTGGCTACACATGTAACACCAATAAAATGGATAGAACAATAACGAGAACAACTCCAGATTACACACAAAGCTCTATCCATAGTGCTAGCTATGGATAAAATCATGCACACTCCCAACAGAACTCAGACACACAGTATAATTCTGACTATAATATAACCAGAGAACTAAAGATTCTACGTACTTAGAACTCAACTAATAAGTGAGAATGATCTAATTGTATGCAAACAATATTTTTTCATTTATTTATATTACTAAAATAGACATATCTTCCTTTATGTGAAGAAGTCTGCTTCCTTCTTTAGTTAGTAGTAATCGTTCCATGCAAATCAACCGTGTGCATATGCTTGATCATTGTCTGGAGATTACACGCATCAAGGAACAAAATCCTAAACAGAATAGCATCAAACAGTGGTGGGTGCTCAACCTATTTACCACACACAAGCAACACTTAAACCATAGCATGTGCATATACTTGTGTCACATTAGGGGGTTCAGAATGTACTCAATATATTCTAATAAAAAGGATTGGGTGCAGAGGGAGAGGGAGGTGGAGATGGACCTGCTACCTGCTGCTGCGGTGGTGCCTCTTGGTGGTCGGGCTTGAGCTCCTCCTTCTGATGATGCTCACTAACCTGCGGGACAAACAAGACCATGGGTGAGCTGCAGCATAGGCACATACAAGAAGTGAAGGTAAGGAGAAGAACCTGGAAGAAGAGAGGCGCTTTGTCCTCCTCCGTCCGTGCTCGTCCTCCTCCTCCTCCGTGCCGATGTCGAACAGCCTCCGTTCATCGCATGCGAGCACCATGCGCCTTGGTTGGCGATGAAGCCTTTGTCCTCTGCTGCATGGATGAAACCCAAAGCATCAGTACAGCTACACTGGCACATAGTACATACATGGTATCACAGACATTCTCTAATTGACTAGCACCCAAATATATACATGCACCAGTTGAGAAAAATCATGACTTGGACAGTGTATTAAAGAAAAATCAGTGTTCCATGCACACCAAATCATTCAAAAAACTAACTACACTACTACAGTTCTGAATAGCTATCGGTGCATCAACAAAATATGGAACAACAAGCACTGCATGACAACTAGAGTATATTATAGGCACTCAATAATGAACAGTTATCACAGAGAACAAGATACCATGAGATGAATGATGGCACTCAAATTCTAATCTCACATAGATAAAATTCATTGCCATAGTAACAGGTGCCGATTTTATAAGAGAACCAGCTCATCAAAAGAAGGTGAACTGATTTCAGTATCTTATAAAATCATGAAAGTATAACTCTGCAATTCATCAAGTTCTATATGAATGATACATTAATAACTGTGCAATGATATCAGTAGGAGGAGTACTTCAAAAGCATAAATATTAGAACAGTACATAAAAACCCAAGGAAAAGAACAGCTAACAATCTAACATGTGTAGTAGAACCAGCAAAAGAGCAAGACACGAAATAATTTACAAGAATAGCACCCTGGAAAGAACTTGGGAGTCCAGTTACATGTACATGAGGTACTGCTGCTAGTATATATAGAACCAATCAAGCTGCTGGTGTACACGGGCTGCTTGAGCTCCTGCTGCTTAGTACGTATACATGGTAGAATCCTGCTGCTAGTGTTCTAAACCAACAGAGCATGCTATAGGAGCAGAAAAGAGGGAGCTAGGGGTAGGAGATGGAGCCAACTCACCGGAGAACTTGTGGTCGCCGCCGTACACAGCCGCCATAACGCCAGTCATCTCGTTGATCTTGTCCTTGAAGTTCTCAAACTCTAGGTTGTTCCACCGCAGCTCGGTATTTGCTCAACCGTGTATGTAGATGCATCAGGGCATACAAAAAATATTCAAGTCAATATTCTCAGCTAATTGTGATGTAATGAAAAATAATTACTTAAGGACTTAGGGTAAAAATTGATTTTAGACATCAAAATTTGCAGCGCTCATTTCAACCATGTTCAGATAAACTTGAGGTAAATTAGCAGTAAGGATATTAGTTACAAGCTATTGTTACAAGCATGTGGAGTATATAGATTAGAGCACTAGAACTAGACTAATAGGCTGCTACCACAGAAAATAATGATTAAATGCTACAGGATAACCGACTACATTAATTTAACTAAGGCCAGGAGCATGGAGCAACAATAGCATTCGCAATTCTGTCTTGTCCATGTCAAGAACTTGCTAGCCTTCCATTTCGGCAGTTTCTATAACACGTAACCTAAGCAGATAAGAACACAACCTTTACCTAACAAGAAATTCTGAAACTGTACAAAAATGACCTACTGTGCAAAAATGACTTACCTTGGCGAGGCGAGCTAGGCGCATAGCCGCCATTGACACCCAGAGGGAGGGGAGGGAGAGGAGCATACTGTACATCACAAGAAAGATGATTAAATTCAGTTGACAGTATCACACAGTATATATGAAGGATTATAGATTGCATAACTGATCAACTAATCTTCCATCTATATTTCTATCAGCAGCACACTAGATAGGCCAACATTTATTCCTACAGTACAGTGAGGTAAAAAGGTAGCACAGATGCTATACTAAATCACAGAGAGCAGAGCAACAGCCTTATAAACAAATAATTAGCAATTGTGCAGCAGATGCTAACCTTAGATGCTGCTCGGGTACATGAACATCCTGACCTTGCGCCCTTGCACACAACGCAAATCAACAAACAGCTTCAGCAAGAAAGCACCAGCAAGCAGTGAATTGAAAGCTAAGGGCAGCAGCATCGACAGGAGAAAAGGGCAGGTACTGACCATGGAGTTGCCGTGCGGGCGGGTGATCTTGCCCCAGAGGCAGCGGTAGTGGGTGCCGTTACTCTTGGTCTTGGCCTTGTACACGTACGCCAGGCGCTTCCCGGCGTACCAGGCCACATCCTCCTTGGTGTTCACCTCCTCGATCTGCACCAGCGATGTGTTCTCGTACTAGTTCGACTTCTACCTGCAGATCAACCCCCACACCGCCATCAGCGCGCCGCCCAATCGCACCACCATGAAATGAATGGCCAGATCCAGCTCGAAGAAGGGGCTGCTCACCTCTTGAAGCTCGAAGAAGGGTCCGCCATTGCCCAGCTCGACCATGACGCGTGCGGGGGAGTCAGTGAGGGCCTCCCAGTGTCCATTCTTCTCCTCCTCCGTCGTTGTCCCGCGATGAGCTTCCATCGACGGCCGGCTCTTGTATCTCCGACCACAAACCCTAACCCTGGCAGAGAAGACGATGTGAGGAAGAGAGGGAGCATTGTGAGGAGGAGGAGGAGGAGTGGAGGGACTCGCCAGAGCAGCGTCGGAGCCACGCCAAGGACACGGTGGCCAAAACCCTAGCCGTTGGGGTGGGTCACGCGTGGCCGCATGAGGAAACGCAAGTCGGATCTGGTCGGAGGGGATGGAGGAGCGGAGCGAGGGGATCACGTGTGTATGCTGGGCGCCGGCGGCGGTCGCTAGAATCGGCCGGGATCAGCCGTCGTAGGTGGCAGCGGCGAGGAGTCATGGGGAGGGAGGGAGGCTTGCGAGAGGGGAGAGGGGTTCGTGGGTCTGAGAGAGATGTGGATTTTTTTCTTTGGTAGGAGATGCAAAGGCAACAGCCAATCACATGCGAGGCCATGGATCCCTCCCTTAGAAAAATCCTGACCATCCACTCCTCCAAGATCCAACGTTCCAAAATCCTCTCCTCATCCAACACTTCTCTCTCTCTCTCTTTATTCTTCTTTTTTTTCTCAAAACTTTTGCGAAAAAAATGAGGTTTTTTATGAATAAACCATAAAATATTTGTTATAAAACGGAACAAATCTATTTTTTAAAAATATTAGACCATATTTATGTACAATTTACCAAATAATTGCTATTTTCTTTGCACAAAAAAACAATTTTCATTTTTTGGGTGCGAAAAATGGTTTTTTTTTGAAGAAACTACCAGATATTTGTTGCACACTTGGACCACAGTATTTTTTTAAATATTAGAGCACATTTTATGTACGAAATAACCAAATGGTTCCATGTCAAAATCTTTTGATCCACCTCTCATGAAAAAGACAAATCTCCGCCGATTCAGCAGGAAGCGGGTCAAATTTGAACTGCAGGTGTTTCATACTTTGCTCTTTATTTTCTTCCAAAAATGATTTTTAGGTGCATAAGTATATATTTAATTAGAGAAACACCAAAAGTTTTCCAAGATTCAACCACTAGATAGGAACGGTCATGCCCGCCATTTTGACCGCATTTTGAAATGCGCATGAAAAATTCAAAAAAAATCAAAAAATTGGAAAACCTTCGCATTGTGTCATTATATGTGACCAAGTTACCCGGAAAAATAATAAACTTGCAATACGACAATTATTTTAAAAAAGTCTACTCAGAAATGAGCTATCACGTGTGAAGATTCATGGCTTTCAAGCCAAATGATCAATCTTATGGCCACATTCATGGCATAGTTTGTTCAAACAATCTCATATTGTGCACAAGGGTGCATCTTTGAATGGCAAACAATGTTGCCTAAGGAAGTTTTCATTTTCTTTGGATGAAAAATTCATTTTCAATTTTTCGAGTGCCCAAAATGAGTTTTTTTGTGAAGGACCTACCATATATTTGTTGCCAAATTGGACCAAATCAATTTTGTAAAATATTAGGCCGTATTTAATGTACAATTGACCAAATGGTTGGGTGTCAGAAGTTTTGATCCACCTCTCGTGAAAAAGACTAATCTCCGCCGATTTAGTAGGAACCGGGTCAAATTTGAACTGCAGGTGTCTCATAGTTTGCTCTTTATTTTTTCCAAAAATAATTTTTAGGCACATAAGTATATATTTAATTAGAGAAACACCAAAAGTTTTCCAAGATTCAACCACTAGATAGGAACGGCCATGCCCGCCGTTTTGACTGCATTTTTAAATGCGCATTAAAAATTCAAAAAAATCAAACAATTGGAAAACCTTTGCATTGTGTCATTATATGTGACCAAGTTACCAGGAAAAATAATAAACTTGTAATACGTCAATTATTTTAAAAAAGTCTTCTCAGAAATGAGCTATGACATGTGAAGATACATGGTTTTCAAGCCAAATGATCAATCTTATGGCCACATTCATAGCATAGTTTGTTCAAATGATCTCATATTGTGCACAAGGGTGCATCTTGGAATGGCAAACAATGTTGCCTAAGGAAGTTTTCATTTTCTTTGGACAAAAAATTCATTTTCCATTTTTCGAGTGCCTAAAATGAGTTTTTTTGTGAAGGACCTACCATATATTTGTTGCAAAATTGGACCAAATCAATTTTTTAAAATATTAGGCCATATTTAATGTACAATTAACCAAATGGTTGGGTGTCAGAAGTTTTGATCCACCTCTCGTGAAAAAGACAAATCTCCTCCGATTCAACAGGAACCGGGTCAAATTTGAACTGCACGTGTCTCATAGTTTGTTCTTTATTTTTTCCAAAAATGATTTTTAGGCACATAAGTATATATTTAATAAGAGAAACACCAAAAGATTTCCAAGATTCAACCACTAGATAGGAACGGTCATGCCCGCCGTTTTGACCGCATTTTGAAATGAGCATGAAAAATTAAAAAAATTAAAAAATTGGAAAACTTTCGCATTGTGTCATTATATGTGACCAAGTTACCAGAAAAAATAATAAACTTGTAATACGACAATTATTTTAAAAAAGTCTTCTCAGAAATGAGCTATCACATGTGAAGATTCATGGCTTTCAAGCCAAATGATCAGTCTCATGGCCACATTCATGGCATAGTTTGTTCAAACGATCTCATATTGTGCACAAGGGTGCATCTTGGAATGGCAAACATGTTGGATAAGGAAGTTTTCATTTTCTTTGACCAAAAAAAATTCATTTTCCATTTTTCGAGCGCCCAAAATGAGTTTTTTTGTGAAGGACCTACCATATATTTGTTGCTAAATTGGACCAAATCAATTTTCTAAAATATTAGGCCATATTTAATGTACAATTGACCAAATGGTTGGGTGTCGGAAGTTTTGATCCACCTCTCGTGAAAAAGACAAATCTCCACCGATTCAGTAGGAACCGGGTCAAATTTGAACTGCAGGTATCTCATAGTTTGCTCTTTATTTTTTACAAAAATGATTTTTAGGTACATAAGTATATATTTAATTAGAGAAACACCAAGAGTTTTCCAAGATTCAACCACTAGATAGGAACGGTCATGCCCGCCATTTTGTCCGCATTTTGAAATGAGCATGAAAAATTCAAAAAAATTCAAAAAATTGGAAAACCTTCACATTGTGTCATTATATGTGACCAAGTTAACAAGAAAAATAATAAACTTGTGATACGATAAATACCTTTAAAAAGTCTTCTCAGAACTGAGCTATCATGTGTGAAGTTTCATCTCTTTCAAGCTAAATGACCAATGTTATGACCACATTCATGGCATAGTTTGTTAAAATGATTTCATACTATGCACAAGGGTGCACCTTGGAATGGCAACAATGTTGCCAAATGGATTTTTCACTTTCTTTGAACAAAAAAAGCAGTTTTCATTTTCTGAGTGCCCAAAATGAGTTTTTTTGTGTGTGAAGAAACTACCAAATATTTGTTTCAAAACTATACCACAACACTTTTAAAAATATTGGACCACATTTCATGTACAAATTACCAAATGGTTCCATGTAAAAAGGAACATTTGCATTCTATCAAAAAATATGGAAAACCTTTGTATTATGTCATTATATGTGACCTAGTTTTAAAATCGGTATAAAAAATTCAAAAAATAAAACAAATGAAAACCTTAAGATCAATGAACATTTTTGAAAGTCATGATCATTTTATGAAAAAAATTTGATCATTTTTTGAATTCGCATTTGTTTATCAAATTCATGAACATTATTTCAATAAGCAAACATTTTTTCAAAATCATGAATTTTTTTAATGGACGAACATTTTATGATTTTACAAACATTTTTCCAAAATACATATTTTTTAGTGTGTGGAACTTTTTTGAAATCATGAATTATTTTGAAGAAGAAAAAATTAAAACAGAAAAAAGCACACATTTCCCACCAGAAAACGTCTTCTAGTAGGCTACGGGCCGTTGGCCCACTCGGTGGACCGCAATGCTAAAGGAAAAAAAGGAGAGATCTCTCACGATTTAGGCCCAAACCTAGGAAACGACAGTTTCCTATAAAAACTACGATTGGAGTTTCCTACCGTGACTTGGGTGGTGGCGTGGTGGTGGGGAGCAGGGTGTTTCCTTGGTGTGGCGTGGGTTCGAATCCCCTACGACGCATTTTTCTTTTATGCTTTGCTATCTTCATTTGAGCCATGCGGGCTCCCCTACGACGCATTTTTCTTTTATGCTTTGCTATCTCCATTTGAGCCATGCGGGCTCGACTGTCAGTTTGGTGGTCGGCCCCCCTCGTCAGTTGGTTGGTCCTGCATGTCATATCGGTGGTGGGATCCGCATTTCAGTTTGGTGGTGCAACAAGTCAGTTCAATGGTGGGACCCACAGTCAGTTTGATGGTGGGTCCCCCATGTTAGGTTCGTGGGACCCATGTGTCATGTAGGTGGGGTGGGTCTGATGTGTAAGTTGGTGGTGGGTCCGAGGTAGAGTGGGTCCGGCGTGTAAGTTGGTGGTTGGACCGATGTGCAGGTTAACCGGTCAAGGCGTGGATCCCACCCGTTAGTGGTATATTTGATCTAGAAATGTAGGTGTAAATTGACACATGGACACGACACATAAGCAAAAATTGGCACATATACATGACACATAGGCGAAATTGATGAGGTGGCGCCCAGTCATAACAATGCACCGCAATTTACATGGTTATGACCATCTTGATTGGTCGTCATCTGCTCAAAATAAGGCTGTTGATCACAGCTGTCAGCTTTACGACCATTTCGTGTAAGGCAATTGCGACATTTCTGACCAAAATGGTTGTTATGGTTCAGGGTTTGGACCCTACAAAACAGCTTACGACTAATTGGATCAAAATGGTCACAGATTTACGACCAATTCATCAACGGTCACTAAGAGAAGGTCACAAGTTGACATATTTCTTGTAGTGAGGGTGGATGAATAGGACCCCATGGATGAACAGTGGCTGGTGGAGGCTGGAGGAAGTCGACGGCGGATGAACAATAGCAGGTGGAGGCTGGAGGAAGTCGACGGTGGATGAACAGTAGCCCGTGGAGGCTGGAGCGAGGCACTAGATGGTGGATGAACAGTAGCTCGTGGAGTCCCGTTTTGCGGTACGCCACACCCCTCCCGATGAACAGGACCCCGTTTCGACCGTAGGGGCTCGAACACAAGTCCTTTTCCTCTGTTTTGCGGTACGCCAGACCCCGTTTCGGCTGTTCCATCCAAGTCGGTTGGCTCCCGTTGAACAGGACGCATTCCGACCTAGTTTGTTGCCTCCCGATGAACAGGACGCTGTTTCTCCGTTCCGACCCAGGCGGTTGGCTGCCCGATGAATAGGACATCATTGCTGCCGTTTGTTGCCTGTCCATGTACATGAGCCCTGGCCGTCCGTATGCGCGAGTACGCATTCGAGACCCCGCCCGTATGCACGTACGTGGCTGTATTTTTTGCCCTATGGCTGTACATATGTGTACACAATTTAGACGGGACTGCCTGAACTGCTACGTCGGGTGCTCTACTACGACACGTGCTGCTACTTACTCGGCCACGGTTCATACTTGCAGAGAGACCGATCGACCAGTACGTACGTACACATTCGCGACTAGACAGACAACGCTACATACGCTTCGACCGGATGGGTCCCAGCTATCAGGGAGGATAAGGAGGCACTTCCTTGCGTGCGAAGATATAACTGGTGGGTCCCAGCTGTCAGTGGGAAGAATTATTTTTTTGCCCATAATATGGACGCACTTCCTTGCGTGCGAAGATGTAGCTAGTGGGTCCATCTGTCAGCCTCACCGCGTACAGTACTCTTCCGATGGCTGTCGTTCATTGACCACCTTGACCACGCCGCGCGGATAGCACCCAGGCGGTGGACGACGGTGAGGCCTAGGAAGGGAACGACACTGAGCCAGGGAAGATGAGGCAGGTGGATGCCCACGCGGAGGGGAGTACAAGGGTTCATTGGTTCGGCTGCGGTGTAAGGCTGCCATCGCCGGAGAATAACAGGGGGTGTGGGTGAGTAGAGGGAAGGCCTGGCCAGTGGTAGTATGGTCGGGCGGTGAGGCCTGCGCGGCAGCACAGCCAGCCACGGGAGGCTAGAGCAGGCGGTACGGCGGGCGCTGGTTTGGGCGGCTGGAGCAAGAAGACCAGAGGTTGAAGACGCAGCTCCGCCGTTGGATTAACATCCAATGGTCACTGCAGCTAGAATCGTTTATTGACTAAGTTGACAAAGCCCTGCGTACGCGTCAACTTAGTAGGCCCACAAGTCAGCCTCCAAATCTGGTGGGTCCCAGCTAGCAGGGGGAATCATTTTTTTTGCGCATAATAAGGTGGCACTTCCTTGCGTGCGAAGAAGTTTTCTGGTTTTTTTATTTCTTCTTTTTTGAGTTATAATAAAAAGAAAACAATTTAGCATCTTTGGTACAATCTATATTTTCACGAAATGGATCATAATAAAGCTGGTGGGTCCCAGCTGTCAGGGAGAGGATACTTTTTTTTCGCGTAATAAAGGAAGCACTTCCTTGCGTGCGAAGATGTAGCTGGTGGGTCAAACCTGTCAGGGGGAGAAATCATTTGTTTTCGCATAATAAGGGGGCACTTGCTGCGTGCGGCCATGGGCCATGTGGGTCCCTACTGTCAGCCACTCCACGTACATGCCTCTTCTGATGGTTGTCATTTGTTGACAAAGTTGACCATGCCGCGCCAAGAGAACCAACGCGGTGAACGATGGCGAGGCCTAGGAAGGGAACGACCTGGAGCCGGCGAAGACACAATAGTGGATGCCCACGCGGAGGGGAGTACGAGGGTTCACTGGTTCGGCTGCGGTGTGAGGCTGCCGTCACCGGAGAATAACAGGAGGTGTTGGTGAGTAGAGGAATGTCCTGGACGGCGATGGGAGTAGGGTGGGCCGGTGAAGCCTGCGCGCCAGCATAGCCGGCCACGGGAGGCGATAGCAGGCGGTACCGCTGGCGGTGGTTTGGGCGGCTGAAGCAAGAATATCCGAGATTGAAGAAGCACTACAGCCGTTGGATGGACATTCAACGGCCACTGCTGCTAGAATCGTGTGTTGACTATAAGTTCACAAAGCCTTCCGTACACATCAACTTACTAGGCAGAGAACATATAGCCCATTTGCGATTTCTAATAATGTACAACCCATTTTTGAATTCTAATGGAATTTACTACAACCCATTTACAGTTTATTTAAATTACAACCCATTTTCTATCCAGGACAACTATTAATAATTTCAACCAACCGCTCAAAACAGAATTCAATAAAATTTCCCACATTTTGATAGGATCCAAAATATTTTTATCTCAAAATATCGAGTCAGATTAAATATAATTTCAAAATAAATTTGTATTAGGTAAAAATCCAATGAAATATTGCGCGCGCAACAAGTAATGAAATAAAAAATTTCAAAATTCAAAAATAATATTTTTTAAATAATTACGTGGTTGGTGTATTTTTTATAGTTACAGCCCAGTTTTTATAATTACATCCCATTTATTATTTCTTAAAGCCCATTTTCTTGTTAAGCCTAATGCATCCCTCCTAGGAAAGATTTGCAGCCCAGTGGGGGTGTCGGGGTACACAAACAAGGGTGTATGTTTCCCCCTGACTTGTGTCCGGACAGGCAGATCTCCGGCGCGACAGCAACAGAGCAAACTGCACCAAGCATTCAAGACAAGGCCAAGCAGAAGAGATGGCTCTTTGAGAAATCAAAGGGCGGATTAAGAAGACCAAGACCAACCAAATAAGAAAGATATCACTAAGGAAAAACCTCCCTTGCCGGGCAGGCGAGCCTGGCGGGGTCGAGGTTACCCCAAGACAAGCCTCAAGACTCCCCCGGCAGGCTTGCTAGGGACGCCAAGGGCGGATTACCCTGCCAAAGCTCCACCGCTCCACCTCACAACAACGCAAGTCACCCATCGGCACGGTGTCGAGCCCCCAAGTGACTAAGTGGCTGTTATTTGGTACGTGGCAGGCCATTTTTGAGGAAGATCATCCCTAAATGACACCCGTCCAGGCGATGTGTCATGCGGACAGGCAAAAAGGTGGCTGAATGGCACGACAAGGATTGTTGGGCTACGCCACGGTGTGACACTAAGCGGTGCATTTAATGCGCCCTGTCCTGTCCGCAGAGTTAGGTATGATAGCACTGTGGCTATCTAATTGTTGGATAAATGACTGGTTTGCCATTGTGGTGACCCCTTGACCTATAAAAGGAGAGCCGTGGCTACCTTAGAAAGGATTTGGACCCTTGTACGCTCGTACGCGCGTAGCCGCTCTCGCCCCGAGGCGACCTTGCTGGGCTAGAGCACTGCGTCTCCACCACGGTCCTTCCATCAATCCACCAAAGCAGAAGTAGGGTTTTACGCCTCACGGCGGGCCGAACCTGGGTAAAACTGCCCGTGTCATCGTTGCCGTGCTGCTCTATGCTTTTCGCTCTTTGTGCAATGCGCTCTTCCCCCTTGCCGAACCACAAGGGGCCGATGGCCCCATAGGTGGCCGTGTGATACCACGACATCTTTGGCGCGCCAGGTAGGGGGGCAGCGCTTGCGCGAACCTGAAGGTGTGAGCAACATGTCATCTTCATCATCGTTGTCTTCATCAATGGCTTCATCATCCATGGCACGCAAGATGAAATCCGGTGCTTCAGCTCACCCTTCCACCTCGAAGGCCCCCTCTCATGCGGCCACTAATACCGTGGGGGCTGCGGGGGAACATGGGAACACCGACGCCGCGGGGAACGTGATTGGCGCAGGCGGCGCCATCACCATTCCCCCTGCGGCCGAAGCAGGAGCAGGAGACACCAGAGGAGGGCGACACCAACAATACCCCAGCGGCCATGCTTCACAAGGTACGGGTGGGGAGAATATTCCGTCTCCACCTCCCCACCTCACCGAGGGACACAGCCGCAGCGGTGGCGCTCGCCCTGATGCGGATCGTAACTTCCTAGGTGCCCCCATCGCGGGTGCGGTTACAGGGCCCACGCCACCTCTAGGGCAAGCTAGCCGAGACGATGCGCCAAATGGGGTCGTCAACCCCCAAGTGCATCTGCCTCATCATCACGCCGCCCTGGTGACTGGCTCACGGTGGCGAGAACATGGCTCCGCCACTATAGAAATCAGGCGATGTCGCGAACCGCATCATCGTCCATGCCAAGCACTGCTTCAGAGGCCATGGCGTGGGCCCAGCTCTTGTTGAGATTTCCGCCAGCGGCCAATCAAATGGATGAGTGGAGGGCCACTATCCAGAGCTTGATTGGTTTCGCTGAGGCGGGAGGATCACAGCAGGCAGGCCCGCCACGGCCTCCACCAACGGTGGCAACGGCCCAAGCCGCTGGCCGCACCGAGGGAGCCATTCCGACGGTGCAATCCCCTCCACGATAGCCAGCGCAGGGGCCGCAACCAGGGCCACACGACCAAGATCCTGATGGCATATCAATGGCTTCGTCTGATCCTCAAGCACCCAAGACAGTTAAAGACGTGAGGCGTTTGACTAGATGTGTTGCCACGCTAAGCAGGTTCATTTCCAAGTCCGCCGAACGCGCCCTGCCGTTCTTCAAAATCTTGAAGAAGGCTGGGCCCATGGAGTGGACCCTGGAGGCAGACGCTGTGCTGCAAGATCTGAAGACCTATCTTTCCTCTGTCCCCACCTTAGTCACTCCAAAACCACAAGAACCGTTGCTGCTATACTTAGCGGCAACCAATCAAGAGGTTAGCGCAGCGCTGGTGGCGCAGCGGGAAGTAGATGAAGAAGCAGCTGCAACTGCCGTCCCCTCTGGAGAAGGAAGTGAACTCGCCCCAGCAAGGTCAGAGGCAGATCAGAACAAGGAGGAGCGGGGTAATGGAGACAGCTCCAAGGTCGCGGCAAGGAAGAAAGTGGTGCAGCGCCCAGTGTACTTCGTCAGCTCCCTATTGCAGGGAGCTAGGTCGAGGTACTCTGGCGTGCAAAAGTTGATTTTTGGCCTATGGCCTCAAGGAAACTACGCCACTACTTCCAAGCCCACGAGATCACGGTTGTCACCCGCTTCCCCTTGCAACGCATATTGAGGAACCCTGAGGCCACTAGCAGGATAGTGGAATGGGCTTTGGAGTTATCCAGCTTTGGTTTGAAGTCCGAGAGCACGTCAACCATTCAGAGCAGAGCACTGGCGGAGTTTAATGCGGAATGGACGCCTACCCCTGATGAAGACATGTTGGAGACAGTTATCCCCGACAAGGAAGCGCCCCAGGAATGGATCATGTACTTTGATGGTGCCTTCTCCCTACAAGGTGCAGGGGCTGGCGTGCTTCTTGTTGCTCCCTCTGGGGAGCACCTTAAGTATGTGGTTCAAATGCATTTCCCCTGGGAGAAGGCTACCAACAATACAACAGAATATGAAGGACTCCTTGCCGAGCTCAGGATCGCAACGGAACTGGGAATCAGGAAGTTGATCATTCGTGGAGATTCGCAACTTGTGGTGAGGCAAGTGAACAAGGATTATCAAAGCCCATTGATGGAGGCATATGTCGAGGAAGTGAGAAAGTTGGAGGAGCACTTTGATGGATTGCAAATAGAGCACATACCGCGTGCAGAAAACAACATTGCTGATCATCTGTCAAAGTGCGCTGCGAAAAACTCCCTGTGGAACCAGCGACTTTTGTTCTCCATCTGACTCAACCCTCCGTATCCTCGGCAACAATGGCCAGGAAGAGGATGAAATTGGACTCCGGCAAGCCTCTCCGGACAGAGCTTCCTGAAGGCCCCAGCAGAGAGCTTGGCAGGAACAACTCCCCTTCGATCGGTGAGCTGCACCCTCCCGCCAAACTACCAATCTCTGCGGTCGAGGAGTGCGCTCCCACGAATGAGGAGGTGCCGCTGGTCCTTGTTGCTGAGCCTCAGGCTCCAACTTGGGCGCGGCACATAGTCCATTTCCTCCAAACAGGAGAACTTCCCGAAGAGCAAGAAGAAGCTGAAAGAGTAGCCTGGAGGGCCAGTATGTATCAGTTCGTTGATGACACTCTATATAGAAGAAGGCCCAACGGAGTGAAATTGAAGTGCATTTGCCAGGAAGAAGGAAAGGAACTGTTGGCAGAGATACACAAGGGTATATGCGGCTCCCACATTGGATCGAGGGCCCTGGTTGGAAAAGCCTTCCGGCAAGGTCTTTACTGGCCCACGGCCCTCCAAGATGCAATTGAGCTAGTAACCAAATGTGAAGCCTACCAGTTCCACTCCAATAATATCCATCAGCCTGCTCAAGCTCTCCAGACGATCCCTTTTTCATGGCCCTTCTCGGTCTAGGGGCTTGACATCTTGGGCCCCTTCCCCCGTGCTACCGGGGGCTTTGAGTTCTTGTTCGTCACTATCGACAAGTTCACAAAGTGGCCAGAGGTGGGGCCCGTGAGGAAGGTGACCACACAGTCAGCTATCAAGTTCTTGAAAGGATTGTTGTGCTGTTTCGGAGTACCCGCCAGGATCATCACTGACAATGGCACCCAATTCACAAGCCGCGCCTTCATGCAATATGTTCATGCCCTCGGAAGCAAAGTCCCATTTGCCTCTGTTGCCCATCCCAGAAGCAACGGACAAGCTAAGAGGGCAAACACTAAAGTGCTGCGAGGACTCAAGACAAGAACATTTGATAGGCTACACAAGTGCGGCAGGTGATGGATTGACGAGCTGCCGGTGGTTCTTTGGTCCCTCCGTGCGACACCAAATCGAGCTACCGGGCAAACTCCCTTCTCCCTAGTCTATGGGGCAGAAGCAGTGATCCCCATGGAACTCATACACAGATCACCTCGAGTGCTTGCCTACGATGAAGTAGCGCAGGAACAACACCGATGTGACAACGTTGTGCTACTTGAGGAGACGAAGAAGATGAAGGATGAAGAAGGGTGACAGCCGTGCCTCTCCGTGTTTTTCCGTGTTTTTCAGAACTGCAGGGGGAGACGAAGAAGATGAAGGATGGAGAAACGGGTGCGAATGAGCCGCGCCTCTCCGTGTTTTTCCCCTTTATGGGAGCGAACGTGGGGGAGAGGAGCGCATATCTTCAACGCGTGTCCGTGCACCGTTTTGGGGCCTAACCTATCGGCCTTCTGGGAACCAGGGTACCCAGACTTGCCTGCCTGCGGCCCACGGCGTGGCCCCATCGACGGCCTGATATGGCCTGGCTTTAGCGTCAACAAGACAAGACCCTCGCGAGGCAGACGACGCCAAGACCTTCTGAGGGAGCGGCCACCCTTGGGCTGCTCCTGAGGAGTGGAGTTTCCTATGCAGGTGCCCAACCTCATGAGATTGCGGAGACGCAAGCCATGACGACCAAGGCCAGGCGGGCGCCAGCGGGCGCAGGGGAGCAGGTTTCCTCTTTGGTGCTAAGGAGGCAAGCGCAGGCGCGGGGTCCCAAGGAATCAGCCAAAGGTTTCCATTCCCGTGCAACGAGACCAAAACCGCCAGGACGGATGTCATCACCAAGCCCACCGCAGCGTCACGGATAGAAGCTTGGCAGGCGAAGACTACCTTTCGTCAGGATAAGATGTACTACTTGTCCCCTTTCAAATTGGCCATTGTAGAATCCCTTCCCTCCTACATTTTCGGGGAAGAGGACCGAGGCCGCTATAAATATAGGGTAGCCACCACCATAGAAGGGGTCGACTCATTCTCACCAGAGCAAGCCTCGCGAGCTTGTTCATCCTCTGTACTAGTTCATCCTTAGCCCCTCGTGAGGCCAATCCACCACAAAGCAGGAGTAGGGTCTTACACCGCAAGGTGGCCCAAACCTGGGTAAACTGCCGTGTTCATCTTCTTCCTTGTTCATCGAGCTAGGCTGTAGGGTGACGTATTGGTTGGCTAGAGAGGTTGAGTTCTTCGCACACGCCCCAGAGTTCGAACCTCCTTTGGGTCTGCGGAGCCCTGAATCCGACTTTTGGCGTGCCAGGTAGGGGTGTGTCGAAACTCGGCCTCTCTGTCAATCGCGTCCCGTCCTCGCCTCGTTGCGCCCATGGCGGAGGACCCCCACGCTCGCGCTGAGCGTTGGGCCGCTCACCCCACCCAGGTGACGCTTCCCGGCCACAGAGTTCGCCACCCCATACTCCTCGCGACCAGCACGGCCGCCGGCGCCATCGACCATCGGCGATACGGGCCTCCCCCACCCTCTCCCGTACGGCGCCGCAAACGCGCCACCGCGCGGTCTTCTAGCTACGCCGCAGTGTCGACCCTGCGTGCTCGCCGGGAGCAAGCAAACACGCGAGCCGCACTCGTCGTGGCACGCGAGTTGCTGCGATGCAGGTTGGCAGAAGCGGCTAGGACGCCTTGCTTGGGTAGATCGCCGAGCTGCTGGACACCGCCTGCGAAGGCGCGATGCCTTTCTGCATCCTGCCTACATCGCGGGCGCTGCCTGGGGTGTGCGCTTGCCCCTGCTGTGCCTGCCTGCCTCCCAGGAGGGGGTCCAGAGGGTCTCGCGGTAGCTCCTGGCGCTCAACGCCGCCTGTCCGACCCAAGATGCGTTCCCCCTCGCACGGCCGGGGTAGGCGGCCCCTCCCGGGGTTGCACCGAAGGGCCACTCCGTGGTCGGCATGACCCTACACCGAGGATGATGGACGGCGGAATGGAGGGACTGGGCACCGGCCTCGGGACGACGGCCCCCAGTTCCCCCGTACCACCATCAATGGGCTCGTTGTACGAGCAAAGAAGAAGCCCGCACACATTCCCCTCGCTGGCCTGGACATCGGGACCGCCGAGGCCGCGCAGGATCGGGGCTCCTGGCGAGCCAACTCGACACCTTGCCAGCGCCTTCAACGGCCACGGTCACCAACTACAACCCATATCTTTGGAACATGTCATGCTAACCCTGGATCGCAGGTAGATCATGCCACGGCGGTACGCCCCCAGGGTGCCGGCCCCGCCTAAGGCAGGCAGGGCACGCCAGGGGGCAACGCGAAGACGCCTCCCATATGCAGTGGGGGGGCCCTGGCGCCAGGCCCCCCTAGGTCACGGGGCGCACGGCGCCACTATCACGGGGGCGTGAGCGATCCGGAAGCGGGTCCTCTCCCGGGAAAGGCGCCGGCGAGCCCTCCACCCGGCTGAGGTCCCGTGGCCCCATTGCCACCGCTCGCGTGGCCCCTTGCCCCTTGGTCCTGTCCTGGTTTCCGGATGCCCCAATGGTGGCCGGGGTCTGCGCGGAGCGGGGCTCCCGCCCCAGGGTTGAGGAGCGCCCCTCAAGCCTCCGCTTGTGACACTCTCACGTAATAATGAGTGGGGCTGTACACGCCCCGGAGTCTCCTGAGCGCTGCCCCTGAGCCTCACGGGGGCTCCCGCCCACGTCCAAGTGGAAGCACCATGCTCCGCGCTGGCAGTCGACACTGTCCTCCAATGACTATGCCCACGCCCAGTGGAAGCACTGAGCTCCGTGTTGGTGAGAATACTAGAATAGACGCTAGACGCGGTGGTTTTGTTGCCCTTTTTTGTAATCTGGCTTGCTGTTTTTAAATGAATTCGAAGATTTGTGCGTTTGCTAAAAAAAAGAGGGGGAATTTTTTCGACTCGCGGTGTTTCCTTTTCTCCCATTTGTGTTTCGGAGGCGCGGCGGCTGCCCGCTGTCTCCTCTCGGGCACGCCGCGAGCGGGGGCTGGGTACGGCGTGCGCATCTGGGCCAGCCCAGCAGCCTCAGGGCCCCCTCGGGGCTGAGGACATAATTGCCACGAGCCTGCCTGCACGTGCACCTCGCCAGAGTTCTGGTGCTTGGATCCTCGCGTGACACCCTCGAGCGAGCCAGCAGGCACGTGCCACGCACGCCCGGCACCCGGCTCTTGGCTTCAGGAATGTTCTGCCCCCAGCCTTGGGAACACTCAACGCTTGGCGCCCCTCACGCTCCCGCGAAGTTCGACGCCCAACGGTGGGAGTGTTGGGAGACCCCAAGCTCTTGCAATCCCTTCCTAGGGCTTAGCAGGCTAGGGGGCTTTGGAGGGGCCCCCCCAAGAGAGGCGCCGAAGGTCGCGAACACCAAAAGCTAAGTCATCCTAACTACTCCAGTCAAGAGCCCCATGGCTCATGGCGGCGAATCTTCAAAGATAATTTAAAGCCATATCATCATTACCCACATCACAGGGGAACCCTCTCCAAAAAATGCTTTCATACCCCCGCGGGGTTACAACCAAGTATTGACAGGAAAACAGGGAAGTACAAGCCTAGCGAGGCGCGCTACCGTCAGCATCGACGTCATCATCATCATCACTATCGGCTCAACCCCCTTCAGCTCCGGGCGCAACCACATCTTCGACAAGGATGAGTTCCGCGATCAGGTCGTCCACCCAGTTCGCCAGGGTGACTTGGGTTGCTCCGGGCACGGGGGCTTTCGCGGCATCAAAGTCGAAGTCAGGATCAAGGCTAAGAAGATGGCTAAAGACGCGCGAGAACGCGCGCCCAAGGAGGTCGCAGATTTTCTCCATGACAAGCAGGCGCGCCCTCGCGGCCCCGTCCTCGAGGCAGGTCACGACCTGGGTGAAGAAGCTGAGGTAGCCAGCGTCATCGGCTTCGTGTGGGCGGGAGACGTTCTCGTCGTAGATATCGCTCAGGGCCCGGTTGGCCCTGAGCCCAAGGGCCTCGAACATCAAGCAATGCTCACGCTGCAGCGTTCGGCGGCGGCTCGCCTCATACGAGGCTTTCTCGACGAGGGCCATAACACCTTTGACCTGGTGACAAAGGGAAGACAGCTCGGCCTCGGCAGTGGCCCGAGCTGCCTCAGCGGCCTTCTCGCACTGCTCCGCCACGGCTAGCTTCTCCTCAAGGGCATCAGCCTTGCCCTGCAGCTCGATGCGCCACTGCTTGAAGCGGGCCTCCTGGAGCTCCAGTTTCTGGTGATATTCCTCCACAAGGGTCGCACGGATCTCCGCCACCTTCTGCTCGACCTCCCGTGGGATGCTCGCCTCCCGAGAGTCAAGGGCCTCCTCGGCCGTGACCACCTGGCGCTCCATCACCTCTAGTCACTCGCGTTCCAGGCTCAGCTCCACCGCCTCCAGCATGAGCGAGTCGTCGGGTGTTCAGGGCCTCGCCGCGCTCGTGGATGGCCTAGTCGTCAAGGCGGCAAGTGCCGCCATGCGCGCCCGGACTCGTTGCTCGAGGAGGGCGTTGGAGGCTTAGAGCTCCTTCTCGCGCACCTCCGCTGCGTCACGCTGGCGGTCCGCGGCTCGGGCCTCCTCCAAGGCACGATCGCGAGCCTCCCGCGATGCCGCAAGAAGCTTCTCCGCCTTCGTACGGGCGTACTCGTGCTGCAAGCGGCCAAGGTTGATGGCGACTTTCAACTGGTGCCATTCGCGCACCAGGCGAAGGCCCTCCACCTTGAGGCGCGTGTCGACGTCGGCAAGCTCCGCCCCATGACGGCCCAGCGTGCTTGTCGCTTCCCGGAGGAGGTCATGACGGACGACGCTGCACCCGCGTGCGAGCTCCAACGCTCACCCGGTCCCTTCCCCCGCGCTCCGATCGACTTGAGGAACGCGTGATGACTCACCAGTCTCTGGCGAAGGACTAGGGGCTGGGGCTCCTTCGGCTGCTCCTCGGGTTTAAGACGGGGCGCGGCGCGGGTCAGACCCGCCGCTTGAAGACGGGGCCATCGCACGGGTCGCTCGGTCGCCAGCAAGAACCAACGGAGGAGCCCTCGGCATAGCCTCTGTGCCCCAGAGGCTGCTCTGAAAGAAGGATGCCGGGAGTGAAGTCCTGCGGCCCCCTAGGAGCGGCCTCGGCTTGTGTGCAGATGCCACCTCGTGCACTGCATACAATCTCGTGAGGCCCAGGGTCCCAACCAGACTGGAGGCCTCCTGAGGTCGCGCTCCAGGCGGGCTCACACCCGCGACGGAAGGGATCCTAAGGGGTAAAAGTCAGAAGAGGGCGCGATATGCGGAAGTCAAGGGGGGCAAGGTACTTACTCATCCACGGCTATCCATTTCCTCGTTTTCAAGGTCCGGGGGCTGGAGGCGGCCACCTCAGGAGCACGCGATGGCTGCCCCCCAGCGGCCACTTCGGGAGCGCATGACGGCGACTGCTCTCCATCGGCCATCTCAGGAGTGCCCGGCGGTGCCTGCTCCCCCTCGGCCACTTCTGGGGCACATGCCGCAGGACCCCCGGGCATGGGAGTCACCAAGAGGGGGTTGTCACGAGGCCCCTCGTGGCCTTCGAGGAGCAGCCCCCATTCGTCGAAGCGCGGCATCTTCTCGGCGTAGGCCTTCCCGTTCTGGTAGTTGTACAAAGGGCGCCCCTCAAGAGGAAGTGCGGCGGGCTCCCCACCAGTCAGGAGCTGCAACACCTTGCGCACCGTATCGAGAGGGAGTGAAGGCACCTGAAGCCTCATGGGGTCCTCAGGGCCGGTGAAGGCCCACATTGGGCGAGAATGGCGCTGGAGTGGAGCGATGCGCCGCCGGACAAACTCCTTCACCACCATCGCCATTGTCACCCCCTCTCGCCTCAGCTTGGCCAGCCTGGACAAAATGCGTGCGATCCACGGGTCGGCAAGCTCCGCGTGCCCCCAACCGGAGCTCGGCTCCGCCGGCGCTGATGGAAGAAGAAGCAGGGGGCTGAACGCGGTGGCATCCAGATACACCCACCGCTTCCGGAACTCCCTTGCGTCTGGGCAGAGCGTGAAGTCGATGCCGAAGCCAGCGGTCGCCACCACCGCCTGGAGCGACACGCACCCCGAGTGTTGTCTACCGTCGACCAAGTGGAGTGAGAAGAAGTGGCTGAGTAAGGCCACGGACGGGGTGATTCCCACGAAGGCCTCGCACAAGAAGGCGAAAGCGGAGAGGAGGATGATGGATCCAGGATCCAGATGCAGCGCGTGGATCTGGTAATGCGAGAGCACGGCGTTGAAGAAATTGGAGAAAGGAGGTAGTAGGCCGGCGAGGAGGGCATGGAGATGAAGGGGGATCTCGGTGACATCCGTGTCAACCAAGGCCCGGGAGGTAGGCCAGATCCTTGTTGCCTTCCACTCATTGGAATCAATGGTAATTGTGTGCCGGACCTTGTCGAGCCCCTCCTGGTTGATCACCGTGGACCGGTCCAGCGCTGGTTCCGGCCCCGGCGAGGGCTCTGCGGCCACATGTGTCGGCGTTCTGGGAACCAGGGTACCCAGACTTGCCTGCCTGCGGCCCTTGGCGTGGCTTCACCAACGGCCTGGTACGGCTCATCTTCATCATCAACAACACAAGACCCTCGTGAGGGGCCATGCTTCGCAAGGCGGACAACGCCAAGACCTCCAGAGGGAGCGGCTTCCTTAGGCCGGCTCCTGAGGAGCGGAGACTTCTATGCAAGCGCCACCTCGTGAGGTTCAGATGACACAAGCCATGACGACCAAGGCTAGGCGGGCGCCAGTGGGTTCAGTACAACAGGTTTCCTCTTCGGTGCTAAGGAAGCAAGCGTAGGCGCAGAGCCCCAAGGAATCAGCCAAAGGTTTCCATTCCCGTGCTACAAGACCAGGACGGCAGGACGGAGGTCATCGCCGAACCCACCGAGACGTCACAACCAGAAGCTTGGCAGGCGAAGACCACCTTTAGTCAGGATAAGATGTACTACTTGTCTCCCTTCAAACTTGGCCGTTGTAGGATCCCTTCCCGCCTTCATTTTGGGGGAAGAGGACCAAGGCCACTATAAATATAGCTAGGCCATCACCGTAGAAGGAGAGGAACCAGATCATCCTCACCAGCCCACACCCTCACAAGAACACACCTCCTGAGGTTGTTCTCCCTCTGTACTAGTTCATCCTCAGCCCACCTCGAGGCC
This sequence comes from Thinopyrum elongatum, assembly GCA_011799875.1. Taxonomy (NCBI): domain Eukaryota; kingdom Viridiplantae; phylum Streptophyta; class Magnoliopsida; order Poales; family Poaceae; genus Thinopyrum; species Thinopyrum elongatum. The sequence goes on from CM022300.1 coordinate 510,282,272, forward strand.
AATCCACCACAAAGCAGGACTAGGGTTTTCCACCACAAGGTGGCCCGAACCTGGGTAAACTGTTGTGTCTCCTTCCCTTCCAGTTCATCGAGCTAGGCGGTGAGATCCACGGGTCGGCAGACTGGGGAGATTGAGTTCTTCGCACGCACCCTAGAGTTCGAACCTTTCTTGGGTCTGCGGAGCCCTGAATCCGACATTTGGCGCGCCAGGTAGGGGTGCATCGAAGCCTTTCTTCCGCCGGTCGATTCGCCGCCGCTCCATCGTTCCCATGGTTGACGCTCGTCGAGTCTGTGTTGAGCGCCGGGCCGCCCTCGCCGCCCGCGTTGCCCAGGCAGCACCAGCGAGCACTGGCAACCTCTGCATCGCGCGCTCCGCGGCACCGGCGCCTCACGCCGTTGCGGCCATCCTCGGCGGGTCACAGGCGCCAGCTTCGGATCACCATATCAAGCAGTTCTGCCGCCAAGTGGGTGCCGCTCGTGCATAGCGGGGGGCTCCTCCGGGCTGGGCGGCGCCTAAGGCCGACCTCACCTTCGACCCAAGGGACCACCCCATGACCAGGTTGGCGCCGGCACGCTCCCTATGCTCTATACCCCCACCATCTGCAATGTAGTGGTCATCAAGACCCTCATCGACGGTGGCGCCGGCCTCAACGTCCTATCCATGGAAGCGTTCGGCCTGCTTCACGTGCCCTATGGCCGGCTCCGCCCCACCAAGCCTTTCTCTGGGGTCGTTGATGGCTCCACCAGCCCCCTAGGGCAGATTTGCCTCCCCGTCACCTTTGGCACGCGCGACAACTACTGCACCAAGCTCATGGACTTCGACATCGCCCGTATCGGCCTCCCGTACAATGCCATTCTCGGGTACCCGACCCTGGCTAAGTCCATGGCGGCAACCCATCCTGGCTACAACCTCATGAAGATGCCGGGAAGCAGCGGCGTCCTCACCGTGGCGGGGGATGCCAAGGATGCGCTCTCGGCCCTCAAGCTCGCCTACAAGGCTGCAGCGGCCACGCGGCCGAATGAGGATCAAGCTCCGGAGGGCCCGGGGGCTGCGCCAACAAAGAAGAAGCAATTATTCTCTCAAGACAAGGCTAAAACGAAGTAGGTGCCGGTTGATGAAGATGGAGGAGCAGGCCCTACCTTCACCATAGGCGCCGACCTCCCTCCAGACCAGGAGAAGGCGCTGGTCAGCTTCCTCTGCGCGAACAAGGTCGTTTTTGCATGGAAAGCTACGGACCTGGTCAGGGTTCCGCGTGGGGTAATCGAGCACCACCTAAAGGTGTGCCCCAATGCATGCCCAGTGAAGCAGAAGGCACGACGGCAAGCTTCGGAGAAGCAATCGTTCATCATCCAGGAAACCCACAAGCTGCAGGAAGCCAGCGTCATTCGGGAAGTGCAACATCCAGATTGGCTCGCGAACCCAGTTATCGTCCCCAAGAAGGGCGGGAAGGAGCGCATGTGCGTCGATTTTACCAACCTCAATAAGGCCTATCCTCAAGACCCTTTCCCTGTCGCGCGCATCGACCAGATTGTCGACTCCATCGCTGAGTGTGACTTGCTGTGCTTCCTGGACGCCTTCTCGGATTATCACCAGATCAAGATGGCGGTGCAAGATGTTGCGAAGACGGCCTTTCTAACCCTGTGCGGGGTGTACTGCTACACCTGCATGCCGTTCGGGCTGCGTAATGCGGGAGCAACCTTCCAACGGTTGATGCACATCGCCCTGGGGCAGCAGCTCGGGAGGAACATAGAGGCATACATCGACGACATAGTGGCGAAATCTCGGGAGGCAAGAACCCTTATCGAAGACCTGGAAGAGACGTTCGATAGCCTGCGCAAGGTAAACCTACGGCTCAACTCAGAAAAATGCATGTTTGGCGTGCCGTCAGGCAAGCTGCTGGGTTTCCTGGTGTCGCACCGGGAGATCGAGGCCAACCCAGAGAAGGTCAAGGCTATAGAAAGGATGAGTCTGCCACAAACCCTCAAGGAGATGCAGAAAGCTGGCGGGCTGCGTGACCTCGCTCGGGCGCTTCATCTCCAAGCTAGGAGAATGCGCCCTCCCTTTCTTCAAGCTGATGAAAAAGAAGGGCCCGTTCGAGTGGACTCCGAATGCTGACGCGGCCTTTCAAGACCTCAAGAGGTACCTCACCAGCCCACCGGTGATGGTGGCACCGCGCACCCTTGAACCCTTGGTGCTCTACCTGGCCGCCACACCTCACTCTGCCAGCGCAGCGCTGGTGGTGGTCCGAGAAGAGTGCTCCATTAGGAGCTCGCGGAGTAGCGCCTCGCGCCCGGCCGAGGCACCGCGGCCTCAGGACGGTGCTCCTGAGGCCTCGGCCACCCCGCCAGTCGGCCAGGCCCCTCACGATGGCGCTCCGGAGGCCGCGGCTGCCTCAACCAACGACCAAGCTCCTGAGGTCCCTCAGCCTCAGGAGGTACAAGGCCCAGTCAATGCCTCCGCCCTCGTCGAGCCCCCAGTATACTTCGTCAGCACGGTGCTGCGCGATGCTCTGGCGCGCTACCCCATGCCGCAGAAGCTTTTGCTCGCTCTCCTCGTCGCCTCCTGAAAACTGCATCACTACTTCCAAGGCCACCCCATCAAGGTTGTCTCAGCTTACCCCTTGGAGAGGGTGCTTCGGAGCCCAAACGCCGTGAGAAGGGTCACCGAATGGAATATCGAACTGCAGGCGTTCCAGTTAGAGTTCAGCAACGCCAAGATCATCAAGGGTGCGGCACTCGCTGACTTCGTGGCAGAATGGATCGATGCCCCTGGCTGGGAAGTGGGTGAGGACCATTCTCTCGCACCCAGAAGCGAAGCACCGGATGGTTGGGTCATGTACTTCGACAGAGCTTTTGAACGCCACGGCGCGGGGGCTAGAGCCATGCTCATCTCGCCCACGCAAGACAAGTTCTACTATGCCGTGCAGCTCTGCTTCCAGCACGGCGAGAATGTCTCCAACAACGTCGCAGAATACGAAGGCCTAATCGCCGGCCTCAAGGCTGCGGTGGCCCTAAGGGTAAGGCGCCTCACCATCAGGGGCGACTCCCAGCTCCTCGTCAACTTCTCCAACAAGGCGTACAAGCCAAAGGACGAGCACATGGAGGCATACCTCGAGGAGGTACGCAAAATTGAGAAACGTTTCTTGGGCTTGGAATTGCAGCACGTACCGCGTGGCACAAACAAGGAGGCAGACGACATCGCCAAGAGGGCGTCCCGACGTTTGCCTCAAGACCCCAGCGTCTTTGAGGAGCGGCTCTTCAGGCCGTCAGCGGCTCCACCCGCCGCGGCACCAGCGCCGCTTCAGGAGGAGCTTCCCCAGGCGCCCCTCTCGGGCGCCCCGGCTTGCGGCCCGACCTCGGGAGCCCTCCTGCTCCTTGCGCTCGAGCCTCGGGAGGGGTGCTGGACCGAGGAGTTCAAGATGTACCTGCTCCAAGGCACCCTGCCAGAGAAGGAGGAAGACGCAGAGCGAGTCGCCCGCCAGGCCACTGCGTACTGCATTCAGGACGGTGAGCTTTACCGAAGGTGGCCAAACGATGTTTCTCTACGGTGCATCTCCAGGGAGCAGGGATGCGAGCTGTTGGCCGACATACATGGCAGGGACTGCGGGCATCATTCCTCATCGCGCACCCTCGTCGGCAAGGCGTTCCGCAGCGGATTCTACTGGCCCATGGCGCTCAATGATGCCACCGAGCTGGTAAGATCTTGTGAGGCCTGTCAGTTCCACGCCAAGCAGATTCACCAGCCTGCCTAGGGCCTCCAGACCATCCTGCTCTCGTGGCCGTTCGCAGTCTGGGGGCTGGACATCTTGGGTCCATTACCTCAAGCTCCCGGGGGCTACCGCTACCTCTACGTCGCCAGCGACAAGTTCACCAAGTGGGCGAAGGTGGAAGCCGTCCGCGCCATCCCAGCCGGCTCGGCCGTCAAGTTCATCAAGGGCCTCGTGAGTCGCTTCGGGGTTCCTAACCGCATCATCACCGACAACGCCTCGCAGTTCACCAGCAACCTTTTTAAAACATATTGTGCTAACCTTGAAACGCAGATATGCTATGCTTCGGTGGCACACCCTCGGAGAAACGGCCATGCCAAGCGCGCCAACGCAGAAGTCCTGAGAGGCCTCAAGTCTAGGACCTTCAAGAAGAAGCTCGAGGCCTGCGGCAGGGGATGGCTCGATGAGCTCCAGTCCGTGCTGTGGTCCATCCGCACCACCGTGACCAAGCCGACAGGCGAGACCCTGTTCTTCCTCGTCTACGGAGCCGAGGCGGTCCTCCCTCACGAGGTCAGGCATCGCTCCGCGTGGGTCTTGGCGTTTGATGAGGCACGCCAGGACGCCACGCGGGGGATGGACCTCGTGCTGGGGGAGGAACGCCGCAGCCAAACCTCACTCCGAGCTGTGAGGTACCAGCAGGCGCTGCGGCGGTACCACTGTCGCAGCGTCGGCTCCAGGACACTCGAGGTGGGTGATCTCGTCCTGAGGCGGGTGCTCTCCAGGTAAGGGCCGCATAAGCTCTCGACCATGTGGGAGGGCCCGTTCAGGATCGCCCGTGTCTCCAGGGCTGGCGCCGCGTGCCTGGAGACGCAGGACGAGACCCCCATCCAGAACGCCTGGAACATCCAGCACATCCGGAAGTTCTACCCATGAAGCAAGGCCACGCGCCTGTGAAGGTCTCCGCTCGTGACACTCTCACGTAATAATGAGTTGGGGCTGTACACGCCCCGGAGTCTCCTGAGTGCCGCCCCCGGGCCTCACGGGGGCTCCCACCCACGTCCTAGTGGAGGCCCCATGCTCCGCGCTGGTGGGAAGACAAGAAGACTAGTCTAGGTGCCGAACGCGGCTTTTCTTTTGCTTGCTTTCTGTAGTTGTTTTTTGACTTCTTGAGTGAAATTTGAAGCTTTCGTGTTTTTCATTTGCAAGAGTTGGAAAGTTTTTCTCTTCTTCTCTTTTCACCGTGTTCGCCTTTCCAACCCTGTCCCAGGAGGAGCGGCAGTTGCCTGTCGCTCCCCCTCTCTCGCCCCGCGCACGGGGGCTAGGTATGTTGTGCGTGCGCCGGGCTCGCGACCACACCTCGCCTGCTCCAGCTTCGGCGCCTTAATCCTCGCGTGACGCCCTCGGACGAGCTCATGGGCATGCGCACCTTCTTAAGTCCATGCCTTCGGGCATTGCGACGCGGTGTACTAGCTACAACCAAACCATGCTCGGGGGCTTGCGCGAGGAAGGACGAGACGCTTCCTGAGGTTTTCTAAGTTTTCTAACCTTGTAGCTACATGACGCCTCTCGAGGCTCAACGCCTCCCGAGGCTCAGCGGCTCCTAAGTTTTCAAGAAGGAAGCCCTTGGAAGATGCCCCCGGGAAGGCGTGCCCTCACGACATGCAAATCTACCGCGAGCACACCGAGCTAAGTTACCCTAAACGCACCGGGTAGAAACATGGACATCGCAACATGATATGAAAATGACGAGGATAGCATAACGGCGCAAGCGCCATGGTTCATTACACGCCCCAACAGGGCCCTCTACTTCTTTCAATGCAGGAGGAAGAAAGAAACAAAAGCAAGCTGCGCGACTACGGTGACTCCTGTGGTTCGGCCCCGGCAACACCCGAGCTCAGTCGGAGCTCTCTTCCTGTTTCACCAGGGCGCGCCGGCAATGCGGCTCGTCGCCTTCCCCGATCCGAGCCCGGTGGCGCGGTGGCTCGTCGCAGTCGCCGTCGCTCGTACTTCACCCAGAAGAGGAGCTCCTGCTGCTGGAGCCGGCATGGCCAAGGGCAAGCTCACCACCAGCAACGGCGCCATCGTCGTCGTCATCCTCGTCGCTGTCGCTCTTCGGGAAGCACCCCAGGCGCCGGCCGCTTTTCTCGAAGACCCTGACGAAGAGGGTCGTGGCGCCATCGTACCTGAAGTGGAGGGTGCACCTCCCATGCAGGCCACGCGCGCGGGCGAACGGCTGCCACCCGTGGTTCAGGAACACGTTGCCAGCGGCGGTGACCTCGACATCCACTCAGGAGGCCTTGCTGCAGCAGCCGTCGGCCTACTGCCAGAGGCCGCCAGGCCCTCCGGCCGGCAGCACGCTCGCAAAGGAGCGCGGCAGCTGGAACCAGATGCCCGCTGGCCTCTACGACCGGACGATGAACTCCGGGAGCATGGTCATGGCAGCCGGACGACCACCGCGCGCCTCCCCTCGTCGCCCAAGCCGCCCCAGTCGCGGCAGCTCTTGCCGCGGGAAGAAGCTCCACCACAGCTGCCGGAGGTGCCGCCGGCTGTCGGAGGAGCGCGCCCGCGCCCTCGAGGGGCCGCCGCTGGGATCGCTGTGTGCTTTCAGGGCCTCCCATGGCCTCTCTTGGGCGGCGGCGAGCCAGGCCCCCCCTTGGGGGCCTTCCCCTTCTCCGCCGTGGAAAGCCTCCTCCCCGGCGCCATGGACGCTGCGACAAGACGGCGAGGCGAGAAGGAAGAAGAAGAAGAAGAAGGCAGCAGGAAGACGGAGATGAGCAGGGGGGCTCCGCCCCTCCACCCATTTATAGCTAGAGGGAGACCAACCGCCGGCCTCCACGATCTCCGGTAATGATGATCTTTTTGCATGCAGCAGTCTATTGTCAAGTCGAACGGTTACCGAAGCGGCGTGGGGAAGCAGAGACGCCCACGTCCCATCAAGCGCCACGCGTCGACCGGGTCCGCAGGCAGTTAGGGCCCGCGACGCTTCGCCCTTGCCTTTGGCTTCGCCTCGAAGCCAAGTCCAAGCGCGCCTTGGGCCTGGGGGCTACTGTCGGTGTTCTGGGAACCAGGGTACCCAGACTTGCCTGCGGCCCTTGGTGTGGCTTCACCAACGGCCTCGTATGGCTCATCTTCATCATCAACAACACAAGACCCTCACGAGGGGCCAAGCCTCGCGAGGCGGACGATGCCAAGACCTCCAGAGGGAGAGGCTTCCTTAGGCCGGTTTCTGAGGAGCGGAGACTTCTATGCAAGCCCCACCTCATGAGGTTCAGATGACGCTAGCCATGACGACCAAGGCCAGGCGGGCTCCAGCGGGCGCAGTACAGCAGGTTTCCTCTTCGGTGCTAAGGAAGCAAGCGCAGACGCAGAGCCCCAAGGAATCACCCAAAGGTTTCCATTCCCGTGCTACAAGACCAGGACGGCAGGACGGAGGTCATCACCGAGCCCACCGAGATGTCACAACCAGAAGCTTTGCAGGCGAAGACCACCTTTAGTCAGGATAAGATGTACTACTTGTCTCCCTTCAAACTTGGACGTTGTGGGATCCCTTCCCGCCTTCATTTTGGGGGAAGAGGACCAAGGCCACTATAAATATAGCTAAGACATCACCGTAGAAGGAGAGGAACCAGATCATCCTCACCAGCCCACACCCTCACAAGAACACACCTCCTGAGGTTGTTCTCCCTCTGTACTAGTTCATCCTCAGCCCACCTCGAGGCCAATCTACCACAAAGCAGAAGTAGGGTTTTACACCGCAAGGTGGCCCGAACCTGGGTAAACTGTTGTGTCTCCTTCCCTTACAGTTCATTGAGCTAGGCGGTGAGATCCACGAGTCGGCAGACTGGGGAGATTGAGTTCTTCGCACGCACCCTAGAGTTTGAACCTTTCTTGGGTCTGCGGAGCCCTGAGTCTGACAACATGGCACTTCCCCTTCTTCTTCCTGGGAGCCATGGTGGCGGGGTGAATCGGAACTGGCGCGGGGTTGGCGAGGAAGGCGCAAGGTCGCAAAGAGGAGGAGGGGCAGAAAGTGGGCGCGCAACAAGGCAATGAAGGCTGGGTTGCGTATGCCAGGCAGTTGTCAAGTCGTGCAGTTGCCGAGGCAGCGTGGGGAAGTGGAGAGGCCCACGTCCCATCAAGTGCCACATGTCAAGCTAGCCCGCAGGAGATTGGGGCCTGCAGCACTTCGCCCTTGCCCTTTGGCTTTGCCTCGAAGCCAAGTCCGAGCGCGCCTTGGGCCCGAGGGCTACTGTCGGTGTTCTAGGAACTAGGGTACCCAGACTTGCCTGCCTGCGGCCCATGGCGTGGCTCCATCGACGGCCTGGTACGGCCTGGCTTCAGCATCAACAAGACAAGACCCTCACGAGGAGCCATGCCTCACGAGGCAGATGACACCAAGACCTCCTGAGGGAGCGGGTACCCTTGGGCTGCTCCGGAGGAGCGGAGTTTCCTATGCAGGTGCCCAACCTCATGATATTGTGGTGACGCAAGCCATGACGACGAAGGCCAGGTGGGCGCCAGCGGGCGCAGAGGAGCAGGTTTCTTCTTTGGTGCTAAGGAGGCAAGTGCAGGCGCGGGGTCCCGAGGAATCAGCCAAAGGTTTCCATTCCCATGCAACGAGACCAAGACCGCCAGGACGGCAGGACGGATGTCATCACCGAGCCCACCGCAGCATCACGGCCAGAAGCTTCGCAGGCGAAGACCACCTTTCGTCAAGATAAGATGTACTACTTGTCCCCTTTCAAATTGGCCGTTGTGGAATCCCTTCCCGCCTACATTTTAGGGGAAGAGGACCGAGGCCGCTATAAATATAGGGTAACCACCACCATAGAAGGGGTCGACTCATTCTCACCAGAGCGAGCCTCGCGAGCTTGTTCATCCTCTGTACTAGTTCATCATCAGCCCCTCGTGAGGCCAATCCACCACAAAGCAGGAGTAGGGTCTTACACCGCAAGGTGGCCCGAACTTGGGTAAACTGCCGTGTTCATCTTCTTCCTTGTTCATCGAGCTAGGCTGTAGGGCGACGGATTGGTTGGCTGGAGAGGTTGAGTTCTTCGCACACGCCCGAGAGTTTGAACCTCCTTTGGGTCTGCGGAGCCCTGAATCTAACATAACCCAATGTGCCCAGCGACACGTATGGCTCAGGCCCGGGGGCTTATGTCGGGGTACACAAACAGGGGTGTATGTTTCCCCCTGACTTGTGCCCGGACATGCAGATCTCTGGCGCGACAACAACAGAGCAAACTGCACCAAGCATTCAAGACAAGGCCAAGCAGAAGAGATGGCTCTTTAAGAAATCAAAGGGCAGATCAAGAAGACCAAGACCAACCAAATAAGCAAGATATCACTAAGGAAAAACCTCCCTTGTCGGGCAGGCGAGCCTGGCGGGGTCGAGGTTACCCCAAGACAAGCCTCAAGACTCCCCCGGCAGGCTTGCCAGGGACGCCAAGGGCGGATTACCCCGCCAAAGCTCCACCTCTCCACCTCACAGAACGCAAGTCACCCATCGGCGCGGTGTTGAGCCCCCAAGTGACTAAGTGGCTGTTATTTGGTACATGGCAAGCCATTTCCGAGGTAGATCATCCCTAAATGACACCTGTCCAGGCGACGTGTCACGCGGACAGGCAAAAAGGTGGCTGAATGGCACGGCAAGGCTTGCCGGGCTATGCCATGGTGTGACACTAAGCGGTGCATTTAATGCGACCTGTCCTGTCCGCAGAGTTAGGTATGATTGCATTGTGGCTATCTAATCGTTGGATAAATGACTATTTTGCCATTGTGGTGACCCCTTGACCTATAAAAGGAGGGCCGTGGCTACCTTAGAAAGGATTCGAACCCTTGTATGCTCGTACACACGTAGCCGATCTCGCCCCGAGGTGACCTTGCCGGGCTAGAGCACTGCGTCTCCACCACGGTCCTTCCATCAATCCACCAAAGCAGAAGCAGGGTTTTACGCCTCGCGGCGGCCCGAACCTGGGTAAAACTACCCGTGTCATCGTTGCCGTGCTACTCTATGCTTTCCGCTCTTTGTGCAATGTGCTCTTCCCCCTTGCTGAACCACAAGGGGCCAATGGCCCCATAGGTGGTCGTGTGATACCACGACAGGGGGGAGAATAACAAGTTGACCTGGGCTGGGTATTCCTCAAAAAAAGTATAGCCAGGCTAGCCATTTTCACCTTAAAAAAAATTAATATCTGGGCTGGATATTTGGTCGACATAAAATAATAGCCTGGGCCAGATGGGCCACAGCCTGCCCGGTTGATACCCTACTACTCTGAACAACAACAAAAACATCCCTGAAGAAAAACTCTGCTCACACCTCAAAAACGCAAATACTGCTCGAGCTGCTGGGTCCCAGCTGTCGGCCGCTCCTTGTGCAATTCTCTCATTTATTGACTATATAGGTTGACAATGGTGTGGGACCGTGATGTCAGGAAACCAGGAGGAAGCAAAAAAAATTATAGTTGTATATAATAAGGAGGCACTTGCGTACATGCGGCTATGGCCCTGGTGGGTCCCCACTGTCATCCTCTCCAAGTAAAGTCATCTCCTGATTCCTCATGTTCATTGAGCATGTTGACAACGCGAGACGGCGGCACCACGACGAGCGCAACAACTCAAAGGACGACGAAGAGGGCCTCGCGGGCCCTACGGATGGTCTGATACAGTGCCCGCTGGTCATTCAGGAAGCCAGGATCATCGGACCCCTATGAGCTCCTTCGAGAGACTGAGCCGGCATGAAACGGTAAGGCAGCGCTTGGGAGCTCTGGATTGTTTTACACTTGTATTAAGGATACAGGTGTAATTTACTCCTCACCGAAAACAACACATAAAATACCGACGTAATGAAACCAACGGCCCAAGGTCTGTAACGAAAACCGGCGAGTTACGCATGTAATTTGAGAAACCAGTGTATATTTTACCAGTCGAAAACGACCAACCAAGCACTTCACCCAAGACCATCAGCTTTTATTTACAAGCATCAGTTTTACAAGCAGTTTTGGTTGGAAAACGACGATCCAATCACGGCCTAAGATGATGAGTTGGTCTGAAGATCATATGGTTTCACCTCTAACCTACCCGAGTTGTCGTATAGGCTATGAATGAAACATAACACGATGTACTTCTTAAGCACAGAAACAACTGCATCTCATCAGAGTAAATATTTACTTCTGAACTGAACACATGAATAGGAAAAAACGACCGACGCTGCTCACGGCAAAGGGTGTCACATTCCAAAATATCAAATGCATGTCTTCTAGCTAACTTCAATGAACAAAATTTGACAAGGTTTTTCAATACCAATACATTAAACGAATGTCTTCTTGCTAACATCAATGATTAAACTTTGACAAGCTTTTCCCATTCAAAATATGTAATGCCTATGATTGTGGAATGGGCAGGGTTTGTCATCAGTTTGCACATTGAAATGGCACATGGAGCTGGATTAACCAGCGTATCTTTTTGTGCAGTTCCACTGAAATCAAACAATGTCTTGCGTAGCACGGTGGATTTCATATTTATATGTTGCAAGGCCTTGAAGACTTTGGCAGCTCCATTCATGTAGATAGTCCGGTGGCTCAAGGTGACGACGAATGATTAGAGAACCATTCGATGTATTGTGCATGATGAAGTATTATGGAGGGCACGAACCATCTAAACATTTTGTGTAGTTCCACTAAAATCAAGCTGAGCATCCCTGTCTGCATAAATACATAAAATGTGTGATGAATATAATAGTGGTACTAGTTGATTAAACATACGCTCACAACTATAATCATCTTCATTATCTTAACAGGAAAAGATAGCAATACAATAGCTTCAATTAAACATTTATTCAAAACAATACAACAATATAATTAGCACAACATAACAAAGCACGATCATGTGGATGAAGGCCGATACTGACCTCGTTTGTTACAGCTGCGTCGGCGACTGACTTGGTCATACCTTTCCTTGTGGAGTGAATTTTGCACCCCACGTGCTCTTTAGTTGAGTTTCCCTTGGTCTGCAGACTAGTCATGTCACCAACGTCTACTAATACTCTAAAGCTTCTCGATCATTCCTTCTGTAATGTAGCACAAACAGTGACTGCTTCTTTCTGCAAAGTGGAAAGACCAACTGGGCCCAATAATGCAACAGTTTGCCTTAAACACATTGGCTCCTTTTGTGCAGTTCAACTAAAATCAAAGTTGAAATAGAACTGACCAGAAGTTTTGATATCCCTATATGCACAAATAGGTATAAAGGAAGCAATTACTGAGAAATAACGGTTGATGACTTATACTCGCAGAAGAAAAAACATCTACCTTATCTTGATGTGAAACAAAGCAGGACAGTAGCAATTCTCAAACAGTGTGATTCATTCATATTAGCTGAGACATTATCTTTACAATACCTTCTTTCAACATGTATAAAGAACGACAAAGCAGAAAAGTGCCATTCCTAAAATAGTGCAACTGATTCATATTAACAAAGACATTATCTTAACAATACCTTGGTTAAACATGTAGAAAGAACTACAAAGCAGGATAGTACCATTTGTAAAACACTGTAACTGATATATAATAACAGAGACATTATCTCATTAATACATTTCTTAAACATGTACTCCCGCCGATGCCTAACAAGTGTTGCAGTTTTGAACTAAGATTCAGTAGTTAATTCTAAGAGTAGCATTGCTTAATTTTACCAGTGGCATTAGATTAACAAAAAGCGTAAACAATTCCAGGGGAGAGTGGGCGCAACAGCACCATGTGCTTCCATCTAATTATAAAGGGGGCAATGCAGAGTTTGTTGTAACAAAGCAACAAACATCATGTCTGGGTTGGTCCCATTTTTGTTCACTTAATGGGAAAAGACAACAATACAATAGCTTTAGTTCAACATTTATTTAAAACAGTACCACTACAAGTAGCACAACATCTCAAAGCACACTGCACAATCATGTGGATGAAGGCCGGTACTGACCTTTCATGAGGCAGACAAGCTCAAATACGAATCTGCCGACATGAATAGGAAATCTAATCTCGTTTTGTGTAGTTCAACTAAATCAAGCAAAGTTGTCGGTGTGACATTTAAGTTGAACTGCACAAAACACTCTTAAAACAAAAGTGTTTTGTGTAGTGAAGCAAAAGGTCCCAATAGCAACGAATTGAATAGATATCCCTGTTTTCAGAGGTAAAACAAAGAAACAATTACGGCCGATAAAGGAGGATGAATCATATGGCCACAAAAAGAAGCATCTACCTTATCTTGATGGAAAACAAAGTAGGACAGTAGCATTTCTACAACGGTTGCATTGATTCATATTAACAGAGACATTCTCTTAAAATAACACTCGTTAAAAATGTAATTTACTTTTAACAGTGGAATTGCTTCAATTTTCCAGCGGCATTCTTAGATTAACAACAGAAAAATAGTTGTATGGGACATGGGACATGCCACCACCATGTGCGTCCACACGTATAAATGGGTGATGCAGAGTATGTTGCCAAGCAGCATATCTGTGTTGGTCCCATATTTGTTCTCTTTGAACCTTTTTCCTATGTGAGGGAAGAAAATCTAGTCCTGCACAAACTACCCGACCCCCCAGTTTCTTTCCCTTTTCAACAAAGAGATCGGTTCCTTACAGATGTGTGTACTGGGTTACCCCCTTTTCCCCTTTTTGACCAACAGAGCGGCTGGATAGCCAGTCTATACTACTTTCCCTCCCTCCTTTCCTCATTGAACCACGTCCTAGATTCATGCTCCACCCCACCCCCCTTCTTTCCTCTTTGAACCAAGACCTAGATTCGACTATAGAATCGAAAAAGATCCGCATGCAGCTAGAGCAATGACGGTTTCAAAGAAAGTTATACCTTAGGGTCGTCGGGATGTGGCTAGGCGTGCGGTGGGAGGCCAGATCTGCCCACACTACATACGATAGCGAAAAATAAGGGGGCAGAGGCCCTCCTGCACCGGCGCTGGGTGAAAGAGAACAGCGAAACCGGCAGTGGAATGCCTCCCTCGCTGAAGGCGATAGAGTGAACGCTGCACCTCCTCCCCTTCCTGGTGCGACGGGATCCGGACGGCTCCTTCACCAGCTGTGAGGGGGGATAGAGAGAGAGAGAGGCCAATACAGTCTTGTTTAGATCTGACGAAGAGGGTGAGAGATTATGAATTGAGCAAACCCTAGCAAAGGAATGCTGAGCCCCCAGCGTATATATATATATATATATATATATATATATATATATATATATATATATATATATATATATATATATATATATATATATGTAGTGCAGCGAGAGTGTGAAGAGTGCAAACCCTAGCGAACAAGCACTGAGGCTCCAGCTTATATAGTACATACTCGTGTATAGTACTAGTAATATAGTGGAGTGGTTTTCTTTTTCTCTCCATAACAATCGTTTTAAATTGTGTACGAAACAAAACTCTTTATTTAACATGCCAGTGAAGAAAACTACGATCAACTAATGATCCATGCATCATGGTCGCACTTCCTGTCATTCACGTGTGGTACACTACCCTCCGTTAAGTGAACAACCACACACGCGCCAAATTATCGGAAAGGTGTGAGTGTGTACAAATAAAGAAATTTAATTTCAATTATTTTGTATGTACAGTTTGCCCTCTCTCAATAATTATGGTTTGTTGTGTTCGGCCTAAACTTGGTCAAACTTTACAAAGTTTGACTTTAGTCAAATCTAATATGTAGAGTACATAAAAACGGAGGGGTACTACCTCCATCCAAGTTTTTAGTCCACACCATATTTTTAATCAAAGTCTAACCACATATTTAGTTAAAAGCTGGACAAATAAAATTACAGGGTAGCTGAAGACAAAGTTGTGAGAAGGCTTAGAAATCAATACAAAACTTTTGCTCTTAGTACCAACGTTGATGCTTCTTCGAGGAAACATTTGGTTCATATCCAATTGTTTGATGAAATTGCACCAACGTAAATGACTGCTCCAAGATGAATTCATGAAGGATATCGTCTTTGTGGTAACAAGCAAAGAGCACTGATGTAAGACAACCTATTCTTCATTGAACATCGATCAGCTTCACCAGCCGATGCAACCATGAGACGCAACCATGAGCATCGATAGGTCATCGTGGTGATGCATCATCAATTTTGGCATCAAGTTTGGGTCAGGCACCAATGAAGTTTGACAATCCTCACTGTGATTTGTTTCTTCTCGGTAATCAAGCTCGAGAAAGGAAGAACCACTTGGCAGAGGACAGTGAGGCTGAGCAACAGTGGACATCCAATTTTGTGCAGTTCCACTAAAATTGAGGAAGACATGCCCGAGTATGGAGATACGCATCCCTGTTTGCAAAAATATAAAAAAATGATATTTAAGTAGTGTCGCTACTTTGTTTTAGCAGTGGAACAAGATTAACAGTGGCATCTTAATTGTCAATAAGAATTAATGAAACCTACACCAAAAAATAGAAGGATCATGATTATCTTGATGGGAACTAAAGTAGGATACCAACAAAAACTAAAGCAGGACAGAAGCATTTATCGACGCCTCTACATGGGCATTGCTTCATTTTACCAGTGATAGTTTTAGATTAGCAGCAGCAATAGGAGCATATGGACAATGACCGCACAACCACCATGTACTTTTTGTCGAAAAAAACATGTATACCTCCACCGATGCATAAATGATAAACCAGGACAACTTTTGGAGTGGCCTTTCCTTTATATAGTAAAAAATAGGTGATGTTGGACTAGCCGACGAACCCTAGCTACTATACATGGGGAGCTGGGGAGTAGTGCTATAGAAGAAAACCCACATGCAGAGTATAATGAAGCATGAAATCCAAAAGAAGTTATACCTCAGGTGGGCAAGATGTGGCTAAGGCGGGGGGGCGGGATCTGCCCACACGATGGCAGCGAACAAGGGCGCAGAGGACCTTCGTCCGCGCTGGCACCGGCTCGGAGAGGACGGTGCGCATCGGCTTCCTCCATCACCGACGGCGACAACGTCAACGCTGGACCTCCTCACCTCCCGCAGCAGACGGGATCCGGCCGGATCTGTGACCACCGGTGAGGAGAGAGATATAGTGGACACTGTCATCTTGTTTAGATATGGAGAGGGTGAGAGAGAGAGATGCGAGAAAACCTATCAAATAAGAGGCTATATATACAACGGAGTAAAAAATCTCTCCATAACAGGGGTTTTAAATAGAATATGCGCGTTCCCGGAAAAAAGTAACGAAAACTGGCGAACAAATCTTTTTTTAACGTACCATTAAAGAAAACTCGATCAATAACACGCCCCCGCTTCCAGGTCGCAGTTTGTATCCCTCATGTGTGGTCCCCGACCCTCCATTATTAAGTGAACAAATTAAAGGGTCAAATTATTACGTACGTATGCTGCCTCTTCGTGTACAAATGCGCTTCATCGTGTACTCACGGGTATGTCGGAGGCAGAGTGAGTGTGTGTACATTTCTTCTTGTACGTAGTACTCCATTTATCTCACTTCATATTGTTTCCCACTCCTATGATATTCCTATCCTAGGAACAAAATGAGGCGGTACTAAGTTTGTGTGTGTGTAGGGAGAACGAGACATCGATGATGTGTACGAGTAGTCGCGAGAGTCGTCACTATGTGTGTGTGCACGCACACACACATAGACATGCATATCCATGTTTACGTAAAATTCTTACTTCCATCTCCATCTCCATCTCCATCTCCAATCATATTTGTCCAACTGGCATATTATTTACGTTATTAATTGCGCAGCAATATTTACGTACGTCCAGCATCTCTCATTTGCGGGCGTCCGGACAGCTGCCACGCCCGCTCCTGACCGCCCTGGCCAACCCGAACCCTCTTCATCACCCGCGCGCACTTCCCTCCCGAAACGGTTAGTGCCGCATTCATGCCCGGCCAGAGCGGACGCGACCTCTCACTGGCGCCGACATTGAAGTGGCGCGCCAGCCAAGGGAGCGCCGCCCACGCCGCTTCCCGGTGCACGCGACTGCTCCGTGTTCAAACGTCACCACAGACGGCCGCAACATGCATGTAAAAAAGTTCTTGGGAGTTCGTGCTACAGCTAGCTGTCCTCCCCCTCCTCGTCTATCTCTTCCAGTAGTGCTAGTACTCCATGGCGCGATCCATCAACAAGCAGGCGGGAAAGTTTGTGTATACTCGGTTTGCGGTGAGTGGCATGCCGAGCGACCATGTGGGGTGGAGGAGGGTGAGACACAAACGCGACAGACATGATTTAAACGTTGGTTTTGCTTGATGGCGTGATCCAACGAAACGAAAGGTTGGTTTCCAAAAGAATACTGTACTGCATGAGGGAGAAGCGGATTCAACGAAGAGTGATGGTTTACTTCTTCCATCCAACTACCGGGTCTAGGTGATTTGATGGTTCATTGGTCATTATTACTGTGGCGGTAGAGCGTCGTAGAGAGTCTACACTCTTATTTATTTATTCGGTGATAAAACTAACTTTCTCCACTCTTACACCGGAGGAGTACGAAACACGGCAGCCCAGTGACTACATGGCCCACCTCCCACTATCACCATATTCCTTGGACAGCCTGCATGCCAAGAAAAAATTACTATACTCTCACATACTACCTCCGTCCTGGTTTATTAGTCCCACCATACATTTTACCACATGACCCACCATGTATAGTAATGGGCTACAAGAAAGTACTACTACATTTTAGCACATGACCCACCATACACTCTCACATACTACCTCCGTCCTGGTTTATTAGTCCCCTATGTAATTTATGCATGATACTAGTATATAATACTCCCCACTATGAGTAGCCTTATACGCATACAAAAAAGGACCGGAGGGAGTACGAAGCTTTTAGATTTTGTTTCATGTATGTATCCTGACTCCAAGGTTGCCCGGTTACAACATTCCATCAGATACAAAGGAAAACTAACACGCATGCTGATGCATCTCAATGATTCACATATCATAGCCAATATTTACTTCATAACTAAAGACAAAAGTTGTGAGAGTGTGTACAAAAAAAACTACTGATGGGGTCTCTATGCCTTAAACCCTAAACCCTAAACATGATTTAATTTCCTGGCTAGGTAGAACCTGTTGAAGGAAAGAAGCCTGGCACCCTCGGATCATATGATGCTTTTGTGCAGTTCCACTAAAATCGAGCTGAGCATCCCTATTGGCAAAGATATTAAAGAAGTGTGATTAGAATAATAGTAGTGGCACTAGTTCATGAGACATAAATTCATCACACATAGAAGCCGCTAGAAGTAGAGAAAGATCAACATGGAGATGGATCTACGTGGGGAGCTGCGGTAGTGGAGCAAGCCGGCTCCAAAAGGAAGTTGTACCTGGGACATCGGGGTGTAGCTAGATGGGCGGTGGGAGGCGGCATTAGCCCATACTGCGGGGACCCCCGATCGGCACACACTGACAGTGGATTTTCTTCATCGCCGCTGTCGACCACGTCTTCGCAGAACATCATCCGCTTCCCCCGGCGGCGGGATCAGGCCGGATCTGTGACCAGCGGTGTGGCCATCATCGTTCTATGCATTTGAAGAGAGCATCCCAAGCAAGCAGGCTTGTAGCTTAGGCTCCTGCTGGTGTATATATAGTGAAGCGGTTTTCTTTTTCTCTCCATATCAACCTTTTTATATTGCGTACATGTCATTGAAGAGTGAAATGATGGTTGCTTCGTCTGACTAACTTACTGTGTGATTTGACTGCTCCTGAGTGCCCCTGCACGTACTCCCCTACATGTATGACCGTTCCTGAGTCTCACTTGCACTTATCTCTATTATTTTGCATGACACGTAGACAGGATGAGCATAGAGGAATTTTGTTATTGCACGTTGTTATGCACCTACTCCCTCCTTCCGGTTCACTACTATTACTCCTTCCGTCCTGGTTTATTGGTCCCCTTTGTACTCAATTCATGGGCTCGTTTTCCTTAAGAAATTGTGTTTACCAATGTATTAATATCGGGAATGCATGCGTGAACAACGAATGATTAAACCATGCATGCAACATTTTGACAAAGCATTGACATATGAACATGTGAATGTGAGGGACTACAACCTCGTGCATGCATGCAAGAGTCACATGTACACATGCATGCAAAAATGCGCGCGACGCCCTAATACATGCATGTCCGAGAACACAACAGAACATACATGGTCACGCTCAAGTGCTTAGCCTACACTTGCATGCACACACATACTCAACCAGGGTGAGCTAGTGACCGTATAAACACCGGAAAATGTATATATTGCCCGCAATGAGCGTATTATGAAGTCCACTAACCGTATTTTTACAAATATACAGTGACAGCCAGTGTATTATTCTCGTTTCAAATTAAGCCATATTAACCAGAAGTATGGACTAGCATTACTTTGTTGTGTCCCATCAACTTGCAGAACAAGGAGAAGCTTGTGCACGGTGGCTCGCAGGACAAAGGAGAAACTTTTGACTAATGCAAGCTCTCCCTCGCTCAGGCGGTGGATGTGCAATAGTTAATTAGGTGTCAGATTGCCAGAAGCATACACCGTACTAGTACCATCATTGTTCGACTTCCCGAAGAGGCGAAGAGCCAAGCGCAAAGTTTACTACAGTAGTACTCCGAGTAGTATTACATAGTACTACTAGTACTAGTAGTACTTAGTATACATGTACTACTCGGAACCGCATGGTGGACCGTCTGCACTCTTATTTTATTTTAATCTGTGATAAAGCAATCTTCAACACATTTACTTCTCTTCGAGGGTTCTCGCATGTGATAATGGAAGTTGATTGCATGGAACACTCGCCACAATTCTCGCTTAATTCTGGCTCCTATCCTGTTAGAAATAGGAGCGCTAAGTAATATTTTCTCTTTTTTTGTTATTCAGCATGTAAACAGGTCAGCAAATCTTGCGACGCATCTTTGTGTGAACCGTGCTTGGTGCGCTTTGAATGTGACCGAGAGCTAGCTTGATGAAACACCTCGCTTCCTTTTTTTGCGGGGTACCTCGCTTCCTAGTGACCAGTCTCTTGGCTGATTGTCCTAAGAATGCTTATATATGAATAAAGCTCTCTCATTTACCCGCAAAAAAGATTCCATATTAATCGGAAAGGAGGCAGTATGGACTAGCACTACTTTGGTGTGCCCCATCAACTCGTAGAACGAGGAGAAGCTTGCAGGACAAGGTGAAGCTTGCTTACGCTCTCTCCGTCTACCTCAAGCGCGGTGGCTTGCAGGACGAGAAGAAGCTTTTGACTAATGCAACCCACCCTCACCCAGGCGGTGGACGCGCAGCAGTTCATTCGATGTCAGATTGCCAGAGGCATACACTGTAGTACCATCATTGTTCGACTTCCCGAAGAGGTGAAGTGCCAAGCGCAAGGTTTAGTAGTACGAGTAGTACTAGTATACAGGTACTAGGAAGCGCATGGTGGAGCGTCTGTACTCTTATTTTATTTTAATCTGATAATTTATTTGGGAGGAGTATGGAAAACGGCAGCCCAATAGTACTATTAAAAAACATCGAACATGTAATGATGACATCGATCAACCATGCTCGAATATATCTTGGCCTCAGTGCGACACCTAGCCCGTCTGTGTTCTCGCTCCTCGTCTCTCTCAAGGAGCGGCGGGTTGGCCATTTTGCTGTCAATTGAGATCGGTTTGCTCACACTCTGGTCCCACATGTCAGTGATATGCCAAGAGGAAGTGCGTTGACCGGCAGGCCATACGCGGACTTGGTTTTGCACCTTCATATGTACTAGTATGAGCGGATTCAAAGAAGAGCGTATTGATGGTAGCTTCTTCCGAGCAACTTACAGTGGGAAAGGCGGGGCTTATGATTTGACTGCTCATTACTCACTATTAGTGCGGCGCAACGACCGGGTTGAGTCTCCCATGCAGTTGTGCACTCTAATTTGGTGCATGGCAAATGGACCCGGATGCCGAATGGCTTCTGGCAATGCTACTAAGCTTCCAGCATTTGTTTAGATAATTGACGTATACAAATAATTTTCTAGCGACATGAAATTGTACAATGCTCTGAAGCTTTCAGCTTTTGTTTTGTGTGTCTTGCCAGCTGGAAGGTTGTCTCGTTACAACATCAATCAAATACTAGAAAGGAAACTAACATCCATGCTCTTTCGGAAAAAATAAAAAACTAACTTCCTTGCTAGTGCATCTCAATGATTAGCAGGTCAGAGCTAGTATTTACATCACAACTGAAGGCAAAGTTGTGAGAAGGTTTTAAATTAAAATTGATCCATGCTTTCATTGACAGCAACTTCCCTCCAACTCTGTCTAAATCAACAAGGCATGTTGGGAAAAAAGTAGCTGTCAGGAGCATGCAACATTCTGACCATTTTGTGCAGTTCCACTAAAATAGAGCTGAGTGTCCCTGTTCCAAAGATATTGAGTAAGTGTGCTTACAATAATAGAGGACTGTTGATGAAACAATAAACACACAAATAGAAGCAGATCACCTTTGCAGTCTCTCTTAAGACTAACTAGTTGGAGAAGATTAAGCAAATAGTTGGAGAAGATTAGGCTCGGAGTTGGATGAGGAGGATAGAGCAAAACCAATCTCCCTTTGCGCAGTCGCACCGAAATGTAGAGACGTTGCCCGTGTGACATTTTAGTAGAACTGGACAAAACACTCTTAAGAAAAAAGTGATTTGTGCAGTTCACCAAAAGCTCGCAATAGCAATGAGGTGAAATGGATAGCCCTGTTTGCAAAAAAGAGGTAGAAAGGAAACAATTACTGGCCAATAACAGTTGAAGACACATACAATGACAAAAAAGAAGCATATTCCTTGTCCTAAGGGAAGATAACAACACGGTTGTTTATCTAAAACGGTGTGAGGACGAGATTGCAATATGGAAAGTACGTCGGACGAGCTATGTTTTGGGTAAAGAACTAGGGAAGATCCACATGCAAGATTTTCCACAGGCAGCGACATGGGAAGATGGGCAGTGCAGCAAGGCCGGAGGGGAGGAAGCTGTACCTGGGGGTCATCGGGATGTAACTAGGAGGGCGGCGGCTGGTGGGATCTTACCATACTGTGGCAGCGAGCAAGTGGCGAAGGCCCTACCGCGCCGGAGCTTGGTCAGAGAGAATGGCGGGTACCACAGATCGGGACGTGCTGCCTCGATGCCGTTGAATGGAGAAATGATGCACATCCTCCCCTTCCGCCGGCGTATAGGATGTGGCCGAATCAGTGACCAACGGTGAGAGAGAGGGGCCACCGCCGCCTTGTGTGAGATAGTGTGACGAGAGACAAACCCCGGCAGGCAGGCTCCACGTATATAGTGGAGCAGATTTCTTTTTTCTCGATAACAATCGTTTTATATTCTGTACGTGCCATTGAGGAATATAACTTTATTTAAAACTAACGCATCAAGTCGAACTTTGTTCTGTGTACACGTGGTACACGACCCTCCTTCAAGTAAACAACTGCTACACGCGTCAAATTATCAGGTGGGCTACCTTTTCGTATAGAAATGAGCTCCACCGTGTACCCGTGCGGGTGTGGCCGGGAATGAGATGTGAGTACGTGCGTCGTGCGTGCACCTCTTCTCTACGTGCAGGTACCCCACGTACGTGGGTGTGTGTGAGAGAGATGGGTTTTTTTTACTAAAAAACATGGTTTGTGCGAAACAGAGGCAATGTGTCAATGATATCTCAAAGAAAAAATGTAACATATGCAATGTGTGTGAAACAGAGGCCTGGATATATCATATATAGAGGGAGCAATCAACGAGAAGAGAGTGGAGGGATCATTGGCGTGAGATATCGATAGAATCAAATAGAGGGGTGAAGTGTGTGGGTGAGCAATCGATAAAGAGTGCCATCGAATTTGTGTTTGCCCACGTCAAAGATATAGGGCGGCTGGCCTACTGGAATGTGAGAGGAGAGAGGTGCATTTTGTCTGTGTGGCATGGATACCTACCTACGGCGTTCGACTATTGGTGTGTGTGTGGGGGCGCAGAGACCTAACTATAGAGAGGTAGATCGACTGGTATATGTGTGGAGAAGAAGAGAGACCTAGCTATGTATTGAGGGAGATCGATCGGCATCCATGCATATGTGTAGCAGAGGAATAAGGTTCGAAGAGAGACAAAGCTAGAGTGTCGGAGGGTTGGTGGTGGAGTTGCTTCTCACAAATGGCGGGAGAGGCATGCTAGACAAACGGAGGGTACAACTGCAATATCAATAAGAGAGGGGATGCGTGCCTGTCTGTGCATGTGCGTGTGAGAGACAGGCCGGGAGGCATGCAAGGATGATGAGGGGGGACGATATGGCTAGGGGGCGATATGGCTATGGTAAGAAGACATAACTATATAGGAAGATCAATCGTCGTGTGTCAAAGAAAGGGAGAGACATAACTAGTGATCAGGTACGTCGATCAGTGCATGGGGAAAAAGAGTTATAGTTGACCTAGCTATATGTAGGGAGGTCGGTAGGAATACATGCATGCATGTGTTAGAAGAAAATAAGGCCCGGAGAGACGGATAGAGTGAGAGGGATGCGGCTAGGAGGTGGTGCGAGAGGCCAACTATGTCGAGGGGGGAGGAGTGTGTGAGTATGAGATCGATGAAAAGAGGGGCGGGAGTGTGCACGTGCGTGGAACTGTATTAGACAGAGGATGGCATGGACGGTGAGAAGAGAAGAGGGAAAGCGTGTGTTTGTGGTAGGTTCGCCTGGCTAGAGAGGTATATCGATTGGTGTGTGCCGGAAAGGAGCTGGAGGGCCTACACACACCGTGGGTGAACGACCTAAAGAGAAATAACGAATGTGCGCGATGGAGAGAATGCCAAGGGAGGGTGAGAGGGAGGTGGGCATGTACATGCACGAACGAAAGTTAGCACTAGCTACAAAGAGAAGAGGATTGTGTGGGTGTAAAAGACGATTAGATATCATAATTCATTATAAAAGTGGATTCAGATATTTGAACAAGAGATCATAGTGTTTTAAACCGATGCATATGCATGAATATAATGGTTATACGCATGGTGTGGTCATGAACATGTTATACTACATTTTTTTTGAATTTGTGATAATGTGTGGCTTTTGCAGCTCAGGGCTAAATACTTGTCATAATGTAGGGGGCGGGGCACTATACTTTGTGTGATAAATACAGTGTACATATGAAACATGGTTTAGATTATGAAGATCTAGCTAGTACTTCAAATGTACTATTATTTGGAATCAACATCAAGTGTATTCAAAATTTTGAATTGGAGTTCATATATATAGTACACATAGCTGATATCTAACTCTATAGTAATCATGTGGTGTGTTGTTAAGATAATATACAAATGATGGTTTGACTTGGCAACAATCATGATTGTAGATTCTTATTCAAATAGAGAAACGAATTCAAATATAGTTCGAATTGCAGCGGTAGTATATACATTTGGAATGCACTAAAATGTTCATATGAGTAGGTTACATGCATTAGAGAGGTAGCGAAAAAATTTCATTGGACATAACATGGATTGATAGTCTTGAATAGCATTTATACAGTAAAAAGGGACAAGACTCTCCCTTTGTGTGGTGCCAATAGTTTTTGTTTTTGTTTTTTCGTCGAGGGAAGTGCGAATTGATTTTTTTTAGGATAGTGCAAAATATTTGGTACGTACATTATTACATGTTGGGCTTGTCCCGAAATTTTAACCCGCGCCTTGTTATCCCGAAAATTCAGATATCGCTTTGTCTCTTTGTGCTCCGAAAACTCTTGCCTTCACAACCCGCGCCTTGCTATCCCGAAATTACAACGCGCGCGAAAACTCCCTCCAGCTGCCAAATCCCGACACACAAAATCCCCCTTCTAACCCTGAGCTGAAACGGCCACTAGTTCAAATCGGTGGGGGTACTTTCGTAACACACCCTACATTTTGGGAAAGCGCATCCCTAAGTCATGGTTCCCCCTCCCATCACCTCCCTTTCGCTATTCAAAAACCCAGGCCGCCATAACCTCTCTACTCCAGCCGCGAAACCCCACCCTCCGCCGTCCGCCACCCCACTGCGGCCCAGCCGGAGCCTCTTCCCCAATGACGTCGTCCACCGCAACAGCTCGATGTCCCTCATCCACCGCCCCGGATGAGGATCCGTCGTCGATCTCGTCGTCCCGCCGGTTCAGCCGACCCGTCCTCCACCTCCAAGGAGCTACTCCGACGATCGCCTCATCTATCGCGGCTACTCCATCCCCACAGTGCTGCCTTAACCGGCTCCACCGGAACCGCAACATCCTCACCGACTCCTCAGACGAAGCCGAGGCCTACTCGGCACCACCAAAGAGGTTGTACGCTCATTGCATCGCACCTTCTCCTTAACTTGACCTCCCGGCGCCACCGGTGCTCGATCCCGCTCGCCCATGGCGCGGCTACCTCATAGTCAGCGCCGCCGGCGACATCTCCACGGCGGCTCTCCCCTAGTGCAGGCTCCCTCGGCGGCGGTGTCCATACCAGCCGGAGGTGCTGGTGCTGCTCCAGCTCTCGCTCGCTCGTGCTGCTGCTTTGCTACTGCTGCTATGGCTCTCGCTCGCTCACGCTGCTACTGCTCTGGCTCTTGCACACTCGCGCTGCTGCTCTGCTCTTCCCCTCGCTCTTGCTGCTGCTCTACTTTTGCTCTCGCTCGCGCTGCTTATGCTGCAACATGGGCTGGTGCAGCTACACGAGTTGCTGCTCTAGCTCTAGTTCGCGCTGCTGCTCTGGCTGCTATCTGCTACTGTGTTCCCTGTCGATCGCCTGCTGATTTAGATCACTGTTTCTCTACTACTAGTGCTCGAGCGGCCTAAACTACATGTGAAGTGCATCTTTGGTACCAGTGCGTTCAGTTTCGACAGTAACATTCAGATTCCAGAGTAAATTTCAGTTTCGACAATTAAGTTCAGAGTCAACAGTTGTTACCTCATCTGTTGTAGTCAGGTGTTTTTTGGTGATGTACATTTTACATCTACCACTTTTTGGTAATGTATTTTACATCATCTATTGGAGATGCTATTAGAATCCCACTTGAGATTAACGATGTCTGTCTTGTGCTGCTTCAGCCTCGACATCTTAAGGCTCGCCGGAGTTGCTCCAACGATGGAACCATCCATCACAACAGAGCAGTACCCTGGACGCCGTCTACAGACGCCTCAGATCTTCAACCACACCTCCGACAGCCACCTCTGCCACAACTTCTTCAGCGACCAACCCAATGATGCTGAGGTCGACGCGGCTACGCCAAAGAGGTTGTACACTTGTCGCTTCACTTATTACTCTACATTCATGTCGATCCATTAGGGCTATTTTGGTTCAAAGGAAAAAGTGAAGGAAAAACATAGCAACAGGAAATTTTCCTATGGTACTCTACTATTCAATTATTCATGCATTTGGTTGAAAGGAATGGAGCAAAACATCCACCTGGAGCTACTTTTCCTATGCATGAAAACAAGACTAAGTGCATTAGTGGCAGAATAACATTCTAACTGTACACACTTTCATATGGTTTCACTTTAATTTGGCCATGTTTCTTTGCATTCCTCTGCTCTTCCAATTCCTGTGAACCGAACACCCAAGTTGACAGAAATCCTGTGTTTACAAATGCTCTGTTTCCCATGTGCATTCCTATCCTATTCCGGTGTTTTTCCTATCCCTGCATTTTTAGAATCCTGCAAGCCAAAGGAGCCCTTACAGAATTACTTCAGTTACAGATAGGTGTCGAAGAAAACTTTGTGTGGTTTGTCCTGCTCCTGCCGCGATGTCATCCACCTCACCTGAGCTGCTCCATCGACAGAAGCATCCACCATACCAGACATCACGACTCCCGACTGTCTTTCGCCGCCTCAGATCTCCTTCCCTGCCGCCATCACCCACCGTAACTGCATCCCCATCATTGACTCAGCAGATGAACCTGAGGAGTACACGGGTCCACAAGAGAGGCCGCACTTTTTTGTTTCTGCTTATGTTATGCATTGCATAATATTACCTACTACTTTATCATCCTGTTCACCTCTTAGACTCCAAGTCAGGTCCGAATTAATGTTCAAACTTGAGTTTTAAAATGCTTATGGGGCACATATCGAGGCAGCAATGAATAGTATCTCTATCTATTATCTGGTTCACCTAGGGTATGTCTATGTTGTTCATCTTGGGTGGGAAACAAATAGTAAAGCAATCATCATCTATCTTTTTATTAAAGTAAAGCTATCATCATCCTGCTATCATTATTTTTGGATCTATCCACTGGTTGTTACCATCACTCTAGATTTATGCATGCTCTCCTTACATAATCTCACTATATTTTCTTCGTATGCATGTCAGATATTTTACACAGTCATGCTAAACATGTAGAGAAAAATAGAAGAGTTTTGCGCAGTAATACAATGTCATGCAGACATCGCTCCATGGTGGGTGCAATGGCCAACCCTCCCCCCTCCAGATTGTAATCTTGAGGAAGATATCTGTTCTGAGGCGGATTCAGACGGAGCTGACCACTCCTATTTACCCCCCGAGGTGTTTGCTCTAACTTGGCATGATGATGTTGGTCATATCATGCATATGTTGCCTTGCAGTGCCTACTTTTGACATCATATATGTCATCTGCTTAGTTTAGACATGTACTGTAATGCCACCTCTTTAGTTTCTATATCATATATATGAATTATGCAATCTCATCTCTTTTAGCCAGCCATAATATATGTGAAATATGCAATGCCATCCTGTTTAACCAGGCATCATATATTTGAAATATATCTTGCCAATCCTTTTTCTTCATTACATTTCCATTTGTCGATAATGTTTGTACATTCAACTACTCTTCCTGTGAATTAGCCATTTGAGTGGGTGATGGAAAAAACTGGAGTGAAAACAAGGTCTTCAGAGCAAATAGTGCTACCTGTCGAAGTAGATCTCTTGCTGGGTCCCGATAGCTCCTCAGAGATGGATTCAGAGATAGATGACCAGTCCTATTCCCCCACCGAGGTGTATGCTCTAACTTGGCACGGTTATACTGCTCATGTCATGCATATGGTGTGTTGCATTGCATAGTTTAGACATCATATACACAATATTCAACACCATGTTCTTAGTTCAGACATCATATATGTGAATGCCCTCTGCTTAGTATATAAATCACATGTGTGAATTATATCATGCGATCCTGATTACTTAGATAACATGTATGTGAATTATGTCATGCCAACCTGTTTACTAAAGACATCATATAATTATCTCATGCCATCATGTTAGTTAGTCATCATATCTTTGAATTATGTCATGCTATGCTATCCAGTTTAGATAGACATCATATATGTGAAATTATGTCATGCTATCCTTTTTAGTTAAACAATATACATGTGAACTATTTCATGCCCTCTTTTTTCCACACTATCTATTGCATCTGTCTCTCATACAAGGTCTGTACATTCAACTACTTTTCTTGTTCATCAGCCATTTGAATTGGAGGGGGTAATGGCAGTATCTAGCGAAGTAAAAACACGGTCTTCAAATAAAACAGTGCTACCTCTTGGTGGAGATAGCACCCCGGTTGTACATGCACGAGAACCAACCCTACCACACATAACCCAGACTCTCGCAGACCCCTACTCTGATGGACAGAGAACTAGATTCACCCAATCTAACCACAACCACAGCAGATAGTAACCCAGTTCCAGTTGACACAGCACCATCTCCAGCACAGACCTCCCAAACAAGAGTAGTTAGTATGGCAGCTCCAGTGCCCAAAGCGTCAGTACTAGCACGGCGAACCCCAACTCCACCAATTAGTACACCTATTCCTGTGGATGAAGCACAACCAACCATTCGTAGTTTAGCATCTATCGCATTTGATGTTGTTAAATCCTATGTGCGTATATTCCCATCACCGAAATATTATACTGAAGATGACGAAAAAGCCAGTTGCAGGTGTTCGTCCAGGAGTTATGTGTAAGTAATGTTATTCATGGCAAATACTTTGCTTTGTCCCATACATTCTACCTCCATGCTGGTTATAATACAGCAAATGTTCCCATTTTTCTCTATAGAGAAGGACCGATTTGGAAACTCAGGATAAGGTAACCTGTGCTAATACCTCTGCTATCTTCAAGAATGCTTGGTGGCAGTATCAGAATTACCTGAAGAAAACGTACTTCACTGGCAAAGAAACTCATCAAATTCCCTTACTTTCTCCTGAGACACATTTACGGCACAATGACTGGGAATGCCTTGTTCTGTACTGGTCCCGAACCAAGAATGTGGTAAGGTCTATGAGCTCATTTTTTATTTTGAAGTACTATGTGCCTACGTCTTACTGTACTCTGTTCGTGTAGAAGACGTGCTTAAAACTGAAGAAGAATTGTTCTCATTTAAGATTCCATTACTATGGTGCATACTGCTTTGCTCTTGTATCACTGTATTTACTCATACAAACTTATTTTTAAATTGAAGGATCCAATCGAAACTCCAATGGCACAACAGGTATGTTTAAACATGTTTCTTTAACAGGTTTGCTCTTCTAAATTGCTTTGTTGATTTCAATTTCAATTGTGTATACAGTTGACTTCTCATATCATGCACATTACTAGCATCACAACAGAGCCAATAGTGTTGTTGTACATGTATACCCGTGTTACCCATCTGAAATCTTGTTGTGCCATGTAGTTTCCCACACTTGTATTCTTTCAATGTTGCTTTGTCTTGAACTGATATGATTTGAACCGTCTCTTTATTTTGATTTGGCAAGACAATGCAGTGACCATAGGACATAGATATATGTTTGTTTGATGCTTTTATTATGTACTTACTACTTGGCAATAGAAGACTTGGTAGTTTAATCCTGTCCACCTTACTATTGAACTGTTCATATACTACATGCTAAACCTATTATGTGTCTGCTTGTTTCTTCTTTTAGAATGCTGACAGAATATTTGGGAAGAGTACCTTATTAAGCAATGGTAAAGGAAGTAATGCAGATAAGGTTTAGGATAGTGAGACATCCTTGTTGGTCTCCAACAAAGCTAATAAAATAGCTAAGAAACACTATCTTGAAGACAGTGAGACAACCCCAAAGTCCTGTCTTGATGTAGTGTTCGAGTTACTGGCCACTACTGCTGTCACAAGCTCTTCAAACTCAAAGTCTGAATCAGTTCAGTTTCTTGAGTCTCAAATACAAGCTGAAAGACATCGATCAGCTATGCTGCGACAAGAAGCTGAAGGACTGAGGAAGTCCCTGGAGAATTCAGATGCATACTTTCTGGTGCAACAGCAAGCGTTGGAGGATTTTAGTGCCAAACAGGAGAAAGCTAATAAGCTTTCTAAGCTTATTGCCAGCATGGTGGATACCCAGGATAACATTTCTTGAGCTCTTGTGAAGTTGTTTCAGTTATAGACTTGTTTTGCTGCCGCTCGTTTATTTGCACTAGTGGCCAATTTAGACGCCCAGTGTATGTAATATGCTGCTTTATTCCCTATATTTGCACTGGTGGCGAACTTTGATGCCCAGTGGATGTAATATGTGTAATAGCCGTAATAGCCTAGCGTAAGTTGCTTGCTTATTTATTTCCTTATATTGTCTTGTTTATTTGTTTGGTTGTAGTCACTGCAGTTCTTTTTCCGCGGTTTGCTAGTGGCAACAATAAATTATTTTTTAAAACTAGGCTGTAATAACCACGGACCATTATGTAGTGACCATGGGCCTCCTACAGGCCGTAGGATCAATGGGCCTTGTGCGGGCATTAGAATCAATGGGCCTTCTACGGGCCATACTATTCATCGACCAATAAAGGACCGCAATATGGGCCGTAAACGGGCTAGAGTGGAAATTGTCTGTTTATGGCCCGATCATAACGGGCCGTTAATAGCCGATATGTATAACGGGCTTAAACGGGTCGTATTTGATGACGCTAAGAAAACAGCCCAACGGATTAACGGGCCACAAACGGGCCGACTGTAACCACGGGCTGAATTTGGCTCGCAAGCGGAACAGGCCAGTAACGGACTAGAAGTAATCGAATGCTGGAAATGAGCCCATGAATAAATGGGCCCTTAGAAGGCTGAAAGATCACACGGGCTGGAAAGGGCCCAATGGAATAATGGGCCGTTTATGGGTATAAAGCGATACACTGTTCATTATGGGATAGTGTCACCATGGGCCGTTAATGGGCCAAGAGTTACATAGGGCCTCATATGGGACGAAAGATGTCATGGGCCATACATGGGCCGAAAGTTACAACGGGCTGGAATCATATTGGACGGCCCAGATGCTGGAACTGGGCCTAATTCGGATAGGCCATAACGGGCCATGAGTTAGCGGGCTGTAAATGGGCTATATGCGAACAGGCCGTTAACAGGCTTTCGGTGGGACGGCCCGCTACCTTTTGACCAAGTCAAACAGGCCGGCCTTTTCACCTAAATGGGCCACTGTTGGGCTGTGCCACGTGTCGACGTATCATAGGCGCCTCCCATCCAATGAGTGGACGACATCTGTCCCAACGCTGAGCAGACAGGTGGATACTCCGGCGAATCAGAACTTTACACGTGGAAAATCCCCATTCGTCCCGGCTGTTAACGGGTTATCGGATTCAAACAGGAACCCGATAGCTTAACGGCTGCCCGTTATGGTGGATGCCACGTGTCGGTTACCCTTGACGAAAGGACTTCCATGACGCATAATTTATCATCATGGAAGTGGACACTTCCGTGATGATAATTTTGGTATTGTCATGGAACACTTCTACGACAGCAGAGGTATGACTATCTTGATTCTGTCATAAAATCGTCATGGATGTACATGCATGACAGAAAATGTGACCTACTGTGACAAACATGTATCATCACAGAAGTGTATTTTTTTTGTAGTGAATACTTACAAATATTCTTTGGCTCCCCTTGTGTCGAATCTATAAATTTGGGTTAAATACTCTACCCACGAACACTGTTGTGATCCCCTATACTTGTGGGTTATCATTAGGCCACATAGCAATAAGGAAGGGTTGTTTGGTTCTAGGCCTAGGAGTGCCACACTTTTCCATACAATGTTGCTAAACTTGCCAAAGGGTTAGTTCTTCAAAACGAGAGCGACAAGTTGGCACGCCTAAGAGAATCTTGCCACACTTTTTGAGTGTATGTGATGTGGGACCATAGTGTGGCTTGAACCAAACACACACCTAAGTTGGTCAAACTTGCCTAACCATAGGTGTGGCAACCTTTGGCAAACATAGTCTCAAACCAAGAGTGTTACCTTAATGTTCTGATGATGTCTAGATATACATAGAAGAGCAGCAAGAACAACAACAACACAACAGTAGTTAACTGCAGTTAATCGGCTGATATTTGTAAAAATGTAATAAACTCCCTCCGCCCCATAATATAAGATGTTTATTCATCCACGCCGTGAGTATATTGGACGTTATAAGATCTTATATAATGGGACGGAGGAAGTGTTGTACTACATCATTGTGCAATTGCTGTTTAGGTTCTATTATTAACTTGGTGCTTTTAGGTACATGTCATTGGTAAAGATCCGTGTCACGTGGCTTGAGACTGCGGCGGTATTTCCCCAAAGAGAAGGGATGATGCATCACAGCTACGGTAAGTATTTCCCTCAGTTATGAAACCAAGGTTATCAATCTAGTAGGAGAACCAAGCAACACTATGTAAACGGTACTTGCACACAAAGAACAAATACTTGCAACCTGACGCATAAGAGGGGTTGTCAATCCCTCCTCGGTAAGAAGATAGATTAAATTGTATGAGATTGGATAAATAGATCTAGCAAGAACACAAAATAAAATAAGTAAAGAAAAAGTGCAGCAAGGTATTTTTGTGTTTTTGGAATAATAGATCTGAAAACAAATATGATAAAAGATAGATCTGAAATAAATATGATACAAGATAGACCCGGGGGCCGTAGATTTCACTAGTGGCTTCTCTCGAGAAAATAGCATACGATGGGTAAACAAATTACTATTGGGAAGGTTATAGAGGAGCAAATAATTATGACGATACCAAGGCAATGATCATGTATATAGGCATCACGTCCAGGATTAGTAGACCAACTCCTGCCTGCATCTACTACTATTACTCCACACATCGATCACTATCCAGCATGCATCTAGTGTATTAAGTTCATGGAGAAATGGAGTAATGCAATAAAAATGATGACATGATGTAGACAAGATCTATTCATGTAGGAATAAACCGCATCTTTTTATCCTTAATAGCAACGATACATGTGTGCCTTGCTACCCCTTCTGTCACTGGGTGAGGACACCGCAAGATCGAACCCATCACAAAGCACCTCTTCCCATTGCAAGAAAAATCGATCTAGTTAGCCTAACTAAACCAAAGATTCGGAGAACAAATACGACGCTATAACAATAGTGCATAAAAGAGATCAAAGAACTCAAAATAATATTCATAGATAGATCTGATCATATACTCGCACTTCATCGGATCCCAGCAAACACACCGCAAAAAGTCATTTCATCAAATAGATCTCCAAGAGAACATTGTATTGAGAATCAAAAAGAGAGAAGAAGCCATCTAGCTACTGCCTACGGACCCGTAGGTCTATGCTGAACTACTCACGCATCATCAAAGGAGCACCAATGAGGATGATGAACCCCTCCGTGATCGTGTTTCACTCCGGCAGAGTACCGGAATAGGGCTCTAGATTGGATCTCGTGGTTCTGAAACTTGCGGCGGCTGGAATTGTGTTTCAATCGCTCGCCTAGGGTTTCTAGAATATTCGGGTATTTATAGAGCTAAGAGGCGGTGGAGAGGACCTCCGTGGGCCCCACAACCCATCAGTGCGCGCCAGGGGCGTCTTCTGGTCCAAAAAAAATCTCCAAAAAGTTTTGCTGTGTTTGGACTCCATTTGATAGGGATATTCTGCAAGTAAAAAAACAAGCAAAAAACAGCAACTGGCACTGGGCACTATGTCAATAGGTTAGTCCCCAAAAATGATATAAAGTTGCGATAAAATGATTGTAAAACATCCAAGAATGATAATATAATAGCATGGAACACTCAAAAATTATAGATACGTTGGAGATGTATTAGCATCCCCAGGCTTAATTCCTACTCGTCCTCGAGTAGGTAAATGATAAAAACAGATTTTTGACGTGGAATGTTTCCTAACATGTTCATCACATATTCCTTTCTTTTGTAGCATGGACATTTGGACTTTTATATGGTTCAAAGCAATAGTTTCTATTTGACATGAGGACTTCAATACTCAAGCATATCAATAAGCAACCATGTCTTTCAAAATATCAACACTAAAGAAAGCTATCCCTAGCCCATCATGCTCAATCATTGTTCCATTCATGAAGCACACTCGAATATTAGCTACATCCAATGCTCAAGTATGATCATACACTACTGCAGGATGCTGCTAATGCGACACTACAATCAGAGACCCTTCGACGAAACTGTGTGTGATGTATTAATCGCAAACGGTGATGTAAAAAAACCATCAAAAAAGATGCAAAACATTTGCGATGGTAGATACATCAAACACGGTTCAAATTTTAGTTGCGTGTGTGATGCGGGGCATACGGTTCAGTTCAATGAATTGTTTGTGATGCCGAAAAAGAACAGAAACAGGCAGCCAAATGAAGGCGTGTGCGATATACGACATACAGTTCAGTCGGATTAAATGTTTGTGATGAGGCAAAACAACAGAAACGGACAGCCAGATGAAGGTGTTTGCGAATGAGGGCATACACTTCAGACGGATGAACTGTTTGTGATTAGGCAACACAACAAAAACGGTCAGCCAGATCAACGTGTCTGCGATTGACGGCATACACTTCACACGGATGAACTGTTTGCGATTAGCCACAACAAGCAGAAATAGTTAGACAGTAGACGGGCACACATTCTAATTAAAAGAAGCATGCGCGATGGTAATAACGAGCGCGCACGGTTGTTGGAACAAGATGTGTGCTGACATCGCCTATTGCGGTGCACCCTATGGTGCAAACGCCATGTACGCGGCCGAGAAAGCATGCCCACATTACACCGTCCGGGAATAGTGCCGCTCTTAGAAATTATAGAACCATCAATAAATTTTGAGCCTGCGTCCCATCACATTCCAAATTACTACCATGCTATATTTAATTGCAAACCTGTTCACACCGATCAAAACCTAAACGGTTTCCCACTTAGGAGCATATTAGTATCGGTTATAAATACTACTACTCCAAGATGACTGCACATTCCTCCTCTACTCCTCATCCACAAAAACAAACAAGTCATTCATTGTCGTCCCTTGAGTCTGCCATGGTCAGCGTGAGTTCTGGGTCGAGAGATTACCACCAGGGAGAGGCGAGCGTGGGAGCGGAAGCACGAGAGATGTCCCGCCTCGCCGTGAAAGCAGCCGAGATGTCCCGCCGTGCGGCCATAGCAGCACAGAGGTCCCACCGCGCTGTCGAAGCAGCACAGAGGTCCCGCCGCGCCGTCGATGCAGCAGACTGGTCCGGCCACATCGCGGAAGCAGCAGAGATGTCCCGCCGTGCCAAGAATGCAGTAGAGATGTCCTCCCGCGCCACGGCGGCCTGGGAAAATGTCTTGCGGGCAGGCGAGGACTCTCACAGGCGCATGCGCGCTATGCTCGATAACCTGATAGGTCGGATCTCCGACTGGATGAAGCAGCAGGATGAGATGAATGCCTCCTTTGAAAATGCTACCAGCGTCATCCGGGGACTAGGGGAGGACAAGGCAAAGCTCCGCACCGAGCGCGACTTGCTGAGTGCGAAGATTGCCGGAACGATGAAGCAGCATGAGGAGACCACTGCCTTGTTGCAGAAGACCGGCGGCATCGTCAAGAAACTTATGGATGAGAATGCGATGCTCCGAATCGATTGCCAAAGGCTTGTGGAGGAATCCGTGGATGCTCTCAAGCAGCGTCTTGAGGACACGAAAGAGCTCATCGCCGCTCACCACGGGAACTAGTCTCCCCGGCCTATAGCAACGCATCAAGAAAGTAGAGATCAGTGAGCCAGATCGTTGTCTTCCTTCTTCTTTTGCCCTTGTGTATTTCGGGCGTTGCCGCATGTGGCTTTTTTAATTATCTTCCAAGATATGTAAGAAAATTATTATCCACTGTCATCGTCCTTATATTCATCAGTCTTGCTATAAGTCGCAGTCGATGCTATATAGGTACGTCGGATCTTACATCAAGATCCGTGCAAAACTTTCTTTTCAGATTTTCTTTTTTCTCTCTTAAATCTCAGTCAAGTGAGACATAGCCACGCCATGAAACAGGGGCTCGGGCGCCATTAATGGATACGTTGGGAGAGAGGTGGGCGGCGGATAGAGGTCAAAGGTCTCTCCTCCCGATGAGCACGCGCAGGGGTCTGATCGCACGCCTCCCGTACTCAAATAGCTACCCCGCACGGCACCTCCTAGCCAATAAAAAAAGGGGACGCGTGGCGGCACGTAAATGGTAAGTAGAACGCTCACAGTTTCAATAATACTTGTGTTTCCGATTAGTAACATGCCAACACTTGTTCCAAAATGACTTTGTTGATTGTTAATGTGTGCGCCTTCACAAATCGGACAAAAAATTTACGACGGCATGTTGGTGCCATGTCATGACACCATGCCAAGTTTCATGATTTTCAGGCGAGTTTTGGATTTACGGGAATTTTAAAACCAAGTTTCTCGATGTTTCTGGCCGAACCAAGACACCCAGACGTTTGAATTCCATTCCCACTTCTTTCATGCGACCTAGAAATTCGCCCAAGTACACATAAATGATTTTTCAACTAACTTTGGCGCACTAGAGCATGCACTTGTACTTCAAATTTGAATTATGTGCATTAAATGCCTGGAAATTCAATTAATGTATAAAAAAGGCCAAACGAACCCGGAATAATTCCAAAATTTAGCATGAAACTCCTATTTGGTCTAAGCTGCCTGTGTAAAAAAATCAAGGCGGGAGATGGCAGTGTATGTCGTTTCGCACACGGAGGTGACACGTTCCCTCTCGGAACCACGAGCCTTCTTGAGAGAAGCTCCGGTTTGCAAGAAGCTTATACCAAAGCTTGTCCCAATTCGACCAAAATTTTTACCACAACATGTTGCTGCCATGTCGTGACACCATGCCAAGTTTCATGATTTTCAGGCGTGTTTTGGATTTACAGGAATTAAAAAACCAAGTTCTCAATATTTCCGACCGAGCCACGACACCCAGATGTTTGAATTTCATTCCCATTTCTTGCATGGGACCTAGAAATTCACCCAAGGACACACATGTGGTTTTTCAACCAACTTTTGTGCATTGGAGCATGTGCTTGTAGTTCAAATTTGAATAATGCACATTAAATGCCCAGAAACTCAATTAATGTATAAAAAAGGCCAAACAAACCCGGAATAATTCCAAATTTTAACATGGCACTCATATAGTTCTATGTTGCCTCTGTAAAAAATCAAGGGGGGGAGGCAGCGTATATCATTTCGCAGAAAAAGGTGACACGTCCCCCCTTGGGAACCACGAGTCTTCTTGTGAGAAGCTCTGGTTAGCAAGAAGCTTAGACCAAAACTTGTCCAAATGCGGCCAATTTTTTTACCACTTCATGTTGGTGCCATGAAATGACACCATGCCAAGTTTCATGATTTTCAGGCGAGTTTTGAATTTACAGGATTTTAAAAAACCAAGTTTCTCAATGTTATCGACTAAGCCACGGCGCCTAGATATTTGAATTTCATTCCCATTTCTTGCATGGGACCTAGAAATTCACCCAAGGACACACATGTGATTTTTCAACCAACCTTGGTGCACTAGAGCATGTGCTTGTAGTTCTTATTTGAATTATTCACATTAAATGCCTAGAAACTCAATTAATGCATAAAAAGGGCCAAACGAACCTGGAATAACTCTAAATTTAAACACGACACTCATATAGTTCTATGTTTGCTTTGTAAAAAAATCAAGAGGGGGGGGCAGCGTATGTTGTTTCCTCTCGAAACCACACGCCTTCTTCAGAGAAGCTACAATTTGCAAGAAGCTTATGCCAAAACTTGTCCCAATTCGGCCAATTTTTTTACCACAGCATGCTGGTGCCATGAATTGTCTCCATGCCAAGTTTCATGATTTTCAGGCGAGTTTGGGATTTATAGGAATTTAAATACCAAGTTTCTCAATGTTCCCGGCCGAGCCACGATGCCAAGA
This sequence comes from Thinopyrum elongatum, assembly GCA_011799875.1. Lineage (NCBI taxonomy): Eukaryota > Viridiplantae > Streptophyta > Magnoliopsida > Poales > Poaceae > Thinopyrum > Thinopyrum elongatum. The sequence goes on from CM022300.1 coordinate 510,320,131, forward strand.
TGTTTGAATTTCATTCCCATTCTTGCATGGGACCTATAAATTCACCCAAAGACACACATGTGATTTTTCAACAAACTTTGGTGCACTAGAGCATGTGCTTGTAGTTCAAATTTGAATTATGCACATTAAATGCCTAGAAACTCAATTAATGCATAAAAATGCCAAACGAACCCGGAATAATTCCAAATTTTAACACGACACTCATGTAGTTGCATGTTCACTCTAGATAAATGTTCTAGCAATTCAAACACCATCCTTTCCCTCTATAACACCATTTTGTCTTTCAAAACATAATTAAAAAATTAGGTATACCACAAACATTTTACTAGCAAGAATCGTGTTGGATGCGATATAAAATATCTTGGCGCACCGTCTTGTCTGGTTTACGCAGGAAGCTTCCTCGTCTACAGTCCACCGCCTGCGCTTGAACCACACTTGCGTGCCAGTTTCTCACGGCACCGAGCGAAATTTTTCTGCCACCGCGGAAATATCTATCTCCCCGCCCCCTCCTTCCCACCAAAAGACACATTTCCACTGTTCCTCCTTGCTTTCCAAGTTCAAACCTTCACTGCTGCTTACTGGCAGCTCTTCTTCTTGCAGCGCCGCCTCCTCCCGGCGACCCTTCTTCTTGCAGTGCTGCCTCCTCGCCGGCGACCCTTCTTCTTGCAGCGCCGCCTCCTCACCACCGACCCTTCTTCTTGCTGCGCGGCCTCGTCGATCTGGTCAGGTAATCCACACCACACCCACACCATTCTCCTCCTTCCCCGTCCCACATGCCCCGACCGATGGCACGACACCTTCCGCCAAAATCACTGGCCCTGTCCTCCCATTAAGCACCGCCCAAAGCCATTTTGCACGCAGTATAATGTGGAGCTCAGTAGCATCTGGCAGCGGAGAAGAAAATTGTGGCCGCACGCACGGACGAGGTTGCTATGGCTGCCATGCGTGCCGAATGCCAGATCTGGGAGGAGCACCTCGTCTTTGAGGCCACCGTTGACACCGCCACGCAGTTGTCTAGTTTAAAATACAGTTCGTGCTATTTTCTCAAGGCCACCGCCAGTGCCTTCTAGTGATTTGTCCTCTGTAATGTTAATATGCAATCTGATATTCTGAAATGTAATGTTCAGTTAATAGTTTGGTCCAACAACTGCTACATTTCGTAGTACTGTTCTTAAGCATTCTTTGTTTTGTTAACTCTCTTATCTTCTAGTACATGTTTCTATTCTGCAATGTCGTGCTCAGTTAACTGTTTTGGTTCATTTGGTCTCCTGTCGATTTAACTGTTTGGTTCAATTTTGCAATTTGATTTTCATTTGTTGTGGGTACAATTTTGTATTGTTATGCCTGTGAGAAATAAATCGAATTTGGCTGTACTCAATACATATTCTACTGATAGTATGGAAACTCTCAGTTGACCTGATCAAGATCTTCCTTATATGTGTTGCAGGGAAACAATGTGAGACACTGCGATTTACCATCAAGGTTTGCTCATGCATGCTCCTTTTGCTAATAGCACATTATTGTGCAATTGCAGGAATCATTCTAATATTTAGGTTTCTTACAATTTGGTCTTGCACATGTAGGTCCTGCTGTCAGAGGCTTAGACCCACTGTTTGACCCATTTTGCATATGGGGAAATGAGATGTCCATGAATATTAGTCAAGTCAAGAAACTCAGAAAGATTGTTAGGATGAAGAAACTTGCGATGAATAATAGCAAGATCTTTGTTTGCACAATGAAGAAGACATCAGTCAACTATAGGATGGTACTAACTCTTTTACCTTGTTTTTACCCCTTGCGCCATTTCAAAATTTATAATAGCGATTTATGCATATCTTTGTTTTCAGTACTTTTCGAAGCAGTTCACCGGTGATTACCTCTCAAACCACCTGCATGGTCAAGAGGCGAGGAAGGTATTCATTCAACACCCATGGTACAATATTGAAGTCTTCCTGAAGAGGACGAAGGTTGGGCGGGCAATTATCCATAGCCACTGGCCTAAAGTTGCAAGGACATTCAACATCACTGAAGGCTCAATATTTGCCTTCCGCTTCTGCAGTTTCCTAGATGAGATTCATCTGTCTATTTACCGTGTATGATGCTACTTTTCCAAAGGTGTTCGATGTTGCATGTGAAACTTGGTGCTGTTGTGTAATGGCGTAGCTAGCTATATCCCTCTTTGGTGTAACTAAGTGCTGAAGCTATCTGATGTAATTCGATTATGAAATCCTAGTTGCCGTTATACGGATATGAAATATCTGGTGTGTTTTATAAGAAATGTCAATTTGATTACTACATGGATTATCAATAATAGGCTAAATATCGGGGTTTTCTATTACAGACGGTTACTCAGACAACACCGTGGGCGAAGAACTCAAACAACCCACACGGTTTCTAGAAAGTAGGCGAGCTGGATCAACTAACAATCACACACAGCTTCCGGCAGAGAACTGTTTGCGTTAGGCCACCTTGCACAAACATTTCCACACATAAAACTATGTGTGATATACAAACGAACGGAAATGTTTTTTTGGGATTCACCGTGTGGGATGTACATACGAACGGAAACGATTGGGTTTTGATGCCTTGCCCGATCGCACACGAGCTCATTTTGCCCCTGCCTGTATGGTCGGAGGGCCTATCCCCGATGGTTTCTGGGTCGTGTGGGAAGGACCCCCCTATCGCACACACTCACTCGGCGACGGTTTAAAATTCCGTCGTGGAAAGGGGGTAAAAACCATTTGTATAGCACGTCTCTGCACCAGTGATAGTGCTCCCTAGTTGGTGCTTTATAAGAGAAAATGGAGACTCAAATAAAAAAATTGCATAAAAGTAAATAGATAGGCCCTTCGTAGAGGGAAGCAGAGATTTGTAGAGGTGCCAGAGCTCAAAGCTTAAATTGAGAGATAAAAATTTTGAGATGCATGTTTTTCCTGTCAACAAAAACGACCGAGTAGTTCCCAATACTTTCCATGCTAGATACATCATAGGCGGTTCCCAAACATAAAATAAAGTTTATTCCTTTTTCCACCATTCTTTCACAATCTATGGCTAGCTGTATCCACGGGTGCCTTCCATACCAACACTTTCCAAGGAATTTATTATTTGACAACATAAAGTAAATTTCTTTTTCATTTCAGGACTGGGAATCCCTATTACCGCCACACTCTCGTGCAATGACAAGTGAATAAACACTCATCTTGAGAATAACACTTCTAGCATGGAAAAATATTGGCCACCCCCTGCCGCTTCATGAGTGGTACAGGCACACAAAAAGGAAATTCATTTTGAAAATTAGAGTTGGCACATACAAACTTACTTAGAATGGCACAGAAATACCGCATATAGGTAGTTGTGGTGGACTCATGTGGAAAAACTGGGTTTAAGGATTTTGGATGCACAAGTAGTATTCCCACTTAGTACAAATGGAGGCTAGCAAATATATTGAGAAGCAACCAACCAAGAAACAAAAATTCACATAAATGAGCATTAAGCATAACTAACACCGAATAATGCACCACAAGTAGGATGTAATTTCATTGCATAACTATTGACTTTCGTGCTTGCATAGGGAATCACAAACCTTAACACCAATATTCTTACTAAAGCATAATTACTCACCAACATGACTCACATATTACTATCATCATGTCTCAAAACTATTACAAAGAATCAAGTTTATTTTGTCCAATGATCTTCATGAAAGTTTTTATTATATCCCTCTTGAATATGTATCACTTTGAGACTAATTTCATATATTGCAATTGCTTTTGACAAGCTCAAACAAATTTAAGTGAAGAACATGAGCATAAAAAATTTCATCTCTCAAAATAATATAAGTGAAGCATGAGATAATTTCTTCAAAAAATTTACTAACTCTCAAATAAATCTAAGTGAAGCATGAGAGCATATTTCTTCAAAAATTAAAGGATACTATGCTCAAAAATATATAAGTGAAGCACTAGAGTAATTCCATAGCTCAAAAAATTTAAGTGAAGCACATAGAGCAATTCTAACAAATCATAGCATAATTTTGGCTCTCTCAAATAGGTGTGTCCAGCAAGGATGATAGTGACAAACTAAAAATCAAAACAAATAAATACTCATATAATACAAGACGCTCCAAGCAAAACTCATGATATGTGACGAATACAAATATAGCTCCAAGTAAAATTACCGATGGTCGTTAGAAGAAAGAGGGGATGCCTTCCGAGGCATCCCCAAGCTTAGTTGCTTATTTCTACTTGAATATTATCTTGGGTTGTGATACGTCTCCATCGTATCTACTTTACCAAACTCTTTTGCCCTTGTTTTGGACTCTAATTTGCATGATTTGAATGGAACTAACCCGGACTGACGCTGTTTTCAGCAGAATTGCCATGGTGTTATTTTTGTACAGAAATAAAAGTTCTTGGATTGACCTAAAAATTTATGGAGAATATTTTTGGAATATATAAAAATATTGGCGCAAGAATCAACCAGAGGGGGCGACCCAGAGGCCACAAGCCCTGGGGACACGCCCTATAGGCTTGTGGGCCCCCTGGAGCTCCTCCGACCGTAATTCCAACTCTATAAGTACCTATTTGCGGTGAAAAAAAATCAGAGAGAAGGATTCATCATGTTTTACGATACGGAGCCGCCGCAGCATCCTGTTCTTCATTGGGAGGGCTGATCTGGAGTCCGTTCGGGGCTCCGGAGAGGGGGATTCGTCGCCATCATCATCACCAACCTTCCTCCATCACCAATTTCATGATGCTCACCGCCGTGTGTGAGTAATTCCATCGTAGGCTTGCTGGACGGTGATGGGTTCGATGAGATTTATCATGTAATTGAGTTAGTTTTGTTAGGGTTTGAGCCCTAGTATCCACTATGTTCTGAGATTGATGTTGCTATGTGTTTGCTATGCTTAATGCTTGTCACTAGGGCCCGAGTGCCTTGATTTCAGATCTGAACCTATTATGTTTTCATGAATATATTTGTGTTCTTGATTCTATCTTGCAAGTTGTAGACACCTATTACGTGTTATGATCCGCATACCCCAAGGTGACAATAATTGGGATTCTTTCCGATGATTACTGTAGTTTGAGGAGTTCATGTATTCACTAAGTGCTAATGCTTTGGTCCGGTTCTCTATTAAAAGGAGGCCTTAATATCCCTTAGTTTCCATTAGGACCCCGCTGCCACGGGAGGGTACGACAAAAGATGTCATGCAAGTTCTTTTCCATAAGCACGTATGACTATATTCGGAATACATGCCTACATTATTGATGAATTGGAGCTAGTTCTGTGTCACCCTAGCTTAAAACTGTTGCATGATGAATGCCATCTGACATAATTATGCATCACTGATCCGTTGCCTATGAGCTTTTCACATATTAATCTTCGCTAAGTTACTTTTCCGTTGCTACTGTTACAATCATCACAAAACTGCTACTGTTACTTTTACCACCGTTACTTTCATACTACTTTGCTACTAAATACTTTGCTGCAGATATTAAATCTTTCAGGTGTGGTTGAATTGACAACTCAGCTGCTAATACTTGGGAATATTCTTTTGCTCCCCTTGTGTCGAATCAATAAATTTGGGTTGAATACTCTACCCTCGAAAACTGTTGCGATCCCCTATACTTGTGGTTTATCAAGACCTTTTTCTGGCGCCGTTGCTGGGGAGCATAGCTCTATTCTCTGAGTCACTTGGGATTTATATCTGTTGATCACTATGAGGAATCTGAAAGATAACAAACCAAGATTTTTCCCTCTACTACGAGGGGAGGTAAGGAACTGCCATCTAGCTCTGCACTTGATTCACCTTCTGTTTTGAGTAAGCTTGTGACACCACCACCTGCTATTCATTCTGATACGTTGCAAGTAATTGATGATGCTACTTCTGCTATGCATGATGCTTATGATGATACTTTGCTTGATAATACTATGCCATTGTGTGAATTTCTCAATGAACAACTTGCTAGAGTTAATGCTGAAACTGATGATATTTCTGAAACGGATGAAATTATTGAAACTGAACACTTTGAGACACCCATTAGACCTAGCTCTCCTAGATATGAATTGCCTGATATACCTGAGGGTTATGTTATGGATGGAGAGGTAGCTAGGTACTTTCTTGCTTGTAAGGATAGAGATGATCTTAAGAAATTATTATGCAAGTGGAAAGAAAAATCTTTGAATGCTAGAATGCAATATGATCCTAAGTTTGCTACTTCACCTATCTTTGTTACTGATGAGGATTTTGAATTCTCTATCGATCCTGAGTTAATTACCTTGGTTGAATCTGATCCTTTCCATGGTTATGAATCTGAAACTGTTGTGGCACATCTTACTAAATTAAATGATATAGCCACCCTATTTGCTCATGAGGAAAAAAATTCGCTATTACTTTATTCTTAAGTTGTTTCCTTTCTCATTAAAGGGTGATGCTAAGTTATTGTTCAATTCTCTTGCTCCTGGTTATGTGCGTAGTCCCCAGGATATGATATACTACTTCTCTGAAAAATATTTTCCTGCTCATAAGAAACAAGCTGCTTTACAGGAAATATTTAACTTTGTGCAAATTGAAGAAGAGAGTCTCCCACAAGCTTGGGGGTGGCTTCTCCAATTACTTAATGCTTTGCCTGATCATCCTCTCAAGAAAAATGAAATACTTAATATCTTTTATAATGGACTGACCGATGCTTCTAGGGACCACCTAGATAGTTGTGCTGGTTGTGTTTTCAGGGAACGAACTGTTAAACAAGCTGAAGTATTATTGAATAACATATTGAGTAATGATAATGATTGGACACTTCCCGAACCACCTCCTAAACCAACTCCGAAGAAAAGAGGTATTCTATTTCTCAGTCCTGAAGATATGCAAGAGGCAAAGAAATCTATGAAAGAGAAAGGTATTAAATCTGAAGATGTTAAGAATTTACCACCTATTGAAGAAATACATGGTCTCAATACTCCGACACAGGTAGTAGAAGTAAATTCTCTCTATAGATTTGATGAAGGTGATATTCCTCATAATAAGTCTGCTAGTCAATGCTTGGATGAATTTGATAACTTTATTGTTAAACAAGAAAATTTCAATGCATATGTTAGTAGACAATTAAAACGTAATGCTTATATTCTTGACTGCTTGGGTGACTACATCTGTAGAACTGTTAATGATCTCAAAATTATTAGTAAACATGCTTCCATGGTAAAAACTCAAGTAGAACAAGTTCTCAAGGCACAAAATGATTTGCTAAATGAGATGAATAATAAGAACAATGTCCATGCTGTTAGAGTTATGACTAGAGGAGGTAAAATGACTCAGGAACCTTTGTATCCTGAAGGCCATCCTAAGAGAATTGAACAAGATTCTCAGAGAATTAATACTAATGCACCTAGTCCTAGTAATAAAAAGAAAAAGAAAACTGATAGGACTTTGCATGCTTCTAGTGAACTTGTTGCAGACACACTTGAGAATCCAAATGATATTTCTATTTCTAATGCTGAGACACAATCTGGTGATGAACATGAACCTAGTGACAATGTTAATGATAATGCTCATGTTGATGCTCAACCTAGTAATGATAAAGATGTGGAGATTGAACCTACTGTTGATCTTGATAACCCACAATCTAAGAATAAAAGATATGATAAGAGTGACTTTGTTGCTAGGAAGCATGGTAAAGAAAGAGAACCATGGTTTCAGAAACCCATGCCCTTTCCTCCTAAACCATCCAAGAAAAAGGATGATGAGGATTTTGAGCGCTTTGTTGAAATGCTTAGACCTATCTTTTTGCGTATGCATTTGACTGATATTCTGAAAATGTCTCCTTATGCTAAGTATATGAAAGATATTGTTAAAAATAAAAGAAAGATACCGGAAGCTGAAATTTCCACTATGCTTGCTAATTACACTTTTAAGGGTGGAATACCAAAGAAACTAGGAGATCCAGGAATACCAACTATACCATGCTCCATTAAAAGAAATTATGTTAAAACTTCTTTATGTGATTTGGGAGCCGGTCTTAGTGTTATGCCTTTCTCTTTATATCGTAGACTTGATTTGAATAAGTTGACACCAACTGAAATCTCTTTGCAAATGGCCGATAAATCAACTGCTATACCCATCGGTATTTGTGAGGATGTGCCTGTCATAGTTGCAAATGTTACTATTTTAACGGACTTTGTTATTCTTGATATACCCAAGGACGACAGTATGTCAATCATCCTTGGTAGATCCTTTTTGAATACTGCAGGGGCTGTTATTGATTGCAACAAGGGCAATGTCACTTTTCATGCTAATGGTAATGAGCATACGGTACACTTTCCGAAGAAACAACCTCTAGTTAATAGCATCAATTCTATTGGAAAAATTTCAACTATTGCTATTGGAGGTTTTGAATTCCCTATTCCTACTGTCAAAAAGAAATATGATATTCTTATTGTTGGGGACATGCATATCCCCGTTGAGGTAACCTAGTGTTATACGAAGATTCTCCGGTTTCATGTCACTCGGAAGAAGTTTGTTAATAAGACTTGATCAACCTTGTTAACGGATTCCTTTTGATGGGCATGAGATGGATGAATTTAGTAAACACAACTTTCTATACCCACTTTTTACTTTCTGTTATTTAGAATAAATAAAGCAAAAATACTATTATTTGTCTGTTTTCTGAATTATCTGTGCAATAAAAAATGTCCTGAAAATAAAAGTTCTCCAAATGCCCTGAAAATTTAGTATGATTTTTTATGGAATATTTTAGAGTTTCTGGCACTGAAAACACACCAGGGGTAGCACCAGTGGGCCACAAGCCCCCAGGGCACGTCTAGGTGGCTTGTGGGCCCCACGTGGGTCCCCCTCACTTATTCCAGCACCCGTCCATTTCGTCTTCCACCAAAAAAAATCCCACCATTGCTCAAACCCGTGTTCTAGCTCATTTTGCTGCCATTTTCGATCTCCTTGCTCAAAGCTCCATTCGCAAAACAGTTTTGGGGGATTGTTCTTCGGTATGTGACTCCTCCAATGGTCCAATTAGTTTTTGTTCTAGTGCTTTATATATTGCAAACTTTTGCTACTGTGGTGACCTTGTTCTTGAGCTTGCATGTCAAATTTATATGGTCCAAAGTAGTTTTGATGCATGATATAGCCTCTAGACACTTGTAGGAGTAGTTGCTATCAATTTTGTTGAGTTTTGTTCACTTTTATTTTGAGTCACTAAAAATTTCAGAATTTTTCAGAGAAAAAGGAAAGAAACGATGAAGAGATGGTTAAGGGGTTCTTCAAGCCGGAATTCAAATGAAAATGAAAATGAGGAGAAGAAGAATCCCAAGTACAACCTTCCACGTACGGCGGAGGTTCGGCCATGTGAATGGCCAAGTGATGCATTCTTGAGGGCGGCCGGAATTTATGATGATTTCTATTATTTGGCAGAGAATGCAGGCACCACCGACTTCCTCCAAGATAAGTGTGAACAATACCTTCTGCTCACTAACACCTTCGTGCAAAATTTTCACTTTCATGCTAGGAAGGATCCTCCCATGGTAGAATTTCACTTGTATGATGTGCCTAAGCAAATGACACTTTATGATTTTTTATGTTTGCAAATTACCTTATGAGGGCAGCGTCAATGAACCACGTCCTAGAGACGTGGAGGACTTTATTACTGAAACTACTGTAGGGGAAGAGAGAGGGGTGTCGGAAGCAAGAGTGGCTAGCTTACATTTTCCTGTTTTACGCTATTATTCATTATTTTCTGGGAGATGTTTGATTGGTCGTGGGGAGAGCGGAGGCCTTAGTGCCCCGGACCTTGCTATTTTGCGCCATGCTTTGTATTGTGATAGAACTTTTAGTTTGGGCGCTATTGTTGCTCGTCGGTTAAACACAAACCGCACGAAGGGTCCCATCTTTGGAGGCATCTATGCCTCTCGCCTTGCTGAACATTTTGAGATACCCATTAGGCATGATGAGGAGGAGGAGATGCTGCTACCCACTAGATATTTGAACTATAATAGTATGGTAGCACACAATTTTATTAAGAATGATACGGACAAGAGACTCCTTTACAACTTAGTATTTAGTCAGGGTACTTGTGAGACTATTGCTCTGCCTGCTTCTTCTTTGTTTGATATTTGTTCAGGCAGGTACACTATTATGCCCGAGGACATCTATAGATTTTGGGGTCTTGTACAACCCCCAGCACCTGAGCCAGCACCAGTTCCTGATCCATATCAGGAGCCCGTATTTCAGTGGGAGCCACAGGAGCTCGCCAACCAGTGGAACCCTCAGGACCCTCCGGAGTATCGAGGAGAGGGTTATTTTGAGCCGTGGCCCTAGACCAACTTAGGCCAAAAGCCTAAGCTTGGGGGAGTATGTATTTCTCACCCACATTATATTCGTGTTAACACACTCATTTCAGTTGTCGGTGTTCACACTGTTTCATTGTATTAGCCATGCGAGTTTATTTCTTTTTCTAGCATTCTTCTTGTGTGTTTGAAAAACTTTGAGAAAATCCAAAAAATTTAGTTCTTGCTTCTTTTTATATTTTCTTTCTAGTGTAATTTAGTTGTAGTATTAAAAGAAAACCCAAAAAGATTTCTCGTTCTTCTTTTACTTGTTGGGAGCTTTCCCGTGTAAATAGTTTTTCTTGTTCTTGTTTTACTTTCTCCAGAAAAACAAAAACTTCAAAAATATTTCTGTGTGTTTCTTTGAAATTCTTTTCCTTTTTCTTTGGGTCGTAAGGAGAAGACCACGATGAAAATGTTGAGTGGCTCTCATATGCATTATTGTTGATCTAACAGAGAGCCCATATTACCTTGTCTTCTCCTTTGAATAAATGTTTGTAAATTCCAGCTTAGTCCAATGCACATGCACTCTTATTATTATTCACACCGTTCGGTCGTGCAAGTGAAAGGCAATAATGACGATATATGATGAAATGATTGAGATGGAGAAAAGCTGGTACGAACTCGACCTATTTTGTTTTTGTAAATATGATTAGCTCATCGTTCTTGATTCAGCCCATTATGAATGAAACATGTTTGCAATGACAATTAGAGATTATAGTTACTCATGCCATGTTTAATTAGCTAGGAGTGTATAATTTTTACCTTGTGTGCCAACATGAAAATTAAAATGGTTATGATGCAGTATGATAGGATGGTATCCTCCTTTGAATGATTTAAGTGGCTTGACTTGGCACATGTTCACGCATGTAGTTGAATAAAAATCAACATAGCTTCCACGATATTTTTGTTCATGGTGATTTATATCCTAGTCATACTTGCACTCAATGTTGTTTAATCTCAATGCATGCTTATGACCGTTGTCGCTCTCTAGTTGGTCGCTCCTCAATCTTTTTCTAGCCTTCACTTGTACTAAGCGGGAATACTGCTTGTGCATCCACTTCCTTAAACCCAAAGTTGTTCCATATGAGTCCACCATACCTACCTATATGCGGTATTTACCTACCGTTCCAAGTAAATTTGCATGTGCCAAACTCTAAACCTTCAAATGATAATCTATTTTGTATGCCCGAATCGCTCATGTAGCGACTGGGGGCTGTCAGTATCTTCCATGCTAGGTGGGTTATTCCCACGATGAGTGTTTATTCACTTGTCACTCACGAGAAAGTGGCTGGTAATCGGGATGCCCAGTTCCATGCTCGAAATCAAATCAAAATATAATCATAAAACAAAACTCCCCCAGGACTGTTGTTGGTATGGACGGTACCCGTGGATTCGGCTAGCCGTGGAGTGTGATTGTTGGTGGAGGGGGAGTAAAAACTTTATCATTCTATTTGGGAACCGCCTATAATGTATCTAGCATGGAAGATACCGAGATCTCTTGGTTGTTATGTTGACAATGAAAGCATACCGCTCAAAATTATATTTATCTCTATTTTAAAAGCTCGAGCTTTGGCACCTCTGCAAATCCCTGCTTCCCTCCGCGAAGGGCCTATCTATTTACTTTTATTGCTGAGTCATCATCCTCATATAAAAAGCACCAGCTAGAGAGCACCACTGTCATTTGTATGCTTTGTTATTAAATGATATTGAGTATGAATGTGACTGGATCTCTTTCTACATGGATTATAATGTCTAGTCAGTCCTTGATCTTCAGGGGTGCTCTGCATTTTATGTTTTGCGGTCTCAGAAAGGGCCGGCAAGATACCATTTTGCCATATTATATCATGATTGTTTTGAAAAAAGTGTTGTCATCCGAGATTTATTATTATTGCTCGCTAGTTGATTATGCCATTAATATGAGTAAATGTGAGACCTAAATGTTATTGTGAATACTAGCAAGATGCCATGCATTGCACGAAACATCAAGATGCATTTTTTTTATAAAACACCTGTTGTGATTGACCCATGAGGGAGTAATCCCATGTGTAAAAACAAATGATATCTCGAGAAAGAGGAGAGATAAGGTGAGGAGGAGTGGGGCGTGGTGGTAATTGGTGGTCGGACTGATCGGAGGGATGGGGATGGACGACGCCGGCAGCGGCCACCATGCCAGATTGTTCCAGAGGCTTCCCATTTTAATTGCTCAACAATGAGGTTGTGGGAGATAAGGATGAACGAGTGAAGGCCATATCTGCAAATGTGGAGAGGGGTGCGGGTATCTTTTTGTAAAATTGCCATAGTTTGCTTTCTATCCGTCAGTTATAGATCAGACGGTGTATATTGCAAGATGGCAGGCACACCATCATCACCAACTCGGTTTTTTATAAGAGTAGAGAAATATGGTTAGTTCATAATCTTTGCTGAAACCCTGAATGCTGGCTATACATATTTGCAACAACAAGATCAAACAGAGTTTGTAAAAGTTTTTCTTTGTCACTTTCAGTTTGTCAACTGAATTGCTTGAGGACAAGCAATGGGTTAAGCTTGGTGGAGTTGATACGTCTCCAACGTATCTACTTTTCCAAACTTGTTTGCCCTTGTTTTGGACTCTAATTTGCATGATTTAAATGGAACTAACCGGGACTGACGCTGTTTTCAGCAGAATTGCCATGGTGTTATTTTTGTGCAGAAATAAAAGTTCTCGGATTGACCTGAAAATTTACGGAGAATATTTTTGAAATATATAAAAAATATTGGTGCAAGAATCAACCAGAGGGGGGCCACCCAGAGGCCACAAGCCCTGGGGGCGCGCCCTACAGGCTTGTGGGCCCCCTGGAGCTCCTCCGACCCGAATTCCAACTCTATAAGTACCTATTCATGAAGAAAAAAAATCAGAGAGAAGGATTCATCGCGTTTTATGATACGGAGCCGCCGCCGCTTCCTGTTCTTCATCGGGAGGGCTGATCTGGAGTCCGTTCGGGGCTCCGGAGAGGGGGATTCATCGCCATCATCATCACCAACCTTCCTCCATCACCAATTTCATGATGCTCACCGCCGTGCATGAGTAATTCCATCGTAGGCTTGCTGGACGGTGGTGGGTTGGATGAGATTTATCATGTAATCGAGTTAGTTTTGTTAGGGTATGATCCCTAGTATCCACTATGTTCTGAGATTGATGTTGCTATCGCTTTGCTATGCTTAATGCTTGTCACTAGGGCCCAAGTGCCATGATTTCAGATCTGAACCTATTATGTTTTCATGAATATATTTGTGTTGTTGATTCTATCTTGCAAGTTGTAGACACCTATTACGTGTTATGATCCGCATACCCCAAGGTGACAATAATTGGGATTCTTTCCGGTGATTACTGTAGTTTGAGGAGTTCATGTATTCACTAAGTGCTAATGCTTTGGTCCGGTTCTCTATTAAAAGGAGGCCTTAATATCCCTTAGTTTCCATTAGGACCCCTCTGTCACGGGAGGGTAGGACAAAAGATGTCATGGAAGTTCTTTTCCGTAAGCACACTATATTCAGAATACATGCCTACATTATATTGATGAATTGGAGCTAGTTCTATGTCACCCTAGGTTAAAACTATTGCATGATGAATGCCATCCGACATAATTATCCATCACTGATCCGTTGCCTACGAGCTTTTCACATATTGATCTTCGCCAAGTTACTTTTCCGTTGCTACTATTACAATCATCACAAATCTGCTACTGTTACTTTAACCATTGTTACCATTACTTCCATACTACTTTGCCACTAAATACTTTGCTGCAGATATTAAGTCTTTCAGGTGTGGTTGAATTGACAACTCAGCTGCTAATACTTGGGAATATTCTTTGGCTCCCCTTGTGTCGAATCAATAAATTTGGGTTGAATACTCTACCCTCGAAAACTGTTGTGATCCCCTATACTTGTGGGTTATCAGGTTGCCATGGGCATCCCCAAGTTTAGGCTCTTTTCACTCCTTATTCCTTCATCCATCGAGATCTCACACAAAACTTGAAAACTTCAATCACACAAAACTTAACAAAACCTTCGTGAGATCCGTTAGTATAATAAAACCAATCTTTGCTTTAAGTACTGTTGAAAACCCATTCATATTTTGGTATTGCATTATACCTGATGTATTCTAACTTTACCATGGGTTATACCCCCCGATACAATCCATAGATTCCTCAAAATAAGCACACAATGCAAAGAAAACAGAATCTGTCAAAAACAGAACAGTCTGTAAAGATGAGAATTTTACTCATACTTCTATAACTCCAAAAATTCTGAAACAATAGGAAAACATAGGCAATTTGTATACAAATCTTGTGTAAAACATTCAGAAATTATCGTCACTTCTGTGAATTTTAACAATTCTATTACTGGACGCAAAAGTTTCTGTTTTTCAACAGGATCAAATCAACTATCACCCAAAGCTATCCCAAAGGCTTTACTTGGCGAAAACACTAATTGAAACATAAAAACTCACAATCATAATAGAGGCATAATTGTGCAAACACTCAAGAACAGAAAGAAAAAGGCAAAAATAAATTTTATTCATTGGGTTGCCTCCCAACAAGCACTATCGTTTTATGCCCCTGGCTATGCAAAAATAAATTTTATTCATTGGGTTGCCTCCCAACAAGCACTTTTTTTAAAGCCATTAAGATAGGCTTGAGAATTCAATGACGCTCACATAAAAGATAACAATTGAAACACGAAAAGAGCAACATAAAACATGTGAAAAACATATTTAAGTCTAACATACTTCCTATGCATGGGCATTTCATAAGCAAACAAATTATCTAGGCAAGCGAAAACTAGCATATGTAAGGAAAAAGAAAGAAACAATAGCAATCTCGACATAACGAGAGGTAGTTTAGTAACATGAAAATTTCTACAACCATATTTTCCTCTCTCATAATAATTACATGTAGGATCATAATCAAATTCAACAATATAGCTATCAAATAAAATTTTCTTTTTATGATCCACATGCATGCAAAGTTGACACTCTTCCAAAATAGTGGGATCATCGAATAAAGTCATGACCTCTCCAAGCCCAGTTTTATCAAAAAATTCATAAGATTGATCATTCTCCAAAGTAGTGGGATCATTATTACCTAGAGTTGACACTCTTCCAAACCCACTTTCAATATTATCACAAACATATTCATCATGAGGCTTAAATAAATTTTCAAGATCATAAGAAGAATCACCCCAATCATGATCATTGCAATAAGTAGTGGACATATCTAAATTAGCATCCCCAAGCTTAGGGTTTTGCATATTATTATCACAATTGACATTAATAGAATTTATAATAACACCATTGCAATCATGCTTTTCTTTCAAGGAGCTATCGTGAATCACTTCATAAATTTCCTCTTTTAGCACTTCATCACAATTTTCAGATTTGCGAATTTCAAGCAAAACTTCATAAAGATAATCTAGTGAACTCAATTCACTAGCAATTGGTTCATCATAATTGGATCTCTTAAAAATATTAGCAAGAGGATGAGGATCCATATCGATAGATTTTTAGCAAGCGAAGATGCAAGCAAAGAGAAGGCACATGGCAACACAAGCAAACAAAAGATCGAACGAGAAAAAGGCAAACGAAAAAGAAGGCAAATAAAAAGGCAAATATTTTTGTGCTTTTCGCAAAAATGTTTTAGAAGTGGGGGAGATGAAAATGAGAGGCAAATGGCAAATAAAGTAAAATGCAAGGAGATGATATTTGTGATTAGGAACCTGATAGATGTTGATGATGTCTCCCCGGCAACGGTGCTAGAAATTCCTTTGACGTGGCTTGAGACTGCGTCGGTATTTCCCCAAAGAGGAAGGGATGATGCAGCACAACTACGGTAAGTATTTCCCTCAATTATGAAACCAAGGTTATCAATCCAGTAGGAGAACCAAGCAACACTATGTAAACGGTACCTGCACACAAAGAACAAATACTTGCAACCCGACGCGTAAGAGGGGTTGTGAATCCCTCCTCGGTAAAATGATAGATTAAATTGTATGATATTGGATAAATAGATCTAGCAAGAACGCAAAATAAAATAAGTAAAGAAAAAGTGCAGCAAGGTATTTTTGGGTTTCTGGAATAATAGATCTGAAAACAAATATGATAAAAGATAGATCTGAAAGCAATATAATAAAAGATAGACCCAGGGGTCGTAGATTTCACTAGTGGCTTCTCCCGAGAAAATAGCATACGCTGGGTAAACAAATTACTGTTGCGCAATTGATAGAAGAGCAAATAATTATGACGATATCCAAGGCAATGATCATGTATATAGGCATCACGTCCAAGATTAGTAGACCGACTTCTGCCTGCATCTACTACTATTACTCCACACATCGACCGCTATCCAGCATGCATCTAGTGTATTAAGTTCATGGAGAAACAGAGTAATGCAATAAAAGTGACGACATGATGTAGACAAGATCTATTCATGTAGGAATAGACCCCATCTGTTTATCCTTAATAGCAATGATACATGCGTGCCTCGCTACCCCTTTTATCACTAGGTGAGGACACCGCAAGATCAAACCCATCACAAAGCACCTCTTCCCATTGCAAGAAAAATCAATCTAGTTGGCCTAACTAAACCAAAGATTCAGAGAAGAAATACGAGGATATAACAATCATGCATAAAAGAGATCAAAGAACTCAAATAATATTCATAGATAGATTTGATCATAAACTCGCACTTCATCGGATCCCAACAAACACACCGCAAAAAGTCATTACATCAAATAGATCTCCAAGAGAATATTGTATTGAGAATCAGAAAGAGAGAAGAAGCCATCTAGCTACTGCCTACGGACCCGTAGGTCAATGGTGAACTACTCACGCATCATCGGAGGAGCACCAATGAGGATGATGAACCCCTCCGGCAGAGTGTTGGAATAGGGCTCTAGATTGGATCTCATGGTTCTGGAACTTGCAGCGGCTGGAATTGTGTTTCGATCGCTCCCCTAGGGTTTCTGGAATATTTGGGTATTTATAGAGATGAGAGGTGGTGGAGAGGACCTCCGTGGGCCCCACAACCCGTCAGGGCATGCTAGGGGCCTCTGGCGCACCCTCGTGTCTTGTGGGCCCCACGGGCCTCCCCTCTGGTGCTTCCTTGGCTCCCAAGTTGTCTTCTGGTCCAAAAAACATCTCCAAAATGTTTCGTTGCGTTTGGACTCCGTTTGATAGGGATATTCTGTGAAGTAAAAAACAAGGAAAAAACGGCAACTGGCACTGGGCACTATGTCAATAGGTTAGTCCCAAACATTATATAAAGTGGCTATAAAATGATTGTAAAACATCCAAGAATGATAATATAACAGCATGGAACAATAAAAAAATTATAGATACGTTGAAGACGTACCACCGTGCTTCGACCATTTCTGCGTATGGGGCAATGAGATATTGACGAACTAGCATCAAGTGAGGAAACTGATAAATATTGTTAGTAAAATGGGTCAAAAGATGGCAATTAAACTATTTGTTTACACTTTATCCAAGACAACAGTGAACTACGGCATGGTAAGTAAGAACTCTGCAGCCTTCTTTTTACTGCCCATAATGAGTTGTGTTAGATGACAATGTTTGAATCTTTTTCCTTTCAGTGGTTCTCGAAGCAGTTTACTCATGATTACCTCTCAAACTACATGATTGGTGGGCATGAAAAGGTTAAAGTATATCTACCAGAACACAATGACTATCTAGATGTCCTCATGAGTCATGAAGACACTGAAGAATGGGCGGTCGGCCATCACAAGGGGTTGGACTAGAGTCGTGCGTGCCTTCTGCATGGAGGAGAGCACAATATGGGCATTCCACTTCACCTTGTTCAGCAACCAGAATGTCTTTTGCATCTTTCTTTACCATGTTTAATAGTACAAGTATACAACCCTGGTTCATCAATTTTTTCTTGGTGCTTATGTAATTCTTGAACATATGTATCTGCGAATTGAATAATGCATTGGTTGTTTAACCTGATGGATATGAATAAAGTTATAGCCAACTTTCAAATTTAAATTCGGTACAATTTTAAATAGCAGCAATTTAATTAGGGTCAAAATATGCTCTGCAGGTCATTACGACGCACACAGTCTATGAAGCACAAACATGTGTGATATACATCATAATCCGACACGATTTGCAGGCAGGAAACGTGTGCGACCATGCACACAGTTGCCGTTTGTGAAGCATGTGTGATGTCAGACAATATCACAAATGGTGCAAGCAAACTAAATGTTTGTGATAGTCGCCTTATCGTACACGGTTTACAATCATGAATTGCTCTGGATGTCGTAGGCATCGTAAACACTGTACCACATAATAGCGTGTGCGATAGTTATCCTGTACGACACTGGTACGATGGTCCAATGTTTCGTAATCCTATCCGACACTCATACGATGATTAGGTAATCTTCTTAATTACATATCGCATATGGTTCGGGAGAAATGAATGTGTGTGATAGTCTCCTTATCACACACGTTCTATAATGGTGAACTGTTTGTGATGGGGCGCTGATACGTCCATTTTGCATCATGTTTTCCTACTGTTATTTATAATGTTTTTATGCATAATAATGCTTTATGGAGTAATTCTAATGCATTTTCTCTCATAATATGCAAGGTTTACACAAAGAGGGAGAATGCCGGTAGCTGGAATTCTGGGCCTGAAAAAGCTACGTCAGAGTTACCTATTCTGCACATCTCCAAATGAGTTGAAAATTTAAGGAGAATTATTTTGGAATATATAAAAAATACTGGAGCAAATAACTACCGGAGGGGGGCCACCTGGTGAGCACAAGACACCAGGATGCGCCAGGCCCCCCAGGCGCGCCCTGGTGGGTTGTGCTCAACCCAGCCCACCTCCGGTGCCCATCTTTTGGTATATAGGTCATTTTGACCTAGAAAAAATCAGGAGGGGACTTTCGGGACGAAGCACCGCTGTCTCGAGGCGGAACTTGGGCAGGAGTACTTTTGCCCTCTAGCGGAGTGATTCCGCCGGGGGAACTTCCCTCCCGGAGGGGGAAATCGAAGCCATCATCATTACCAACAACCCTCTTATCTTTGGGAGGGCAATCTCCATCAACATCTTCAACAACACCACCTCCTCTCAAACCCTAGTTTATCTCTTATGTTCAATCTTTGTAGCGGAACCTCATATTGGTACCTGTGGGTGATTAGTTGTGTTGATTACATCTTGTAGTTGATTACTATATGGTTTATTTGGTGGAAGATTTTATGTTCAGATCCATTATGCTATTTAATACCCCTCTGATCTTGAGCATGATTATCATTTGTGAGTAGTTACTTTTGTTCTTGAGGTCACGGGAGAAGTCATGGTGCGAATAATCATGTGAACTTGATATGTGTTAGATATTTTGATGATATGTATGTTGTGATTCCCTTAGTGGTGTCATGTGAACGTCGAATACATGGCACTTCACCATATTTGGGCCTAAGGGAATGCATTGTGGATTAGTTATTAGATGATGGGTTGCTAGAGTGACAGAAGCTTAAACCGTAGTTTATGCGCTACTTCGTAAGGGACCGATTTGGATCCAAAAGTTTAATGCTATGGTTAGATTTTATCTTAGTAATTTTCTCGTAGTTGCGGATGCTTGCGAGGGGGTTAATCATAAGTGGGAGGTTTGTTCAAGTAAGAACAACACCTAAGCACCGGTCCACCCACATATCAAATTATCAAAGTAGCAAACACGAATCAAACCAACATGATGAAAGTGACATGGTGAAATTCCCGTGTACCCTTAAGAACGCTTTGCTTATCATAAGAGACCGTTTTGGCCTGTCCTTTGCCACAAAAGGATTGGGCTACCTTGCTACACTTTATTTACCATTACCGTTACTTGTTCATTACAAATTATCTTGTTATCAAACTACTTGTTACTGACTATTTTAGTGCTTGCAGAAAATACCTTGCCGAAAACCACTTGTCATTTCCTTTTACTCCTCGTTGGGTTCGACACTCTTACTTATCGAAAGGACTACGATTAATCCCCTATACTTGTGGGTCATCAAGACTCTTTTCTGGTGCCGTTGCCGGGGAATGAAGCGCTCTTGCTAAGTGGAAATTGGTAAGGAAAAATTATTACTACGTGCTGAAATTTATTGTCACTTGTTACTATGGAGAACCATCCTTTGAGGGGTTTGTTCGAGGTATCTTCACCTCGACCGGAAGCACAATTAGTTGCCCCTCAACCTACTGCACCTACTGAAAATATTGGTTATGAAATTCCTTCAGGTATGATAGAACAGATGCTAGCTAATCCTTATGCAGGAGATGGAACTGAACATCCTGATATGCACTTGATATATGTGGATGAAATTTGTGGATTATTTAAGCTTGCAGGTTTATCTGGAGATGAAACTAAGAAGAAGGTTTTCCCTTTATCTTTGAAGGGAAAAGCATTGACATGGTATAGGCTATGTGATGATATCGGATCTTGGAACTGGAATCGATTGAAATTGGAATTTCACCAAATGTTTTATCCTATGCATCTAGTTCATCGTGATCGGAATTATATATATAATTTTTGGCCTCGTGAAGGAGAAAGTATCGCTCTAGCTTGGGGGAGGCTTAAGTCATGTTATATTCATGCCCCAATCATGAGCTCTCTAGAGAAATTATTATTCAGAATTTTTATGCTCGGCTTTCTCTTGATGATCGATCCATGCTCGATACTTCTTGTACTCGTTCTTTTATGAAGAAGACTATTGAATTCAGGTGGGATATTTTAGAAAGAATTAAATGCAACTCTAAAGATTTGGAACTTGATGAAGGTAAAGAGTCAGGTATTAAGCTTGAATTTGATTGTGTTAAATCTTTTATGAATACCGATGCTTTTCACAAGTTTAGCACTAAATATGGACTTGACTCTGAGATAGTAGCCTCTTTTTGTGAATCTTTTGCTACTCATGTTGATCTCCCTAAGGATAAGTGGTTTAAATATCATCCCCCTATTAAAGAAAAAATTAAAGAACCGGTCATAGTTGAAGATGAAACTATTATTTACAATGTTGATCCAATTGTGCATACTGCTTATATTGAAAAACCACCTTTCCCTGTTAGGATAAAGGAACATGCTAAGGTTTCAACTGTGGTTCGCAAAAGTACTATTAAAGCACCTAAACCTACTGAGCAAATTTAAGTAGAACCTAGTGTTGCTATGGTTAAATATCTCCTAGTAGAAAATATTGTTGGGCATGTTATTTACTTCTGTGATGAAGCTGCTAGAATTGTTAAACCCGATGAAAAAGATAAGCATAGACCTGTTGTTGGCATGCCTGTTGTCTCAGTTAAAATAGGAGATCATTGTTATCATGGTTTATGTGACTTAAGTGCTAGTGTGAGTGCTATTCCTTTTACTTTATACCAAGAAATTATGGATGACATAGCACCCGCTGAAATAGAAGACATAGATGTTACTATTAAACTTGCTAATAGAGACACCATCACACCACTTGGGATTGTTAGAGATGTTGAAGTCTTGTGTGGGAAAATAAAATACCCTATTGATTTTCTAGTTCTCGGTTCCCCACAAGACGACTTTTTCCCCATTATCTTTGGTAGACCTTTCTTGAACACCGTTAATGCTAAAATAGATTGTGAAAAACAAACTGTCGGTGTTAGCTTTGGTGATGAGTCTCATGAGTTTAATTTCTCCAAGTTTAGTAGACAACCTCATAAGAAAGAATTACCTCATAAGGATGAAATAATTGGTCTTGCTTCTATTGCCGTGCCTCCTACTGATCTGCTATAACAATATTTGCTAGACCATGAAAATGATATGCTTATGCATGAAAGAAATGAAATAGATAAAAATTTCTTTAAACAACGACCTCTGCTCAAACACAATTTGCCTGTTGGAACTCTAGGAGGTCCTCCTCCACCTAAGGGTGATCCTGTGTTTGAAACTAAACAATTGCCTGACACTTTGAAATATGCTTATCTCGATGAGAAAAAGATATATCCTGATATTATTAGTGCTAACCTTTCAGAACATGAAGAAGAAAGATTATTGAAAATTCTGAAGAAGCACCGTGCTGCCATTGGATATACTCTTGATGATCTTGAGGGCATTAGTCCCACTCTCTGTCAGCACAAGATTAATATGGAACCTGATGCTAAACCCGTTGTTGATCATCAACAACGTTTGAATCCTAAGATGAAAGAAGTGGTAAGAACTGAAATATTAAAACTTCTGGAAGCAGGCATAATCTATACCATAGCTGATAGTAGATGGGTAAGTCCTGTTCATTGTGTCCCTAAGAAGGGAGGTATTACTGTTGTTCCTAATCATAAAAATGAACTTATTCCACAAAGAATTGTTACTGGCTATAGAATGGTAATTGATTTTAGAAAATTAAATAAAGCTACTAGAAAAGATCATTACCCTCTGCCTTTTATTGATCAAATGCTCAAAATATTATCTAAGCACACACACTTTTGTTTTCTTGATGGATATTCTGGTTTTTTCTCAAATACTTGTTTCACGACCTGATCAAGAGAAAACAACCTTTACTTGCCCTTTTGGAACTTATGCTTATAGACGTATGCCTTTTGGTTTATGCAATGCACCTGCTACCTTTCAAAGATGTATGACTGCTATATTCTCTGATTTTTGTGAAAAGATTGTTGAGGTTTTCATGGATGATTTTTCTGTTTATGGATCTTCTTTTGATGATTGCTTGAGCAACCTTGATCGAGTTTTGCGGAGATGTGAGCAAACTAATCTTGTCTTGAATTAGGAGAAGTGCCACTTTATGGTTAATGAAGGTATTGTATTGGGGCCTAAAATTTCTGAACGAGGTATTGAGGTGGATAAAGCTAAAGTTGATGCAATTGAGAAAATGCCATGTCCTAAAGATATGAAAGGTATTCATAGTTTCCTTGGTCATGCTGGTTTCTATAGGAGATTTATTAAAGACTTCTCTAAAATTTCTAGGCCTCTTACAAATATTTTACAAAAGGATGTTCCATTTGTTTTTTATGATGATTGTGTAGAAGCCTTTGAAACACTTAAGAAAGCCTTAACTTCTGCACCTATTGTTCAACCGCCTGATTGGAACTTGCCTTTTGAAATTATGTGTGATGCTAGTGACTATGATGTTGGTGCTGTTCTAGGACAAAGAGTTGATAAGAAATTGAATGTTATTCATTATGCTAGCAAAACTCTAGACAGTGCCCAAAGAAATTATACTACTACTGAAAAAAAGAATTTTTAGAAGTTGTGTTTGCTTGTGACAACTTCAGATCTTATATTGTCGATTCCAAAGTAATTGTTCACACTGATCATGCTGCTATTAAATATCTTATGGAAAAGAAAGATGCTAAACCTAGACTCATTAGGTGGGTTCTTTTGCTACAAGAATTTGATTTACATATTTCTGATAGAAAAGGAGTTGAGAACCCCGTAACTGATAACAGGATGGAGAATATTCTTGATGACCCACTACCTATTGGTGATAGCTTCCCTGATGAACAACTAGCTGCAATAAATGTTTCTCATAATACTCCTTGGTATGTTGATTATGCTAATTATATTGTTGCTAAATATATACCACCTAATTTCACATATCAACAAAAGAAAAAAAATTCTTCTATGATTTAAGACATTACTTTTGGGATGACCCACATCTTTATAAAGGAGTAGATGGTATTATCAGACGTTGTGTACCTGAGCATGAACAGGAACAAATCCTACGAAAATGTTACTCCGAAGCTTATGGAGGGCATCATGCGGGAGATAGAACTGCTCACAAGGTATTGCAATCTAGTTTTTATTGGCCTACTCTCTTCAAGGATGCCCGTAAGTTTGTTTTATCTTGTGATGAATGTCAAAGAATTGGTAATTTTGGTAAGCGTCAGGAAATGCCTATGAATTATTCACTTGCTATTGAACCATTTGATGTTTGGGGTTTTGATTATATGGGACCTTTTCCTTCCTCTAATGGGTATACACATATTTTGGTTGCTCTTGATTATGTTACTAAGTGGGTAGAAGCTATTCCAACTAGTAGTGCTGATCATAACACTTCCATTAAAATGCTTAAAGAAGTCATTTTCCCAAGGTTTAGAGTCCCTAGATATTTAATGACTGATGGTTGTTCACACTTTATTCATGGTGCTTTCCGTAAAATGCTTGCTAAATATGATGTTAACCATAGAATTGCATCACCCTATCATCCTCATTCTAGTGGTCAAGTTGAGCTTAGCAATAGAGAAATAAAACTAATATTACAAAAAACTGTTAATAGGTCCCGAAAGAATTGGTCTAAGAAATTAGATGATGCACTTTGGGCCTACAGAACAGCACATAAAAATCCTATGGGTATGTCTCCCTATAAAATGGTTTATGGAAAATCTTGTCATTTGCCTCTTGAGTTAGAACATAAAGCATATTGGGCAATTAAAGAACTCAACTATGATTTCAAACTTGCCGGTGAAAAGAGGTTATTTGATATTAGCTCATTAGATGAATGGAGAACCCAAGCTTATGGAAATGCCAAATTATTTAAAGAAAAATTTAAAAGATGGCATGACAAAAGAATCCAAAAGCGGGAATTCAAAGTTGGAGAATATGTTCTTTTGTACAACTCTCATTTTAGATTCTTTGCAGGAAAACTTCCCTCTAAATGGGAAGGACCATATATTATCGAGGATGTTTATCACTCTGCAGCTATCAAGATTAATAATGCCGAAGGTACTAACCCGAAGGTGGTCAATGGGCAAAGAATTAAGCACTATATCTCAGGTACGCCTATTAATGTTGAAAGCAATATTATTCAAACCATGACACCAGAGGAACACATAAAAGAGACCTTTCGGAACACTCCAAAATCCTGAAAAAGAGGAGGTACATGATACGGTAAGTAAACGGACTCCGAAAATTCCGCAAAAATATTTTTGTCAGTTTTGGAATATTACAAAAATTAGGATAATAAGAAATAACCAAGAAGGCAACCGAGGAGGGCACAAGACACCAGGGTGCGCCTGCCTTGCCTGGCGCGCCCAGGTGGGTTGTGCCCACCTCGGGAACCTTCCCGACTCCATTTTCCTCTCGTTTGCTTGTTTCCCAAGATAAATAAATCTTTATATACCCCCCGAACGTATTGACCACCGTATCACGGAGAAATGTTCTGTTCTTCTTTCGTGCTATTTTTCTGGCAGATATGAAAATATGGCATCTCAAGACTTAGAGGGTGAGAGCTATGTTGCTGATTATATTGCAAACCCAAAGGTTTATGGAGATGGGGAACATTATGGTTGGACCACAGAGAAAGAAGAAGACTATGATCCAAAAGGGAAAGAAGAGACAAGCTCAGATGAGGATGAAGTCCCACTGCCCCAACCTGGGGACATGCATGTGGAATTCAAGAAGTCCCACCACTATCTTTGCTTTTATCTATTTTAGTTTGAGTTTTAGTTATCCTATGATTTAGTTGAATAAAAGTTTAGTTCGATCTATTTTCGAGTGCTTGCTTAGTGATCTATCTATCTATCTATGTAATCATGTGCGAGATATATAATAAAGAGTAGTTTGAGTTTTGTTTCTTTACTCTTATGTTTCAATAAAAAGAAAAGAAATAAATGCAAAAGATCATATGCTAATATTATGGTAAGTAATGACATCACATAAGGAAAAGTATAAGTGGTAAAATTTATTGGAGATTGACAAACATAGCATTGGTCAATAATGCAATTCATGAAAGAATTAATAAGGGAAGAGAAGATTCACATGGCATCTTCCTCATGCTCTTTCTCAGAAGTCAAATCTAGAAGGCATTGGCATATTGATGATGGAGTTAATTGTGTGCTCTGCCCCACACACACAAGGGAAGATAGGGATCATCTATTCTTCAATTGCAACTTCAGTCAGAGGGTTTGGAACTACTTGTAGATTGACTGGTCTGCTGGGAATGATATGGGCCAGGTTGCCCTAAATGCTAAGAGGAACTTTGGACATCCCTTCTTTGCTGAGGTGGTTTTCACAGCTTGTTGGAATATTTGGATCATCAGGAATGGGAATGTTTTCAGGAAAGAGAGGCCAAGTTTTAATAGATGGAGAGGGGCTTTTATCCATGACATGTATCTTCTTTCTCATAGAATTAAGGTGAGGCATAAGGAGGACCTGGTTAGATGGGTCTCTTTCCTCCCCCCATAATTGTCTCCTCCTTTTTTTGTAGTTTGTAAATAGGTAGTTTCCTTTCTGCTGCTCCTGGTTACTGCTGGTAACCCTTGTACTTCTTGTAACTCTATTTTTTAATAAATAAGGTTGTGGGGGGTTTTCCCTACAGTGTTCAGTCAAAAAAATAAAGCAAAGAAACCTTAGATCCAGTTTATCCCTTTTCGTCTTCTGCAGGAAAACAAACAAGAATTATGCAAAAAGATATTAACGCTGGAGCAGGAGATTGATGATTTGAGGGAGGAAAATTCCATCCTCAAGTGCAAGCTAAGGAGAAAGGACGCTGCTACCTCATCACCACCACCATCATCATCTTCCCCACCAAAGGAGACTTGAGTTCATGGTATGGGCACTCCCCTTGGCTTGTGCCAAGCTTGGGGGAGGTGCCCCGGTATCGTATCACCACCACTATCTTTGCTTTTATCTATTTTAGTTTGATTTTTAGCTATCCTATGATTTAGTTGAATAAAAGTTTAGTTCGATCTATTTTCGAGTGCTTGCTTAGTGATCTATCTATCTATGTAATCGTGTGTGAGATATATAATAAAGAGTAGTTTGAGTTTTGTTTCTTTACTCTTATGTTTCAATAAAAAGAAAAGAAATAAATGAAAAAGATCATATGCTAATCTTATGGTAAGTAATGACATCACATAAGGAAATGTATAAGTGGTAAAATTTGTTGGAGATTGACAAACATAGCATTGGTCAATAATGCAATTCATGAAAGAATTAATAAGGGAAGAGAAGATTCACATCAAAATACACTATCTTGGACATCTTTTATGATTGTGAGCCCCCATTAAATATTATATGTCAAAATTGTTGACGTTGGACAAGGAAGACAACGTAATGATTTATGTTTGTTCATATTTACATAGAAGTTATATTGTCATAGATCCTTCAACATGTGGTGCTTGCTCAATATCTTTGCTAGCCAAAAACTCTGCACCAAGTAGAGATACTACTTGTGCATCCAAAAACCCTTAAACCCAAAATCTTATTTTGAGAGTCCACCATACCTACCTATGGATTGAGTAAGATCCTTCAAGTAAGTTGTCATCGGTGCAATAAGGCAATAAAAATTGCTTCTAAATGTTTTGGATCATTTAGTGTGAGAAAATTGAGCATTGTACGAACTTGTGATGGAAAAATAATAAAAGCGATAGACTGCATAATAAAGGTTGCTATCATAAGGGGCAATACAACATGACGTTATTTTGCTTTAAGGTATTTGGCATACAAACAAAAAGCACATGGCAACCTCTGCTTCCTCCTGCGAAGGGCCTATCTTTGACTTTTATGTATTTACTTTTATGCAAGAGTCAAAGTATTCTTATCTATCCCTTTTATTTTTCTCCTTTTGCAAGGATCATGTGGTGAGGTAAGATCTAGGCACATATATCCAGTTGGATATGAGTGAGCATGAGTTACTATTGTTGACATCATCCCTGAGTTGAATACGTTGGGAGGCGAAACTATAAGCCCCTATCTTTCTATGTGTCCGGTTGAAACTTTTTGTTCATGGGTATGCTGTGAGTGTTAGCAATCATAGAAGGTTAAATGTTGGTTGAGTATGTGGACTTGCCAAAAGGCTCCGATACGCGACCCTTCCTGAAAATATGATGAATTGTAGTTGAAAAGTTGACTGAGAACATAGTTTGTTGGTTTTCAATAAGGTTTATACTTTTTACATCAATGTTGTGATGAATTGTTACTTGTTCATGAGAAGTTATATGATAAAAGTTATGTGAAAAAGTTTTATGTTAAAGTTCTTTGTTGTTACAATAATAAACATGATGCTTCTATGTCCGTATTTTTTTATCGACACCTCTCTCTCTAAGCATGCGTGCATGTTTTTCGATTTCGGTTTTTCGCTTGAGGACAAGCGAGGTCTAAGCTTGGGGGAGTTGATACGTCCATTTTGCATCATGTTTTCCTACTGTTATTTATAATGTTTTTTTTGCATAATAATGCTTTATGGAGTAATTCTAATGCCTTTTCTCTCATAATATGCAAGGTTTACACAAAGAGGGAGAATGCCGGCAGCTGGAATTCTGGGCCTGAAAAAGCTACGTCAGAGTTACCTATTCTGCACATCTCCAAATGAGCTGAAAATTTACGGAGAATTATTTTGGAATATATAAAAAATACTGGAGCAAATAACTACCGGAGGGGGCCACTGTCAGTGTCAAAACCGGCAGACCTCGGGGTAGGGGGTCCTGAGCTGTGGATCTAGGATCGATGGGGAACAAGGGATGACGAACACAGTGTTTTACCCAGGTTCAGGCCCTCTCGAAGAGGTAATACCCTACGTCCTTCTTGATTGTATTGGATGTATAATGTGGTTTACATAGTAGATCTACCTCGAGATCAGCATGAGCTAAACCCTAAGGAGATGAGATGATGAATGTAGCTCTAGCCCTAAAGACTAAAAACCCTCGGTTTATATAGACACCGGTAGGGTTAGGGTTACCGAAGATAGATTACAATAAGGAATTTAAAGAGATCCTATCCCTTCTTGACTTGGAGGGTACACCATGGCTTCGTAGATCTCCTATCATTATACGGCTCCACCGGTCCGGCCCATGTATAATGGGCCGTCGCCCCGAGGACCCCTTAGTCCATGACTCCCTCAGTAGCCCCCGAACTTGCCTCCAACGCGAGGGATTATCCTCTGGAAGCTTTAGATCGTCGGCTTGCGAGACGAGTTCTTCCATTCCCCTATTCGGCTGGGAGCCAGATTACTTTCACCGAATCCTATCCGGAACCCGGACTAATGTGCTTCAGGCCCGGACAGTTTTAAGACTCCGGGCTCCGAAGGCATCTCGAGGCCAAGGTGGGTCCATCAAAGTTTAATGCCGTTCCTCGAGGCAAGGGCTTCACACACTTTTTCAGAGGGCGTGCGGCCCAACGCCGTCCTTCCATGAACCTGTCCATCCGGCTTCATGCTGGGATGCTTATTTATAGATCCAAAAGTGCTGGGAATAGTTACCTCACCCCTTCGCAAAAAACAACACCAAAAAAATTCTCGAATGCCATGGCTGACCTTCCAGGTTCATCCTCACACCCCCACGGCCCACTCCCAGGTGATTGGTTGTGCTGCTTAGTTTCGCACCTCCATCTGAGGCACTTGCAGACGCAGTGCTTCCTCCGTCTGGCTGATTTGGTCTCCGTCCACGCCGGACTCATCTCCGTCAACGGATGCACCCTTGCTGAGAACTCTCCCACCCCAAGTAAGGAGGAGAGGGTGTGTCTCATGCCCTTCCTTCTAAGAGGCTTGGGCTTCCCTATTCATCCCTTTTTGTGGGGTTTGTTGGAGTTCTACGGGATTCAGCTTCACAACCTCACCCCAGGGTCCATCTTGCACATCTCCGGCTTTGTAGCCTTGTGCGAGATATTTTTGAGTTGCGAGGCCCACTTTGACTTATGGAGGAAGTACTTCTGCTTTGTCCCTCGCCTCCGGGAGGGATCTATATTCGAGGTGGGTGGTGCCGAGGTATGGCGGATAGCTGGGACAGGGTACCCAATTGGGACCCCTCAGAAGGATCCCGAAGGATGGACTTCGGAGTGGTTCTATATCAACGACGTTCCCCTCACCAATCCAATTCGGCAAGGGTTACTCGAATACTCAAATGACCTGCCTATAAAGTGGTTCAACTGGTGGCCCTAAGGCCCTTCCCAACAGGACAGCGAGGAGGTGCGTGCGCTGGTGGCCAAGATCGGGCTGTTAACTAGCAGCAAGCTGACCATTGTTGAAGTAATGGCCATTGATTTTACCCGATGCGTGCAACCCCTCCAGCAGCGGGGTCATCCTTTATGGTGCTACAATGGGACCAATGACGTAACCCGTTACCAATGACAAGGGCCAGACAACTAAGCGACTCTGGCCAAAATATTGGCCGATCTCTTCAAGGGAGAGGAAGCGGAGTTCGCTCGTATGAGTATTCGGGAAGGCTGCTCCGGATACAATCCGGCGGACTGGGAAAGATGCAGTCCATTATTTTGAAATCACAGATTACGCTCAAATCCTAACTGATCGTAACTGAACAGGGATGGAGGCGTCAGGTTACGTCCATTAATTCCCCTCCTCCTCAAAAAGAGGACCATTCCCGTGATGATGATCCAGGGTATCATGACGACCCTGTCAGATTCAGGGCTCTGTAGACCCAAGAAAGGTTCGAACTCTGGGGCGTGTGCGAAGGACTCAACCTATTCAGCCAACCAGCTCATCGCCCTACGGCCTAGCTCCAGGAACAAGGAAGAAGGTGAACACGACGGTTTACCCAGGTTCGGGCCACCTTGTGGTGTAAGACCCTACTCCTGCTTTGTGGTGGATTTGCCTCACGAGGGGCTGAGGATGAACAAGTACAAGGGATGAACAACCTCCCGAGGTCTATGGGTGAGGGAATCTGTCGACGAGGTTCCCCTTCGATTTCGGTCCCGGTTCGGTCTCCGTCCCCTTCTATGGTGGTGGCTAACCTATATTTATAGTGGCCTCGGTCCTCTTCCCCCAAATCGTAGGCAGAAAGGGATCCCACAGTGGCCAATTTGAAAGGGGACAAGTAGTACATCTTATCCTGATGAAAGGTGGTCTTCACCTGCAAAGCCTCTGGTTGTGACGCAGCAGTGGGCTCAACGATGACATCCGTCCTGCCGTCCTGGCGGTCTTGGTCTTGTAGCACTGGAACGGAAACCTTTGCCTGAGTCCTCGGGAACCCACGTCCGCGCTTGCCTCCTTAGCACCAAAGAGGAAACTATCTTCTTTGCGCCCGTTGGTGCCCGCCTGGCCTTGGTAGTCATGGCTGGCATCACCACAACCTCATGATGTTTGGGCACCTGCATAGGAATCTCTGCTCCTCAGGAGGCAGCCTGGGGAGGCTGCTCCCTCGGGAGGTCTTGGCGTTGTCTGCCCCGTGAGGCTTGGCCCCTCACGAGGGTCTTGTCTTGGTGGTCTTGGAGGTGGGCCATACCAGGCCGTCGAAGGTGCCATGCCGTGGGCTGCAGGCAGGCAAGTCTAGGTACCCTGGTTCCTAGAACACCAACAGTAGCCCCCGGGCCCAAGGCGCGCTCAGACTTGGCTTTGGGGCCAAGCCAAAGGGCAAGAGCGAAGCGCCGCGGGTCCCAATCGCTTGCGGGCCAGGCGCTTGATGGGGCGTTGATGCTCTTCTTCAAGGTCTTCGGAGAGGACGGCCGATGTTTGGAGTGCTGCCCCAGGGGAGGCGATCAAGACGGCGACCCCCTCACAGGCCGGCAAATCGGCGAGGCCCCTCACGGTGAACTTGCCCTTGGCCTTGTCCGTGATTCCTCCAGCAGCAGCGATGCCTCCTCCAAACCAAGCTTAAGCGACGACGACAGCTACGAGCCGCCGCGCCGCCGCGTTCGGGCTTGAGGGAGGAATGGCACCGGCCAGGCGTCATGGGCGACACCACCTGGGTCGCGATCCTCAGGAGGTCCTTTCCTTTTGTTTCATTCTTGTGCAAAAGTCATGAAGGGCACAGGGGGGTGTGTAAAAATCGTGACACTTTTGCCTTAATGTTAGCGTCCCCAACTTATGTTGTGTTTGCATCTCTCGCTTGGGCACAGTTCCCCCTTTTTATTCTCGCGGTAGCTTAGTGCTCTACGCCGACAGAACCCAGTCCCCAGGCAAGCTTCGGCTATCGCTGGTATGCCAGGTCGCGATGCCATGGTCAAGGCCAGGAGGTGAGCGGCCCGAGTTCTGATAAGAGCCCCCGAGGCGCGATGCTCAGGAGGTCCCCTTTGGCGCGCAAGCGGCTCCCGAAGGACTGAAAGGGGAGTTCCCTTGCCCGAGCAAAATCATGAGAGATGAAACACCGATTATGGGGTTTGCGCCCGGGTGTGCGAAGCAACTTCTCTTGGAGAGCCTGCGGTGGTTTCCTTGTCGCGAGGGCGAGCTTCTTGTGCGACGTTGGCCTGCGCCCTTCTCCTGATGGCGGCCCCCCCTAGGGCTCCTACCGACTCCATCTCTCTCGCTCGTCAGGGTGCTCTACTTCCTCGAGACCTGGCTCTCGAGCGAGGCTCGGCAGCTGCTGGTATGCCAGGTCGCGATGCCGTGGTCAAGGCCAGGGGGTGAGGGCACGAGGGCCGGTAGGATCCCCTGAGGCGCGGTGCTCAAGGGCCCCCCCTTTAACATGCAAGCGACTTGCCCGAGAAAAGAGTGGCTGGCTCCGAGGGGGTACCTAGGAGGGGTTGCGCCCCATGGCACGTAGCGTGGTATCCTTCCGCGGTGGCGAGGTGTTGGCGAAGTTGATCATGATCCTGCCTCCGGAGGTTCCCATCTCTGAGGCTCCAGAAGCAGAAGTCGAAAGTGGTGAGGACGGTGGCAGCGTTGTCGACGAGGAGCTTCCAACGAGCGGGGCAGGTGGTGGCAGTGGCGTTCCTTCTTAGTTTTACCCCGCAACATTTACTATGCCTCGTGGAGGCGTAAGACTTTTGTTTAAGCTTGTGGAACAATCTGTGCTTGTATTAATTATTAGGACCCCGTGGTTTCCTTATTGCGCCAAGTTTCCTTCGTGCTTGCTTTTGTGCTCTGCGTCGGTAGGGCCCAGCCCCGCGCATACCTTGACCGCCATTGGGGCGTCCGGATCACCAGGACGACACCAAGGGGCGAGGGGCTATGTGACTAGTGAGGCCCGTGAGTCGCGATGCTCAGGAGGTCCCCCTTGACATGCGAGCAGCCCTCATGAGTGAAACGTGGATGCCGGGGTGTAGGACTTCGCGCTCTGCGTTGGCAGGGCCCAGCCCTGTCATACCTCGATCACTGTTGGCGCATCCGGAGCACCAGGATGACACCAAGGGGCGAGGGGCTACGTGACTAGTGAGGCCCCTGGGTCGCGATGCTCAGGAGGCCCCCCTTGACGTGCGAGCAGCCCTCATACCTTTGACCACCAGCTTTCACCTGGGGGAAACGCGAGAAGACCAAGTACCCGGACCTGGTAGGGTAGCGTGTGCCAGGCGGGGCCTGAGCACAGCCCCCATGTCCAGCCCCCTCGTGTGATCCTCCCGAGGGGGAAGCTGTGGGGAGTTGCCGATCGTAGAGCCGAGAGGCTATCCTGAGGTTGGTGCGGCCGCGAGGGCGCCCTCAGTTGTTTATTCACCAGCGCGGAGCATGGTGCTTCCACTTTATCGTGGGCATAGTCGCTCCTCGACCGTGTCGTCTGCCAGCGCGGAGCATGGGGCTTCCACTGGTACGTGGGTGGGAGTTCCCACTGGGGGAGACTCCGGGGCGTGTACAGCCTCGTTCGTAAGCGTGGCCAGCAAGGCAGAACTGGAGGAGGTGTATCTGGGCACTCGTGAGCCAGCGCGGGACTCATGAGGCCCTACCTCAAGGCGGGTTGTGCCTAATTTTTGCAGCGCGGGACACGCATAAGAAACCAGCGGGGCGATGGGGGGTCCTACGCCGAATGCCCCTCCGGAGGTTATCACATGAAAAGGCTGGACACCAATGACCCCAGGAGGTGACGTGAACGGGGCCGGCCCGCCAGATAGAGCTCAGCCATGGGTTTTATCAATGCTGCAGGGACGGATCCGAGCACAGACGCCGTGCCAAGTCTTCCCATGCAATGATCCCACGGAAAAACAGCCGGAGCATGGCTCCCACTGTGGCGAAGCACAGAACTGCGGTTGTACGAACCGGGCCGTGCGCCCGCACTTGCCCACACGCGATTAGCTCATGCGAGAACAAGGAACCAAGGACCACGAGAGGTGATGCGCACGGGAGCCGGCCCACGGGACAGAGCTCGGTCGCTGGGGTTTGTCGACGCAGCAGGGACGAACCCGAGCACAGACGCCGTGCCAGTCCTTAATCATGAGGCGGTCGCGGGCGGATTCGCGAGGGCGCAGCGACATCATAGTGACGAAGCACCGGATAGGCAGTTGAGATACTTAGGAAACTCATGAAGGCAAAGCCAGTTCTGCCTGAGGATGATGCAGCCCGAGGGTCGCCCTCAGTTGAACAAACCAAAAAGTCACCTGGCACCATCGTTGTAGAAGCGTTGAAGTAGCTAAAGACGCGTACTGTAGAGATCGCTCCTCATGAGCCGACCGGCTCCTGAGCCCCGGGAGGCTCCGGAGGTCCGAGGGGCTCACGAGGGTCCATCACCTCCTCGGTCAGGACCGCCTGGCGCCTGGCCTCGTGAGCCGCCAAGGCTCCCTGCATGAGGCGCTGGTATGAGGTGGCCATGTTCAGTAGGCCAAACGGCATGCGGACATAGCTGCCGGGGTAGCCCCCGCTCCGGCCGACGCGGGACGGCCAGAAGAGGTCCTGCGAAGCAGCCCTGTTGAGGCCTGGGATGTTGACGCAGACGCGCAGTTCGCCACCCATGTCATGGGTGGCAGCTGCACTGGATGGCGCGGGGCGACGCTCGCCACGCATTGGTCATGCCTCCCGAAGCTCCTCGATTGCCTTGGTGATGAACTCCTGAGCGCCTGGCGCCCCGCGCCTTGCACCTTGCTCACGGAGGCGCGCGTCGAAGCACGCCCCCACATGGTGCCCGAACGCCTCCCTCATGACGCTGGTCAGGTCAGATGCCCTCCAGATGAGAGCCCCTGAGCCCGTCCAGAGAGGGGCGCCGGGCGTGTCTTCCTATGCGAGTGGGAAAGACGCCCCAGCAGAGGGCTCGGGGCCTGAGGCACGACCGTCGGGTGCCCCAGCCTCCTGACGGCCCTTTGGGAGGAGTTGCTTCTTCTTCTTGGGGATGGCCTCAAGAGGTACGATGGCACCCTCGCCATCTGAGTTCTCGACCACCACCGAGTGCCCTGGAAGTTGGCGATGAAGCGCTCACGTAGCTTGTCCCAGGAGTAGATCGACCCCACCGGGAGGTTCAGGAGCCAAGAACACGTGCCATCCTTGAGGGCCATGGGGAACCAGTTCGCCATGACCTTGTCATTGCCGTTCGCCGCCTCGATGCTCAGCTCGTAGAGCTGAAGGAACTCAGCAGGGTCGGGGGTGCCGTCGTAGCGTGGAGGCAGATCTGACTTGAACTTGCCGGGCCAAACAATGCGACGCAGCTCCGGGGTGAAAGCACGGTAGAATGCCGCATTCACAGGTACCGGTCGCATGGGGGGATCTTGATCTTGTTGCCCACGCGCCACCGCCTCCGGCGGCATGCGGTCTTGACGCGGCGGCGCTGGAAGCGCACGCGCTTCTCCTTGGGGCCGCTGCACCACCTGGCAGCTTTCTTCATCGCTCGCCGGCGCCCTGCGTGGCTGGTTGCGTTGGGGTGCCTCTCGCCTGGACTCGGGGTCCGCACCGTGCAGAGGAGGAGGAGGTGCGCTGTGAGCCACATCGCCCGCCAGGGACGGTGGAGGACGGGGCGAACGGGACAGTGCAAGGGCCTCATCGGCGGTGTGGACGAGCTCGGCGATGCGGCCGAGCCAGTCGTTGGCCGAGCGGTAGCGTAGAAGCTCTCGTGCCATGAGCAGCGCAGCCTGTTCGTTTGCCGGCCCATGACGAACATGAGAAGATGACGCCGCAGCTAGAGTGGGAGATGGAGTTGCGGTGCGGCCATCGCACGGACGGTGGCAGTGACGAATCCTACTGTTCACGAGCAGCAGGGTCAGTGGTGGCGTTAGCCGCCAGGGAGGCAGAGCGCGCGAGGAGCGCCGTTGCCCACAGGCACCGTCTGGGCGACGCAAGCGGCCCGGTGCTCGGCACGAACACGGCGAGCGTCGGCCATAGGAACGATGGAACGGCGGCGGAGCGAACGGTGGAAGAGAGGCTTTGACACGCCCCTACCTGGCGCGCAAAATGTCGGATTCAGGGCTCCACAGACCCAAGAAAGGTTCAAACTCTAGGGCGTGTGCGAAGGACTCAACCTATTCAGCCAACCAGCTCGTCGCCCTACGGCCTAGTTCGAGGAACAAGGAAGAAGGTGAACACGGCAGTTTACCCAGGTTCGGGCCACCTTGTGGTGTAAGACCCTACTCCTGCTTTGTGGTGGATTTGCCTCACGAGGGGCTGAGTATGAACAAGTACAAGGGATGAACAACCTCCCGAGGTCTATAGGTGAGGGAATCAGTCGACGAGGTTCCCCTCCGATTTCTATCCCGGTCCGGTCTCCGTCCCCTTCTATGGTGGTGGCTAACCTATATTTATAGTGGCCTCGATCCTCTTCCCCCAAATCGTAGGCAGGAACGGATCCCACAGTGGCCAATTTGAAAGGGGACAAGTAGTACATCTTATCCTGACGAAAGGTGGTCTTCGCCTGCAAAGCCTCTGGTTGTGACACAGCAGTGGGCTCGACAATGACATCCATCCTGCCGTCCTGGTGGTCTTGGTCTTGTAGAACTGGAACGAAGACCTTTGCCTGAGTCCTTGGGAACCCACGCCTGCGCTTGCCTCCTTAGCACCAAAGAGGAAACTGTCTTCTCTGCGCCCGCTGTCGCCCGCCTGGCCTTGGTCGTCATGGCTTGCGTGACCGCAACCTCATGAGGTTTGGGCACCTGCATAGGAATCTCCGCTATTCAGGAGGCAGCCTAGGGAGGCCGCTCCCTCGGGAGGTCTTGGCGTCATCTGCCTCGCGAGGCTTGGCCCCTCGCATGGGTCTTGTCTTGGTGGTCTTGGAGGTGGGCCGTACCAGGCAGTCGAAGGTGCCACGCCGTGGGCTGCAGGCAGGCAAGTCTGGGTACCCTGGTTCCCAGAACACCGACAGACCCGGAGAAATCGATTGATTTTGAAGACGGGGTGTTCTACCAGGAGAGCCTTAACGGCGTCAAGGTTGCTGTGACAGCCGATCACCCCGGGGCTCTTCCCTCCTCCACAGTAAGTGAGAAGAAAACCTTTACCCGAACAGCGCGCTCATCTCGCGCTATTCCCCACGTGCTGACTTCTGCTCCCAAGGGTTGCCGCACTACGTGTAAGACCATTTTGGGAGGAGTGCGGACCGCGCCAACTTCGGTCCCGAATGGGAGATCAAAGCGGAAAGCCTCTGCCGAAGGAAAAGCACCTGCCCCCTCGGCCCAGCGGTAACGTATTTCGGAATTGCAGCGAGGGTTAATTTTAGCACTCTTTTACTAAAACTTGCTCAACTTTTGCAAAAGGCATATGCCTCTGCACCAATCCGAAGATTCCCCGGGTGTGCCGAATCGAAACTCCGGTCCCAAGTCTTCGGCACAAGCCAGAGCCTCCGCCGAACACACGGCGACCGGCGCACCTCCGGCGGACTTCGACGTTGTTTCAGTCACCAACTCCAAAGTCGAGAGCGTAATGAATCATCGCCACCGGAGGGAGATGTTACGTCATACTGCCTTTGCCGAACAGGAATAGAGTGCTTTTAATTCGGTGGATGCATACCTTGGAGCGGCCCGGACAGGTCTTGAAGGGATCGCCGGTCTTTTTGCCGCCAAGGTGCAGGTATATAGCTTGAAAGCAGATCATGTTCCCTAACCACCTAGCCCCCAAGCCTAAATTTAGGCGGGAAGGCCGAGTTAAGGGTGTCTAATGATATTATTTTTGTAGGCCGCAAGAGAGCAGAATGAAAAGTTGTCCGAGGACCTTAAAGTGAGTCAGACACAGTTGGTCGAAACCAGGGCCGAACTAGATGCGGCTCGAAAAGCCAGCAGCGAGTTGTCCGGTAAGTAGAAAAGACTTGTTGCGCAGGTATACGTTGTATTTTATGCATGAACACCGTATTCTCCGTATAGTCACGGGAGCTGCAAGCGAGCTGCGGAGGGAGCTAGAGGCTGGCAAACGGTTGCTGACGTGAAGTCAGGAGGAGAAAAATGAGCTCAAGGAAGAGAACCGGTGAAAAACTGAGGAAATTGAAATCTTAAGAACCCAACTGGTGCAAGCCTTGGAGGAGTACCAGAAGCTAAAAGGTGGCATATTTGGTAAGTACTGCTCTGACAGGTATGGTGGTCCAGTGTCATTGGCGTTGTAATGATGATATGCAACACATGCTTGATAGGTCTCCTGACTGGGCGGCCCGAGGAAGAAGTCGGCACCTATGACGGGAATCTTGTAAAGGAGCTATCCAAGACCTGTGAAAGCGCCCGGAAAGCCATGAAGAGCATGGCGAAGGCATTATGTCCGTCAGATGTGCCGCCAGAGAGTATGGCTGAACTAGCTAGTCGCTTTAAAGGGGCTCGGCAAAGGTTTGAATTATGGAAGATCTCGGCCTATCGAGAAGGAGCACGCGAGGCATGGGCTATGGTAAAGACCCGTTTCACCAAGCGAGACCCGGTGCATATGGCCTGGGTTGGTCCCGTGGGTCCTGACGGCCGAGAGATACCACTGAGCTTGGTGTAGATGAGGTGATGCCAGCCGCTCGCTATTCTCAAAAGGATTGTGCTTTAGAACAATTGATAGACAATGTCGAGAATGAGTAATCTTGTCAATTCTATGTATCTATGTACTTTATGTTGACCGGGCTCAATCCACGTTCTTATTGTTATTTTTTGAAAGAATGTTGTCTTAACTGGTCATCGGCTTTTGCCTCCCCAATCAGAGATTGGGGAGTGTTCCGTACTGTGTGCCATGGGAAACAAGGCAATAATTCGGGAACCAGGCAATCCGGCCTATGGTTTGAACAGACAAAACATATTCGAAGAGCTATGTTATATTACTGTTTAATGTAAGAAAAATCTTTTGATGAAAATAGTTCCTCCAAGGGTTCCTTTCATCGGGTAAAATTATAGTCCGGATACGTAGGATCAACGGACACCAATGGCTTTGAAAAAGAACCCTGGTAGTAAGCTCGAGGCTATATTCACTTCCGTTAGGCTGACTTGTTGTATTCTGTAAGAATGCTAGCTTTCGGCTTCACCCGTCTGAGGTATGGTCCCGGATGACCCGGTCGTAACAATCGCAAAGGTGCTCCCTTTACGCCCTAGCCGAACAATCAGGAATGTAGGGGTAAGCACAGGAGCCAGGCAACTCAGCTTGACAAAGATCTTAAGTCGAACAAGTGCATATGTTGGCTTAAAATGTGTGAGAAGGACGCAATCCGTACGAATATGATTTATACATTTATTTGGCTCTTCTAAGGGAGCCCCCATGCACAGCTGGGTGTTTACATTCAGTGATTTATATAAAACGAGCATGATATGGTTCGGTTTAGCTGAACTTGCAGCACGTCGAAAAGAGAGAAGAAGGGAAAATAAAAGAATGAAAAGGTGGAGATGTATGTCAAGCTCAGGAGTAAAAACGCCGCAGCCGGGCTGCGTTCCACGGGTTTGGCTCGAGGCAGTCGTTGGACGGGCGGTGAAGATGATATGCTCCTCCAATGAGTACTTCATCGATGATGTACAGTCCCTCCCATTTGGGTGATAGTCTATTCTTCTGTTTCTCGGGGAGTCAGAGGACGAGGTCTCCCACGTTATATGTCTTCGCCCGGACTTCACGGTTGTGGTAATGTCGCGCTTGCTGCTGATAGAACGCGGACCGAGCTCGAGCTATGTCCCATTCTTCTTCCAAAGCATACAGATCATCCTGCCGATCGAGCTCGGCTTCCTTTTCTTCGTACATGCGCACTCTAGGCGCGTCATGTATAAGGTCGCATGGGAGAACTACTTCCGCACCGTATACCATAAAAAATGGTGTGTATCCGGTTGACCGATTAGGAGTAGTGCACAACCCCCATAGTACGGAATCGAGTTCCTCGACCCAATGGCAGTCTGATTGTTCAAGCGATCGAACTAGGCAAGGCTTAATGCCGCTCATAATGAGTCCGTTGGCTCGTTCGACTTGTCCGCTGGTCTGTGGCTGGTACACCGAGGCATAATCGAGCTTAATGCCCATTTTACCGCACCAATCTTTAACTTCCTGGGCGGTGAAGTTGGTACCATTATCAGTAATTATGCTGCGGGGGACACCATAACGGTGTATGACATCGGATAAGAAGTCGACGACTGGTCCGGATTCTGCCGAAGTGACGGGTCTTGCTTCGATCCACTTGGTGAATTTGTCGACCATGACCAATAGGTACTTCTTTTTGTTTGTCCCCCCTTTGAGTGGCCTGACCATGTCGATACCCCAGACCGCAAAAGGCCATGTGATCGGTATCATCCGAAGAGCTGTGGGGGGCATATGGCTTTGATTTGCGAACAGCTGGCATCCGACACAATGTTGGACTAATGTCCAGGCATCTTCACGGGCAGTAGGCCACAAAAACCTACTCAGAAAGCCTTGCTGACCAAAGCCCCAGCTACCGCGTGCTGTCCGCCCATGCCCGCGTGTATCTCTACCAAGAGCTGATGCCCCTCTTCTTCGGAGATGCACCTTTGTAAAACTCATGTGGTACTCTTCTTATAGAGTTCACCCTCATGGAACTTGTATGCTTTAGAGCGCCGAACTATGCGTCGTGCTTCGGTTTGATCCTCCGGAAGCTGATGTTGTGTGCGGTAGGCTAGCAGGGGCTCTGTCCAGGGTGGGATTACGGCCATTACTTCATGTGCAGAAGGTGTTTCCTCGAGTGCGGAGCCGCCGATGATGTGATCGTGTTGTTCATTTTCGGGCGAGGCATTGTCGGCGGGTAGTGCACCGGTGACGTCGTCCTACCACACCACGGAGGGCTTAAAGAGCCGCTCGAGGAAGGTGTTTTTGGGAACCGGATCATGCTTGGCGCCCATGCGGGCGAGGACGTCGACTGCTTGATTGTTGTCTCTAGCGACATGGTGAAATTCTTGGCCCTCAAATCGGGCTGATATCCGGAGGACCGCATTTCTATACGCCGCCATCTTGGGGTCTTTGGCGTCGAATTCGCCGTTGACTTGAGAGATCACCAAGTTTGAATCTCCTCTTACCTCGAGGCGCTGCACGCCCATTGATGTGGCCATACGAAGACCATGTAGTAGTGCTTCGTACTTGGCTGTGTTCTTGGAGTCCGTGTACATTATTTGGAGGACATACCAAACAGTGTCGCCGGTGGGGGAGATTAGGATGACCCCAGCCCCTAGTTCGGCTAACATCTTTGAGCCGTCGAAGTAAATTGTCCAGTGCGAGTATGTAGAATACTCCCGGGGTAGTTCGGCCTCGGTCCATTTGGCTATGAAATCTGCCAGCACCTGAGATTTAATGGCTCGATGTGGCTTGTATGTTATCTCGAAGGGGAGAAGCTCGATGGCCCATTTGGCGATGCGGCCTGTGGCGTCCCTATTATTGATTATGTCATTCAAGGGGACCTCTGATGCCACTGTGACTGAACATTCTTGAAAGTAGTGACGTAGCTTTCTAGATGCCATGAAAACCATGTAGGCTATCTTTTGATAGTGCGGGTATCTTGATTTGCATGGCGTAAACACCTCGGACACGTAGTAGACCGGTATCTGGACTTGGAACTTGTGGCCCTCGGATTCCCGCTCCACGACGAGCACCACGCTGACCACCTGATTGGTGGCTAAAATGTATAGTAGCATGGGTTCACCGACGCCGGGTGCTGCCAGGATAGGGTTGCCGGCGAGGAGTGTTTTAATCTCCTTGAGTGCCATGGTTGCTTCATCTGTCCACTAGAAGTTCTTGGTCTTTTTGAGCAGTTTGTAGAGTGGCAATGCCTTTTCTTCGAGGCGAGATATGAAGCAGCTAAAGGCGGCCACGCATCCCGCTAGCTTCTGGACATGCTTAAGCTCTGTTGGTATTGCGAGCTGAGACAGCGCTCTAATTTTGGCTGGGTTGGCTTCGATTCCTCTATGGGAAACTATGAATCTGAGTAGCCTTCCGGTAGGGACCCCGAAGACGCATTTTCTCCGGGTTGAGCCGTATGTCGTAGGCCCGCAGGTGGTCGAAGGTTTGGCGTAGGTCGTCTATCAGTTGGTCGATGTGTTTGGTTTTGACAACCATGTCGTCCACGTATGCCTCGACTATTCTACCAATTTGGTTTTTGAGGCATGTTTGAATAATGCCCTGTTATGTGGCTCCCGCGTTTTTTAGTCCGAACGACATGGTGTTGAAGCAGAAAGGCCCGTAAAGGGGTGATGAATGCGGTTGCTGCCTGATCGGACTCCTTCATCTTAATCTGATGGTATCCGGAGTATGCGTCGAGGAAGCATAACGAGTTGTGTCCGGCGGTGGCGTCGATGATCTGGTCTATCCTTGGCAGCGGGAATGGATCCTTAAGGCAGGCCTTGTTGAGGCTTTAAAGTCGACACAGAGCCGCCAGGACTTATCCTTCTTGGGTACCATAACCAGATTTGCTATCCACTCGGGGTGCTTGATCTCATGGATGAATCTAGCCTCTAGCAGTTTTGCAAGTTCTTCACCCATGGCCTGCCATTTGGGTTCGAAAAATCGGTGCAGGGTTTGTTTCACTGGCTTGAAGCCTTTTAAAATGTTGAGGTTGTGCTCTGCTAGCCTGCGTGGGATTCCTGGCATATCTAATGGGTGCCAGGCGAATATTTCCTAGTTTTCGCGCATGAATGTCCTTAGCACCTCGTCGACTGCAGGGTCTAGCTGTGCTCTTATGGATGCCATTTCGTTGGGATCTGGTGGGTGCACTTGAAATTTTACTATTTCGTATGCTGGCTTGAATGATGTGGGTTTTTGTCTTTTACTGAGAACCACATCATCCCTGTCGACTGTAGTGCGTAGCGCTGTCAACTCTTCGGCTGCGAGGGCTTCGGATAGTGCCTCTAGGGCGAGGGATGCCGTCTTGTTTTCGGCTCGCAAGTTTTTGCTCGGGTCGCTTTTAAGAGAGATCACCCCGTTGGGCCCTAGCATCTTGAGTTTCATATACCCGTAATGTGGTATGGTCTGAAATCTTGAGAATGCCTCACATCCTAGAAGGGCGTGGTATCCGCTATGGAAGGGCACAATGTGAAATAGTAAGGTTTCGGATCTGTTGTTATTGGGTGTACCGAACACAACATCCAAGGTTACGCGTCCCGAGCAGTGTGCCTCCCTACCAGGTATTATTCCTCGGAATGTGGTATGACTGTGTTCGATGCGAGACCTATTGAACTGCATCTTGTCTAGAGTATCCTCATAAATGAGGTTGAGGCCACTGCCTTCGTCCATTAGTACTTTAGTCAGCCGGAAACCATCGACGATGGGGTAGAGGACCAGTGCGGCCGGTGCGTGGTTGTTACGGGGGCTTGGCTCGTCCTTCTCGTTGAAGGTGATAGGCATGGCTGCCCATGGCTATGCGGCCGTCACTTGA
Organism: Thinopyrum elongatum; assembly: GCA_011799875.1. Lineage (NCBI taxonomy): Eukaryota > Viridiplantae > Streptophyta > Magnoliopsida > Poales > Poaceae > Thinopyrum > Thinopyrum elongatum. The sequence continues at coordinate 510,363,798 of CM022300.1, forward strand.
TATATTTGATTGAGCTCTCAGAGAGCCTTTTTCCTTTTATTGTTTGAGGCGAATGTCTCGTATACCGTAAGGACATTGTGGTCCTGTGGTGAAGCCGAGGATTGTTTATCTAGGGGAGTAAGGCCCAAGATTGGCTTGCCATATCTGGCCACTTGTCTTACCACCCAACAGGCCCGAAGTCTGTGGGTTGGGTTTGCGTCTAGCAAGACCAAGTGTATTGGGCATGGTTTAGCCAGCAACTCGTCTAACACCGATCTGGGCCTAGTTTTCTTTTTAGTAGGCTCGTGCTCCGGCGACGGATTTGTGTAAGCTCGTTTAAAGCGAGGCTTTTTGTGATGCGCGGCGGGCTATGGCCCCATGTTCATCTGTTGCGCCCTCCATGTGTCCTCCATGGCGCAATATTTGTGTACCATGTCTGATAGTTCGGTGAAGTTTTGAATTCGGTGATGCACGAGGATGTTTAAGAGGCCCTCGTCCCTGCAGTTAAACTGGAAGGCTTTAATTATTTCATTGTCACAGCAAGGTGCCATCCTGTTCTTTACCAGGAGAAATCTAGCCCAATAATGGTGGACTTTCTCATTTGGCAGCTGTTTGACATACATGAGGTCCCATATGTCTGGGTTTCCCAAAGTCGGAGAGTATTCCGTGTGGTGGGTGGGTGGGAAAATTTCGAGAATTCCCTCCTGCCACGGACCCGGACTATCCTTGATGGGTTGTTGAGGCATGTCCGGTTCTGGTCGTGCAGGGCTCGGATCCGGACTAGTGTGTGGCTGCATTGGCTCGAGGCCGAATCTAGCGTTGGGGCTCGAGTCCGGACGTACATCTGAGCTGGTGTCTGACTCCGAGCTAGAAATTCGAGTGAACACCATTCTTAGCTTGGAGGGTTGTGGCCCCTCATGGGCCTGTTCGACCATGGCGACGATGTGCGTGACCGGAGCGGTGTTGATTTCTTAGTCGTCGGGTTTAAGCCCGATCCGATCGTAGGTCGTAGGCCTGCTAACAGAGATTCCCATTGCATGGAAAAGACTCGCCAAGTGGTCTGCCGGCTGGCCACATGGGGGTGCCGGACACTCCGACGATTCGGCGGTAGATCTTCTGGGCGGTCTGTCGGGGTCGGGCTTTAGGGCCGGACTCTGAGAGAGACCAGATTTTTGTGAGTCTGCCGGTCCTGGGGTCGATGCCCCTGAACCAATGAACCCTTCACCTGGGGTGAAGCCTTCGATCTGGTCGAGGCGACTAGTAGGATCGGTGCGCACTAATATGCCGCCGAAGATGAAGAGATGAGCAGGGGTGGGGAAGCCCTCGGCGCGGGTGTGGTCTCCAACGACCAGTTGAGCCATCGATTCCTATGGCGATCCCACAGCGGAACTCTCAATGAAAGCACCAGTGTCGGTGTCAAAACCTTCAGACCTCGGGGTAGGGGGTCACGAGCTGTGGATCTAGGATCGATGGGGAACAAGGGACGACGAACACAATGTTTACCCAGATTCAGGCCCTGTCGAAGAGGTAATACCCTATGTCCTGCTTGATTGTATTGGATGTACAATGTGGTTTACAGAGTAGATCTACCTCGAGACCAGCATGAGCTAAACCCTAAGGAGATGAGGTGATGAATGTAGCTCTAGCCCTAAAGACTAAAAACCCTCGGTTTATATAGACACCGGTATGGTTAGGGTTACCGAAGATATATTACAATAAGGAATTTAAAGAGATCCTATGCCTTCTTGACTTGGGGGGTACACCACGGCTTCGTAGATCTCCTATCATTATACGACTCCACTAGTCCGGCCCATGTACAATGGGTCGTCGCCCCGAGGACCCCTCAGTCCATGACTGCCTCAGCCACCTAGTGAGCACAAGACACTATGGCATGCCAGGCCCCCCAGGCGCGCCCTGGTGGGTTATGCTCAGTCCAGCCGACCTCCGGTGCCCATCTTCTGGTATATAGGTCATTTTGACCTAGAAAAAAAATTAGGAGGGGACTTTCGGGACGAAGCGCCGCCGTCTCGAGGCGGAACTTGGGCAGGAGCACTTTTGCCCTCCGGTGGAGCGATTCTGCCGGGGGAACTTCCCTCCCGGACGGAGAAATCGAAGCCATCGTCATCACCAACAACCCTCTTATCTTTGGGAGGGCAATCTCCATCAACATCTTCAACAGCACCATCTCCTCTCAAACCCTAGTTCATCTCTTGTGTTCAATCTTTGTACCAGAACCTCAGATTGCACTACAAAAAAAATACACTTCCGTGATGATACGTGTTTGTCACAGTAGGTCACGTTTTCTGTCATCCATGTACATCCATGATGATTTTATGACAGAATCAAGATAGTCATACCTGTGCTATCGTAGAAGTGTTCCATGACAATACCAAAATTATCATCACGGAAGTGTCCACTTCCATGACGATAAATGGCGCATCATGGAAGTACTTTCGTCAAGGGTAACTGACACGTGGCATCCACCGTAACGGGTCACCGTTAAGCTATCGGGTTCCGTTTGGATCCGATAACCTGTTAACAGCCAGGACCAATGGGGATTTTCCACGTGTAAAATCATCATTGGCCGAAGGAAACACATGTCGGCTCCTCGGTGGGCCAGATGTCGTCCATCCAATGGAGGAGACGTGCCTATGATACGTCGACACGTGGCAGGGCCCAATAGAGGCCCATATAGGTTAAAAAGGCCGGCCCAGTCAAAGGCCCGTAGTATTTACTCGGGTACTACTGGGCCAGCCCACTAACGGGCTGCTTAAACATGGCCCATTTACAGCCCAAAGCCATATCTGGCCCGTTAATTGTTCGCCGAGTATTTGGGCCCAATTACGGCCCAGTGACATTTCGGCCTGTTAGAGGCCTGAGGTAGACATGGGCCCATTTCAGCCCGCTATGTCTTTCGGCCTGGGAATGGCCCGTGCTGCCCATGGGCCATATATGGTCCGACACGACATCTGGCCCACTAACGGCCCGTGATCATGGTGGCAACAGTTCAGCCCAACGTGACTTTGGGCCTTTTAAAGGTATGTCGTATAATTTGGCCCGTTGATGCCTCTACTAAGCTTTCGGCCTCTTAAAGGCCCATAATATTAGTGGGCCAACTAAGGCCCAAGATATGTTTTGGCCTGGTAATGGCCCGTCATATAACTGGGCCAATAATGGCCCGGTCTACATTTCAGCCTGCTAAAGGCCCATGGACGACTATTGATAATTAAGGCCTGTCGGTGTCAAAACCGGCAGACCTCGGGGTAGGGGGTCCCGAGCTGTGGATCTAGGATCGATGGGGAATAAGGGACGACGAACACAGTGTTTACCCAGGTTCAGGCCCTCTCGAAGAGGTAATACCCTACGTCCTGCTTGATTGTATTGGATGTATAATGTGGTTTACAGAGTAGATCTACCTCGAGATCAGCATGAGCTAAACCCTAAGGAGATGAGGTGATGAATGTAGCACTAGCCCTAAAGACTAAAAACCCTCGGTTTATATAGACACTGGTAGGGTTAGGGTTACCGAAGATAGATTACAATAAGAAATTTAAAGAGATCCTATGCCTTCTTGACTTGGAGGGTACACCACGGCTTCATTGATCTCCTATCATTATACGACTCCACCGGTCCGGCCCATGTACAATGGGCCGTCGCCCCGAGGACCCCTTAGTCCATGACTCCCTCAGTAGCCCTCGAACTTGCCTCCAACGCTGGGGATTATCCTCTGGAATCTTCAGATCGTCGGCTTGCGAGATGAGTTCTTCCATTCCCCTATTCAGTTGGGAGCCAGATTACTTTCGCTGAATCCTATCCGGAACCCGGACTAATGTGCTTTAGGCCCGGACAGTTTTAAGACTCCGAGCTCCGAAGACATCTCGAGGCCAAGGTGGGTCCATCAGAGTTTAATGCCGTTCCTTGGGGCAAGGGCTTCGCACACTTTTTCAGAGGGCGTGCTGCCCAACGACGTCCTTTCATGAACCCGTCCTTCTGGCTTCACGCTAGGACGCTTATTTATAGATCCAAAAGTGCTGGTAATAGTTACCTCCCCCCTTCACAGAAAACAACACCGAAAAAATTCTCCAACGCCATGGCTGACCTTCCAGGTTCATTCTCGCGCCCCCACGGCCCACTCCCAGGCGATTGGTTGAGCTACTTAGTTTCGCACCTCCATCTGAGGCGCTTGCAGATGCAGTGCTTGCTCCCTCCGGCTGATTTGGTCTCCGTCCGCGCCGGACTCATCTCCGTCGACGGTTATGCCGTTGCTGAGAACTGTCCCGCCCCAAGTAAGGAGGAGAGGGTATGTCTTGTGCCCTTCCTTCTAAGAGGCTTGGGCTTCCCTATTCATCCCTTTCTATGGGGTCTGTTGGAGTTCTATGAGATTCAGCTTCACAACCTCACCCTAGGGTCCATCTTGCACATCTCCGGCTTTGTAGCCTTGTGCGAGATATTTTTGAGTTGCGAGGCCCACTTTGACTTGTGGAGGAAGTATTTCTGCATTGTCTCTCGCCTCCGGGAGGGATCTATATTCGAGATGGGTGGTGCCGAGGTATGGCGGATAGCTAGGACAGGGTACCCAATTGGGACCCCTCAGAAGGATCCCGAAGGGAGGACTTCAGAGAGGTTCTATATCGATGACGTTCCCCTCACCGATCAAATTCGGCAAGGGTTGCTTGAATACTGAAATGACCCACCTATAAAGCGGTTCAACTGGTGGCCCAGAGGCCCTTCCCAACAGGACAGTGAGGAGGTGCGTGCACTGGTGGCCAAGATCGGGCTGTTAACCAGCAGCAAGCTGAACATGGTTGAAGTAATGTCCATTGCTATTACCCGATGCGTGCAACCCCCCCAGCAGCGGGGTCATCCTTTATGGTGCTACAACAGGACCAATGATGTAACCCGTTACCAACGACAAGGGCCTGACAACAAAGCGTCTCTGGCCAAAATATTGGCCGATCTCTTCAAGGGAGAGGAAGCAGAGTTCACACGTATGAGTATTCGGGAAGGCTGCTCCGGATACAATCCGACGGACTCGGTAAGCCGCAGTCCATTATTTTGAACTCATAGATTACGCTCAAATTCTAACTGATCGTAACTGAACAGGGATGGAGGCGTCAAGTTGCGTCCATTAATTACCCTCCTCCTCAACCAGAGGACCATTCCCGTGATGACGATCCAGGGTATCAGAACGACCCAGAGACGTCGATTGATTTTGAAGACGGGGTGTTCTACCAGGAGAGCCTTGACGGCGTCAAGGTTGCTGTGACAGCCGATCACCCCGGGGCTCTTCCCTCCTCCACAGTAAGTGAGAAGAAAACCTTTACCCGAATAGGGTGCTCATCTCGCGCTATTCCCCACATGCTGACTTCTGCTCCCAAGGGTCGCCGCACTACACGTAAGACCATTTTGGGAGGAGTGCGTACCGCGCCAAGTTTGGCCCCTAATGGGAGATCAAAGCGGAAAGCCTCCACCAAAGCGGAAGCACCTGCCCCCTCGGCCCAGCGGTAACGTATTTCAGAATTGCAGCGAGGGTTGATTTTAGCACTCTTTTACTAAAACTTGCTCAACTTTTGCAGAAGGCATATGCCTCTGCACCAATCCAAAGACTCCCCGGGTGCACCGAATCGCACCTCCGGTCCCAAGTCTTCGGCACAAGCCAGAGCCTCCCCCGAACACACGGTGGCCGACGCGCCTCCGGCGGACTCCGACGATGTTTCAGTCACCAACTCCGAAGTAGAGAGCGTAATGAATAATCACCTCCGGAGGGAGACGTTACGTTATACCGCCTTTGCCGAACAGGAATTTAGTGCTTTTAATTAGGTGGATGTGTACCTTGGAGCGGCCCGGACAGGTATTGAAGGGACCGCCGGTCTTTTTGTCGCCAAGGTGCAGGTATATAGCTTGAAAGCAGATCATGTACCCTAACAACCTAGCTCGCAAGCCTTAATTTGGGCGGGACGGCCAAGTTAAGGGTGTTTAATCATATTATTTTTGTAGACCGCAAGAGAGCAGAATGAAAAGTTGTCCGAGGACCTTAAAGTGAGTCGGACACAGTTGGTCGAAACAATTGGCCGAACTAGATGCGGCTCGAAAAGCCAGCAGCGAGTTGTCCGGTAAGTAGAAAAGACTTGTTGCGCAGGTATATGTTCTATTTTATGCATGAACACCGTATTCTCCGTATAGTCACAGGAGCTGCAAGCGAGCTATGGAGGGAGCTAGAGGCTGGCAAACGGGTGCTGACGCGAAGTCAGGAGGAGAAAAATGAGCTCAAGGAACAGAACCGTCGAAAAACCGAGGAAATTGAAAGCTTAAGAACCCACCTGGCGCAAGCCTTGGAGGAGAACTAGAAGCTAAAAGGTGGCATATTTGGTAAGTACTGCTCTGACCGGTATGTTGGTCCAGTGTTATTGGCGTAGTAATGATGATATGCAATACCTGCTTGATAGGTCTCCTGACTTGGCGGCCTGAGGAAGAAGCCAGCGCCTATGAAGGGAATCTTGTAAAGGAGCTGTCGAAGACCTATGAAAGGGCTCGGAAAGCCATGAAGAGCATGGCGAAGGCATTATGGCCGTCAGATGTGCCGCCAGAGAGTATGGCTGAATTAGCCAGTCGCTTTAAAGGGGTTCGGTGAAGGTTCAAATTATGGAAGATGTTGGCCTGTCGAGAAGGAGCACGCGAGGCGTGGGCTATGGTAAAGACCCGTTTGACCAAGCTAGACCCGGTGCATATTGCCCAGGTTGGTCCCGTGGGTCCTGACGGCCGAGAGATACCACTGAGCTTGGTGTACGATGAGGTGATGCCAGCCGCTCACTATTCTCAAAAGGATTGTGGTTTAGAACAATTGATAGACAATGTCGAGAATTAGTAATCTTGTCAATTCTATGTATCTATGTACTTTACGTTGACCGTGCTCAATCCGCGTTCTTATTTGTTATTTTTTGAAAGAATGTTGTCTTAACCGGCCATCTGCTTCTGCCTCCCCGATCAGAGATCGGGGAGTGTTCCGTACTGTGTGCCATGGGAAATAAGGCAACAATTCGGGAACCAGGCAATCCGGCCCTTTGGTTTGACAGACGAAACATATGCGGAGAGCTATGTTATATTACTGTTTAACGTAAGAAACATCTTCCGATTAAAATAGTTCCTCCAAGGGTTCCTTTCATCGGGTAAAATTATAGTCCAGATACGTAGGATCAACGGACACTAATGGCTTTGAAAAACAACCCTGGTAGTAAGCTCGAGGCTATATTCACTTCCCTTAGGCCAACTTGTTGTATTCTATAAGAATGCTAGCTTTCGGCTTCACCCATCTGAGGTACGGTCCCGGATGACCCGGTCATAACAATCGCATAGGTGCTCCCTTTACGCCCTAGCCGAACAATCGGGATGGTAGGGCTAAGCATAGGAGCCAGGCAACCCAACTTGGCAAAGATCTTAAGTCGAACAAGTGCATATGTTGGCTTAACATGTGTGAGAAGTATGCAATCCGTACGAATGCGATATATACATTTATTCAGCTCTTCTAAGGGAGCCCCCATGCACAGCTGGGTGTTACATTCAGTGATGTATATAAAACGAGCATAGTATGGTTCGGTTTAGCCGAACTAGCAGCATGTCAAAAAGAGAGAATAAGGGAAAATAAAAGAAGGAAAAGGTGGAGATGTATGTCAAGCTCAGGCGTAAAAATGCCGCAGCCGGGCTGTGTTCCACGGGTTCGGCTCGAGGCAGTCGTCGGACAAGCGGCGAAGACGATATGCTCCTCCAGTGAGTACTTCATCGATGATGTACGGTCCCTCCCATTTGGGTGATAGTTTATTCTTCTATTTCTCGGGGAGTCGGAGGACGAGGTCTCCCACATTATATGACTTCGCCCGGACTTCGCGGTTGTGGTAACATCGTGCTTGCTGCTGATAGAATGCGGACCGAGCTCGAGCTATGTCCCGTTCTTCTTCCAGAGCATCCAGATCATCCTGCCGATCGAGCTCGGCTTCCTTTTCTTCGTACATGCGCACTCTAGGCGCATCATGTATAAGGTCGCATGGGAGAATTGCTTCCGCACCGTATACCATAAAAATGGTGTGTATCCGGTTGACCGATTAGGATTAGTGCGCAGCCCCCATAGTACGGAATCGAGGTCCTCTACCCAATGGCAGTCTGATTGTTCAAGGGATTGAACTAGGCGAGGCTTAATGCCGCTCAAAATGACTCCGTTGGCTCGTTCGACTTGTCCGTTGGTTTGTGGGTGGTACACCGAGGCGTAATCGAGCTTAATGACCATTTTACCGCACCAGTCTTTAACTTCCTGGGCAGTGAAGTTGGTACCATTATCGGTAATTATGCCGTGGGGGACACCATAACGGTGTATGACATCGGATAAGAAGTCGACGACTGGTCCGGATTCTGCCGAAGTGACGGGTCTTGCTTCGATCCACTTGGTGAATTTGTCGACCATGACCAATAGGTACTTCTTTTTGTTTGTCCCCCCTTTGAGTGGCCCGACCATGTCGAGATCCCAGACCGCAAAAGGCCATGTGATCGGTATCGTCTGAAGAGCTGTGGGGGGCATGTGGCTTTGATTTGTGAATAGCTGGCATCCGACGCAATGTTGGACTAATGTCCGGGCATGTTCATGGGCGGTAGGCCAGAAAAAACCTGCTCCGAAAGCCTTGCTGACCAAAGCCCGAGCTGCCGCGTGGTGTCCGCTCATGCCCGCGTGTATCTCTGCCAAGAGCTGCTGCCCCTCTCCTTCGGAGATGCACCTTTGTAAAATTCCTGTGGTACTCTTCTTATAGAGTTCACCCTCATGGACCTTGTATGCTTTAGAGCGCCGAACTATGTGTCATGCTTCGGTTTGATCCTCCGGAAGCTGATGTTGTGTGAGGTAGGTTAGCAACGGCTCTATCCAGGGTGGGATTACGGCCATTACTTCATGTGCGGAAGGTGTTTCCTCGAGTGCGGAGCCACCGATGATGTGATCATCTTGTTCATTTTTCGGCAAGGCATTTGTCGGCGGGTAGTGCACTGGTGATGTCGTCCTGCCACACCACGGAGGGCTTAAAAAGCCGCTCGAGGAAGGTTTTTTGGGAACCGGATCGCGGTTGGCGCCCATGCGGGCGAGGATGTCGGCTGCTTGATTGCTATCTCTAGAGACATGGTGAAATTCTAGGCCCTCAAATTGGGCTGATATCTGGAGGACTGCATTTCTATACGCCGCCATCTTGGGGTCTTTGGCGTCGAATTCGCCGTTGACTTGAGAGATCGCCAAGTTTGAATCTCCTCTTACCTCGAGGTGTTGCACGCCCATTGAAGTGGCCATACGAAGACCATGTAGTAGTGCTTCATTCTCGGCTGTGTTGTTGGAGTCTGTGTACATTATTTGGAGGACATACCGAACAGTGTCGCCGGTGGGGGAGATTAGGATGACCCCAGCCCCTAGTCCGGCTAACATCTTTGAGCCGTCGAAGTACATTGTACAGTGCGAGTATGTAGAATACTCCTGGGGTAGTTCTGCCTCAGTCCATTCGGCTATGAAATCTACCAGCACCTGAGATTTAATGGCTCGGCGTGGCTTGTATGTTATCTTGAAGGGGAGAAGCTCAATGCCCATTTGGTGATGCGGTCTGTGGCGTCCCTGTTATTGATTATGTCATTCAAGGGGACCTTTGATGCCACTGTGACCGAACATTCTTGAAAGTAGTGATGTAGCTTTCGAGATGCCATAAAAACCATGTAGGCTATCTTTTGATAGTGTGGGTATCGTGATTTGCATGGCGTAAGCACCTTGGACACGTAGTAGACTGGTTTTTGGACTTGGAACTTGTGGCCCTCGGATTCCCGCTCCACGACGAGCACCGCGCTGACCACCTGATTGGTTGCTGAAATGTATAGTAGCATGGGTTCGCCGACACCCGGTGTGGCCAGGATAGGGTTTCCGGCGAGGAGTGTTTTAATCTCCTCGAGTGCCATGGTTGCTTCATTTGTGCACTGGAAGTTCTTGGTCTTTTTGAGCAGTTTGTAGAGTGGCAATGCCTTTTCTCCGAGGCGAGATATGAAGCGGCTCAAGGCGGCCACGCATCCCGCTAGCTTCTGGACATGCTTAAGCTCTGTTGGTATTGCGAGCTGAGACAGCGCTCTAATTTTGGCCAGATTTGCTTCGATTCCTCTATGGGAAACTATGAATCCGAGTAGCTTTCCGGCAGGGACCCCGAAGACGCATTTCTCCGGGTTGAGCTATATGTCTTAGGCCCGCAGGTTATCGAAGGTTTGGCATAGGTCGTCTATGAGTTGGTCGATGTGTTTGGTTTTGACAACCACGTCGTCCACGTATGCCTCGACTGTTCTGCCAATTTGGTTTTTGAGGCATGTTTGAATCATGCGCTGGTATGTGGCTCCAGCGTTTTTTAGTCCGAACGGCATGGTATTGAAGCAGAAAGGCCCGTAAGGGGTGATGAATGCGGTTGCTGCCGCGATCGGACTCCTTCATCTTAATCTGATGGTATCCGAAGTATGCGTCGAGGAAGCATAATGAGTCGTGTCCGGTGGTGGCGTCGATGATCTGGTCTATCCTTGGTAGGGGGAATGGATCCTTAGGGCAGGCCTTGTTGAGGTCTTTAAAGTCGACACAGAGCCGCCAGGACTTATCCTTCTTGGGTACCATAACCTAATTTGCTAACCACTCAGGGTGCTTTATCTCACGGATGAATCCGGCCTCTAGCAGTTTTGCAAGTTCTTTGCCCATGGCCTGCCGTTTGGGTTCAGAAAATCGGCGCAGGGTTTGTTTCACTTGCTTGAAGCCTTTTAAAATGTTGAGGTTGTGCCCTGCTAGCCTGCGTGGGATTCCTAGCATATCTAATGGGTGCCAGGCGAATATTTCCCAGTTTTCATGCAGGAATGTCCTTAGCGCCTCGTCGACTGCGGGGTCCAGCTGTGCCCCAATGGATGCCATTTGGTTGGGATCTGTTGGGTGCACTTGAAATTTTACTATTTCATCTGCTGGCTTGAATGATGTGGGTTTTTGTCTTTTACTGAGAACCATATCATCCCTATCGACTGGAGTGCGTAGCGCTATCAACTCTTCAGCTGTGAGGGCTTCAGATAGTGCCTCTAGGGCGAGGGATGCCGTCTTGTTTTTGGCTCACAAGGCTTTGCTCGGGTCGCTTTTAAGAGAGATCACCCCGTTGGGCCCTGCCATCTTGAGTTTCATATACCCGTAATGTGGTATGGCCTGAAATCTTGAGAATGCCTCATGTCCTAGAAGGGCGTGGTATCCGCTATGAGAGGCCACAATGTGAAATAGTAAGGGTTCCGTCTGTAGTTATCGGGTGTGATGAACACAACATCCAAGGTTACGCCTCCCGAGCAGTGTGCCTCCCTACCAGGCATTATACCTCGGAATGTGGTATGACTACGTTCGATGTGAGACCTATTGAACTGCATCTTGTCTAGAGTATCCTCATAAATGAGGTTGAGGCCACTGCCTCCGTCTGTCAGTACTTTAGTCAGCCGAAACCGTCGACGATGTGGTCGAGGACCAGTGCGGCCGGTGCGTGGTTGTTACGGGGGCTTGGCTCGTCCTTCTTGTTGAAGGTGATAGGCGTGGCTGCCCATGGCTGTGCGGCCGTCACTTGATATATTTGATTGAGCTCTCGAAGAGCCTTTTTCCTTTTATTGTTTGAGGTGAATGTCTCATATACCATAAGGACATTGTTGTCCTGTGGTGAAGCCGAGGACTGTTTATCTGGGGGTGTAAGGCCCAAGATTGGCTCGCCATATTTGGCCACTTGTCTTACCACCTAACAGGCCCAAAGTCTGTGGGTTGGGTTTGCTTCTAGCAAGACCGAGTGTATTGGGCATGGTTTATCCAGCAACTCATCTAACACCGATCTGGACCTAGTTTTCTTTTCATTAGGCTCGCGCTCCGGCGACCGATTTGTGTAAGCTCATTTAAAGTAAGGCTTTCCGTGATACATGGCGGGCTGTGGCCCCATGTTCATCTGTTGCGCCCTCCAAGTGTCATCCATGGCGCAATATTTGCGTACCATGTCTGATAGTTCGGTGAAGTTTTGAATTCGGCGACGCGCGAGGGCGTTTAAGAGGCCCTCGTCCCTGCAGTTAAATTGGAAGGCTTTAATTATTTCTTTGTCACAGCAAGGTGCCATCCTGTTCTTCACCAGGAGAAATCTAGCCCAATAATGGTGGACTATCTTGTTTGGTAGCTGTGTGACATACATGAGGTCCCATATGTCTGGGTTTCCTGAATCCGGAGAGTATTCCGTGTGGTGGGTGGGTGGGAAAATTTCATGAATTCCCTCCTGCCATGGACCCGGACTGTCCTTGATTGGTTGTTGAGTCATGTTCGGTTCTGGTCGTGCAGGGCTCGGATTCGGACTAGTGTGCGGCTGAATCGGCTCAAGGCAGGATCTAGCTTGGGGCTCGAGTTCGGACATACATCTGAGCTGGTGTCTGACTCTGAGCTGGAGATTCGAGTGTACACTGTTCACTCGAATCTCCAGCTCCGGACATACATCTGAGCTGGTGTCTGACTCCGAGCTTGCAGGGCTGTGGCCCCTCCTGGGCCTCTTCGACCGTGGTGACGAGGTGCGTGACCGGAGGGGTGTTGATTTTTCGGTCGTTGGGTTTAAGCCCGATCCGATCGTAGGCCGTAGGCCTGATAACAGAGATTCCCATTGCATGGAACAGACTCGCCAAGTGGTCTACCAGCTAGCCACATGGGGGTGCGGGACACTCCAGCGATTCGGCGGGAGATCTTGTGGGCGGTCTGTCAGGGTCGGGCTTCAGGGCCGGACTCTGAGAGATACCAGATTTCTGTGAGTCTGCCGGTCCTAGGGTCGATGCCCCTGAACCAATGAACCCTTCACCGGGGGTGAAGCCTTCGATTTGGTCGAGGCGACTAGTAGGATCGGTGCGCACTAATATGTGGCCGAAGACGAAGAGATGACCAGGGGCGGGGAAGCCCTCGGCGCTTGTGTGGTCTCCAATGACCGGTTGAGCCATCGATTCCTATGACGATCCCACAGTGGAACTCTCAATGATTGCACCAATGTCGGTGTCAAAACCGGCAGACCTAGCGGTAGGGGGTCCCGAGCTATGGATCTAGGATCGATGGGGAACAAGGGACGACGAACACAGTATTTACCCAGGTTCAGGCCCTCTCGAAGAGGTAATACCCTACGTCCTGCTTGATTGTATTGGATGTATAATGTGGTTTACAGAGTAGATCTACCTCGAGATCAGCATGAGCTAAACCCTAAGGAGATGAGGTGATGAATGTAGCTCTAGCCCTAAAGACTAAAAACCCTCGGTTTATATAGACACCGGTAGGGTTAGGGTTACCGAAGATAGATTACAATAAGGAATTTAAAGAGATCCTACGCCTTCTTGACTTGGAGGGTACACCATGGCTTCGTAGATCTCCTATCATTATACGGCTCCACCAGTCCGGCCCATGTACAATGGGTCGTCGCCCCGAGTACCCCTTAGTCCATGACTCCCTCAAGGCCCAACATGCATTTCGGCCTGCTAATGGCCCATGGTATCTTCTGGGCCGTAACAGGTCAGAAGAATATTCAGCCTATTAATTGTCCGAAGCTACATGGGCCCAACTAAGCGCTGGGTCCACTAAAGGCCCAACTGAACTTTGTGCCGAATATAGGTCCGTGTAATTTGTGGGCCTCGCGCAAAGTGTGAAGTCCCCAATGGCCTTTCAGGCCCAAGAAAGTTGCAAGCCGGCCGAATGTTTCGGCCCGGTCACCTACATCAGATTTTCGCCGTTTTTTCAGATAGCGAATGATGCCATATACGTTAACTAGTAGGAATTAAGAACAAACCTACTCTATACAATAAAGAAATTATGGCATAGTAACTTAGAATAAACCTACTGTCCGTGTCAAAACAGGCAGACCTCGGGGTAGGGGGTCCCGAGCTGTGGATCTAGGATCGGTGGGAAACAAAGGATGACGAACACAGTGTTTACCCAGGTTCAGGCCCTCTCGAAGAGGTAATACCCTACGTCCTGCTTGATTGTATTGGATGTATAATGTGGTTTACAGAGTAGATCTACCTTGAGATCAGCATGAGCTAAACCCTAAGGAGACGAGGTGATGAATTTAGCTCTAGCCCTAAGACTAAAAACCCTCGGTTTTATACGGACACTGGTAGGGTTAGGGTTACCGAAGATAGATTACAATAAGGGTTTAAAGAGATCCTGTGCCTTCTTGGCTTGGAGGGCACACCCCGGCTTCATAGATCTCCTATCACTATACGGCTCCACCAGTCCGGCCCATGTATAATGGGTCGTCGCCCCGAGGACCCCATAGTCCATGACTCCCTCAGTAGCCCCCGAACTTGCCTCCAACACCAAGGCTTGTATCCGACATCTGCTCACCCGACCAATATTCGGCTTGCGAGGCGAGTTCTTCAGTATGTTTTACCCATATTCGGAACCAAGTGATGTCCGGGATCTGAAATGGCAGTTTTACTTAACACTGAAGGCAATCATAAACAAACACCGTTCAAGTGTAAATGGTGTCTTCATCTGACAACTTTTTCACCTCCAACGAAGAGTCGATTCCGGCCATAATGCCGAGCAGTTACTATTTCTTGAAGCGTGGCTCGAGGCCGACGCCGCGTTTGGCACGTCCCCTTGAGGTGGAGATCATGTCCCGCTTTTCGGGCGATATGCTTAATGATTTCGATTTCCCTCCCCGCACATAACGTCATGGGCATATCGGGAAGTGGAGAAGCCAACGGCGTGGAAAAAGGAATCCCAGGTCTATCAAGAGTCTATAAAGGGAGAGCTATCATAGTCAGCAACCCACGCCTTCTTCCACCTCCCGCTCATGTAGATCCTCAGAGCTCCAGTGCCCCTTTCCTCTGCTTCCACAGCAAACCATGTCCCGTCTCCTTCGATCATGGCAAGCTCGGGCGCCAACGGGAAGTGGGAAGCCTCCTCCGTCACCGATGATGACATCATGTGGCTGAAGCAAGCGAGATATTTGTTGGCCGACGTTGCTCATCGGGCCCCCGAAGAGGGCCAGATCATCCCCACGCCCCAGCCGGGCGAGAGGGTCGTGTTTCTTCCCCATTTCCTTAGGGGGCTAGGATTTCCCCTGCACCCCTTTGTGCGGGGGCTGATGTTCTTCTACGGGCTAGATTTTCACGATCTAGCCCCCAATTCCCTCCTCCACATCTCGACCTTCATCGTCTTCTGCGAAGCGCTCCTTCGAGTTCAGCCGCACTTCGGTTTATGGCTGAAGGTGTTCAATGTCAAGCCCAAGGTGGTTGGCGGCGAGCATGCGGACTGTGGAGGGGCCATGATTAGTAAACTGATGTGGGTCCAGTGGAAGGACGGCCACTTCGTCGACACCGTTCGAATGTGGCAAAAGGAGTGGTTTTACATCACCGAGCTAAGGGAGGCCGCCTGGGGAGCGGCCCCTGCATTCAGGTCCGGACCCCCTACCAAATTAGCCTCATGGACCACCAAGAGCCCGGACTGGGGGTGTTTCGCTCACACGAAGGCGTTGCAGAAGCGCGGCAACAGCATAATAGAGACCGGCGTGAAGCTAGTCGATGTGGTCCAGATCATGCTCCACCGCCGGCTCCTCCCTTGCCAGGAGAGGGCCAAGACTATGTGGGAGCTTGAGCCTGAGGATCCGGCCACCGTGCGATACCTCTATGGCACGACTCCTTACAAAATATGGGGCCAATTATTCCAGCCCCAGAAGGAGTGGCCGGTCGAGGGGAAGGACATCGGCCTCGACGCCGCGAACACCCCAAAGGAGGTGAGCTGCGCTCTTCTTCGAGGAGTGTTCCGATATTCATATCGCGTTTGGTTAGGCCTGACCTGGTTATGCGGATTTTGCAGGGCTGGCATGCCAAGGCCAAGAAGATCAGCGGCCCGGCGCCACTACCGGAAGAGCCCCAATCAGAGCAGCTGGAAAATCTGCTGGTCGTAGTGCCTTATAAGGCGCCCGTCAAGAAGGACAAGAAAAAAGAAGTATTGGAGGCCAGGGAGGGCCTCCGCCGGAGGGTTTGTCCGGGCAACCGGTCCGGAGAAGCTGCGGCCTCATTCGTGCAGGATGGGGACGAGGATGAGGACGAGGAGGAAAGCCCCTCCTCATGCTTCAAAAAGAGGGCAGTGTCCGAGGACGTTGTGGAGGTCCAACCTTCTCCATCCCCGAAGAGACGATGCCGGCCTAAGCTGGTCCTGTCCGACAGCTCGGACTCCGACAAGGAGTTTGAGGCGTCCGAGGAGATACCGCATAAGGGACCCAGGGTCAAGCCCCTAGCCAGCAGGTAAGGCATTGGTATTTTTAGCTATCCTGTTTTCAGTAATTCGTTTTAATTGAAGGCTAACCCTTCTGAATTGCAGCCCCCCACATGAACGCTCCACTGAGCAGACTTCGGAGGGGACATCTCCGCCCGCCGAACTAGCGGACAGTGGGTCTATGGTGCACTCCGCGCCTCCCCTGGTCCCCAAAGAGGTTGAGGAGGTGCGGTCCCGAAGGACTCCTCCTCCTCCGAACACAGGGGGAGAGGCCGACGCCGTAATGGCCAAGGTTAACACCTCGGTCACCGATGACCAGGAGGGAGCGTCCCTCCTGGCTGACGCGGGAAAGGAGTCCGGACCATTCGGACCCCATCCGTCAACCGCTCCCGAGCCCCCAAGGCCTTCGACGGCCCAGGCTCCTCCCAGCGGGGAAGGGGCCAGGGAGCCAACCTCAGCGCTGAACACCTCCACACGGGTGGCGGCTGGCTAGCCAGACGTGCTGGAGGAGCTAGTGGACAACTCCGCCATCATTGACGAGCACCGCACTCTTATGAGTACGGTTATGCAGGGTGTTCGGTCCGTCCAATCTGGACGGAACGACGCTGTCCAAGGCCTTCTAACAGGCTTTGAGGTAAGTCAAGTAATGCTCTTTCCTCATAATGCGGTTGTAATTGTTAGTTTGGGTAGGCCGTATACATAGCAGCCCCCGATCCTACTAGTCGCTTCAGGGCCGGACTCTTAGAGATACCAGATTTTTGTGAGTCTGCCGGTCCTGGTGTCGATGCCCCTAAACCAATGAACCCTTCACCGGGGGTGAAGCCTTCGATCTGGTCGTGGCGACTAGTAGGATCGGTGCGCACTAATATGCCGCCGAAGATGAAGAGATGACTAGGGGCGGGGAAGCCCTCGGCGCGGGTGTGCTCTCCAATGACCGGTTGAGCCATCAATTCCTATGGCGATCCCACAGCAGAACTCTCAATGAAAGTAACAATGTCGGTGTCAAAACCGGCAGACCTCGGGGTAGGGGGCCCCGAGCTGTGGATCTAGGATCGATGGGGAACAAGGGACGACGAACACAGTATTTACCCAGGTTCAGACCCTCTCGAAGAGGTAATACCCTACGTCCTGCTTGATTGTATTGGATGTATAATGTGGTTTACAGAGTAGATCTACCTCGAGATCAGCATGACCTAAACCTAAGGAGATGAGGTGATGAATGTAGCTCTAGCCCTAAAGACTAAAAACCCTCGGTTTATATAGACACAGGTAGGGTTAGGGTTACCGAAGATAGATTACAATAAGGAATTTAAAGAGATCCTACGCCTTCTTGACTTGGAGGGTACACCACGGCTTCGTAGATCTCCTATCATTATACGGCTCCACCAGTCCAGCCCATGTACAATGGGCCGTCACCCCGAGGACCCCTTAGTCCATGACTCCCTCAAGGCCCAACATGCATTTCGGCCTGCTAAAGGCCCATGGTATCTTCTGGGCCGTAACAGGCCAGAAGAATATTCAGCCTGCTAATTGTCCGAAGCTACTTGGGCCCAACTAAGCGCTGGGTCCACTAAAGGCCCAACTGAACTTTGGGCCAAATGTATGTCCGTGCAAGTTGTGGGCCTGGCGCAAAGTGTGAAGGCCCCAATGGCCTTTCAGGCCCAAGAAAGTTGCCGGCCGGCCGAATGTTTCGGCCCGGTCACCTACATCAGATTTTCGCCATTTTTTTCAGATAGCGAATGATGCCATATACGGTAACTTGTAGGAATTAAGAACAAACCTACTCTATGCAATAAAGAAATTACGGCATAGTAACTTAGAATAAACCTACTGTCGGTGTCAAAACCGAGAGACCTCGGGGTAGGGGGTCCCGAGCTGCGCATCTAGGATCGATGGGGAACAAAGGACGACGAACACAGTGTTTACCTAGGTTCAGGCCCTCTCGAAGAGGTAATACCCTACGTCCTGCTTGATTGTATTGGATGTATAATGTGGTTTACAGAGTAGATCTACCTCGAGATCAGCATGAGCTAAACCCTAAGGAGATGAGGTGATGAATGTAGCTCTAGCCCTAAGACTAAAAACCCTCGGTTTATATAGACACCGGTAGGGTTAGGGTTACCGAAGATAGATTACAACAAGGGTTTAAAGAGATCCTGGGCCTTCTTGACTTGGAGGGCACACCACGGCTTCATAGATCTCCTGTCACTATACGGCTCCACCAGTCCGGCCCATGTATAATGGGCCGTCGCCCCGAGGACCCCTTAGTCCATGACTCCCTCAGTAGCCCCCGAACTTGCCTCCAACGCCAAGGCTTGTATCCGGCATCCGCTCAACCGAACAGTATTCAGCTTGCGAGGCGAGTTCTTCAGTATGTTTTTGTGGCACCCCGGCTCAGAGAAACCGGAACGCCCCGTATTCCAGCCCAGAGATCAAGGTGAAGTCTTCTGGAATACGGCACTGCTTAGCATAGAACAAACCAGCTCTCTATTACAACACGAATACGAATACAAGGTCTGCGATATTACAATGAATAACATCGGCACGGTGATGCTACACCAACCACAGTTGCTCTATGCAAGCAGCATAACAACTCGAGGCAGCGGAACCTCTACTGGCAGCGGAACAACGAACGACGATGATGGACTCCAAATCCATAGGGACTCTGGCTGGAACGTTTATCCTAGCTCGCAAACACGGGAACCACACCAAACAAGCAAGCAAACCAGGCATGACCTGCAAACTAGCATGACACGCCAGGTTAGTACATTGAATGTACTTGCAAGCTCACAATTAACCAAAAGCAGTCAAGACAAACAACAGCATGGCATTAGCAGGTTAAAGCAATCATGAACATGATACATGGCATGCACAAACTGAACATGATACGGCTAGAATAACATTAGCATGCCATGAGAATATGAACATGATGATACTACATGCAACAGGTTAACATTATCATGCACCAACTTACTCTTGCTCGGCGGTTACCTCGTAACCATCTCATGCATCAACTTACCAACATCGGTATCCACGATACCTCCGTGATTGTCTCGCGATCACATAAAGATCAACCAACTTTGGTATCCATGATACCTCCATGATCCTCTCTCGATCACAACCAATCTCTTTCTCATCATTGAACCGGGGTTATTATTAATCAAGTTATTATTATAGTTGGCTCATAGTGTGACCAACTATGAACTGGGCCCATATCCGCGGGCACGGCTATCGATAGATTTAAACACACACTCTGCAGAGGTTAGTACACTATACCCACACCACGGAATCCATGGCCTCGCACTCCCATTCGGGTGGACCAACGGCATTCCGACAAAACCGATCTATTGCCATCACACTCTCCCAGCCACTTCGACAAACTCCTCTTTGGGCTAAGTCCTGGGTGGCCCCGATGTCAACCCGTGACATCCAACAGCCACCATCGTGGCAAAACATAAACGGTCCCAAACAGGGACAAGGATCCTTACAACAACAACGGGCACACAAGGTTTATGTCCGCCTACCTGATCAAGGTAGCGCGTGCCCATAACCTTCCCTCTTTGGAGGCACCGGCGAGAGGCATGACAATAGACTGCATTAGGGCCTTCCCATAAAAGGCAAGTGTGGCTGCACTGGTCAGCTCGATTTGGTGGCACCATGACTCAGCCAACAGTTGTTCAAGTTCATTATTGTCCGGTTAAACTTGAATGCAATGAACTAAGCCATAATAAAATATGATGCCACTATAATGCACGAGCATGATATCAACATAAGCATGGAGGTGCAACATAATCATCGAGCATAACAACAATGAAGCATATATCCAAATGAGCATGGCATACTGACGAGCATAAGCATAACACTACACATGAGCATAGCATGACTACTAGCATCATAAATAAATACCATGCGAGAACATAACAAGAATACTACCAAGTAAGCATGTAACCAACTAGAAGCAACGGAACATGCATAGCAATGGTGATGGATAACAAACGGTAAGCATGCATCAGGATGAACACCACTACTACCAGCATGTACTACTACTACTACCAAGCATAACATGAGAAAATAATACCAGCAAGTAGTACAAGATAACCAGATGCATCGGAACATAGCATGAAGGTGAACATGAATCCACGAGCATAACCGAAACAATGATAGTAGTAGCAAACAAGCAGACAGATAACATGCAACCTTTTACTAAATATTCAAGTAGAAACCATGGCTACTGCATGGCTATCATGCAAGTGGCTGTTGTGGCTTGCCTGGGGGTGACGGAGACTCCGGGAAGAAGTGCGGTGAAGCCGCGGAACGAAACGCCGGACGGTTTTCTCTCGGAGGGGGCTGATTAGAAGCAAGGGAAAAATGGTCATTTTCACTGTTGGACCACCTAGTGAAAATGTTACCAACAGAAAGATTTCGACGAGCCGAAGAAGTGGGTGTTGGTTTCACGTCGATCGGAGTTACGGTCGTGGAGATAAAAGGTGATGAAGGAGAGGGACTTTTCTGCAAAAACTGCATCACAAAACAGCCCCTAAGTGGATAAGACAGAGACATAAAATCAGAAATACGCTTTCTCTACTGGGTAAGCGCATTTCCAGCAGAAGAAGGATGAAAGTGCGCTTTCAGATTTGGAAGACGTACTCCCGAAAAACCATCTCCACTTGCCACATCAGCCGGGTCGGCCAAGTGGATGACAAGCGTGTCGGATTTCGGGTTCCGCAAACCCTTGAGAGGTTCAAACTCTGGGGTGCGTGCGAAGTACCCGTCCTCCCCAGTCTGCCTACTCGCTAATCTCACAGCCTAGCTCAACGAACTATAAGGAAAAGAGACACCGCAGTTTACCCAGGTTCGGGCCACCTTGCGGTGTAAAACCCTACTCCTGCTTTGTGGTGGATTGGCCTTGAGGGGTTGAGGATGAACTAGTACAGTGGCGAACAGCCTCAGGAGGAGAGGTGTTCTTGAGCTTGAGTGAGCTGGTGAGTGTGTGGGTGATCTGGATGATCCGTCGATTCGATCCCCTTCTACGGTGGTGGCTAGGTCCTATTTATAGTGGCCTTGGTCCTCTTACCAAATAAAAGGCGGGAAGGGATCCCACTACGGCCAAATTCGAAGGGAGACAGCTAGTAGATGCTATCCTGACAAAAGTAGTCTTCGCCTGCAAAAGCCTCTGGTCGTGACACCGTGGTGGGCTCGGTGATGACCTCCATCCTGCCGTCCTGGCGGTCTTGGTCTTGTTGCACGGGAATGGAAACCTTTGGTTGATTCCTCGGGACTCCGCGCCTGCGCTTGCCTCTTTAGCACCGAAGAGGAAACTGGTACATTGCGCCCGCGGTCGCCCGCCTGGCCTTGGTCGTCATGGCTCACATCATCCGGACCTCACGAGGTGAGGCTTGCATAGAGATCTCCGCTCCTCGAGAGCCAGCCTGAGGAGGCCGCTCCTCGTGGAGGTCTTGGTGTCGTCTGCCTCGCGAGGCTTGGCCCCTCGCGAGGGTCTTGAGTTGTTGTTGCTGAAGCTGGGCCATACCACGCCGTCGATGAAGCCACGCCATGGGCCGCAGGCAGGCAAGTCTGGGTACCCCCGTTCCCAGAACGCCGACAGTAGCCCCCGGGCCCAAGGCGCGTTCGTAGTTGGCTTCGAGGTGAAGCCAAGGGGCAAGTGCGGAGCGCCGCGGGCCCCCACCACCTGCGGGCCCGGTCGACGCATGGCGCTTGATGGGACGTGGGCGCCTCCACTTCCTCGTGTGGCCTTGATAACCGCTAGACTTGATGGCTGCCTGTTGTACGTGCAGTTTCGCCATTGCCGCCCGCCGTGCTCACCCTTGACTCCCCCTTCTTTCTTTGAACTCGCGGCTCTTCTCCTGGATCCAGCGCCGCGCCAATCCTCCCTTGACGCCATGGCCCCGAGGTCGAAGAAGAAGAGCAAGGCCCGCGCTCCTGCCGAATCCCGGCCGGGCCTGGTGCCCGCTCTCGATCGGTCCACGATGGTCAATTAGGAGGGGTTGGATAAGGTCCGGCCGGCCCTTGCCAGCGATTTCAATGAGTGGAAGGCGACGACGGTCTGGCCTGCTTCTCGCGCTTTGATTGACATGGAGGCCACTGAGATCCCCATCCATCTTCATGCTCTCTCGGCCGGCTTGGTCCCCCCTTTCTCTGATTTCTTCAATGCCATACTCTCGCATTACCAGATCCAAGTGCTGCATCTGGACCCTCGGTCCATCATCCTCCTTGCTGTCTTCGCCTTCCTGTGCGAAGCCATGGTGGGCATTGCCCCGTCTGTCGCCTTGTTCCGCCATTTCTTCTCGCTCCAGATGGTCGATGACCGTCAGTGCTCGGGATGCGTGGCCTTCCAGGTCGTGGCGGCCACAGCTGGATCGGGCATCGACTTCACACTCCGCCCGGACACGAGGGGATTTCAAAAGCAATGGGTGTTCGTGGATGTCGGCGTGCGCAACTCCTTGCTTCTGCTCCCGCGAGTGCCGGCGGTGCCCAGCTCCAGCTGGGGGCACGTGAGGCTCACCGATAGTCGGCTCGCCCATGTATGGTCCAGGCTGACCGGGTTGAAGAAGGTCGGGGTGACGGCACCAATGGTGGTGAGGGAGTTCGTTCGGTGGCGCATTGCCCCACTCCAGCGCCATTCCCGCCCAATGTGGGCCTTCACGGGCAGCAAGGACCGCATGAGGCTCCAGGTGCCTTCGCTTCCTACCAAGACGCTGTGCGTGATGCTTGAGATCCTGACGGGCGACCCAGCGCCGGCCGCGCTTCCTGAGGAGGGCTGCCTCTTGTACCAATGCTTAAACATGGAGGACTTCGCGAGGCAGATGCCCCCCTTTGACGAGTCGGGGCTGCGCCCGAAGGGCCTTGAAGGGCCCCGCGAGAACCCCATCTTGGTGGCTCCCTTGCTTGTCGACCCTACGGCGCGCACCCCGGATGTGGATGCAGGTGGGCGAGTGCCATCGGGTACTGCTGGGGCGACTGATGGGGAGCGGGTGTCGCTAGGTGCTCCCGAGGTGTTGCCTTCCGAGGTTCTGGTGAGTGCTCCTGAGGAGGTCACCGGAGAGCCGTTGCGACACGACGCTCCTGAGGATGCTACCCCGCAGCTTGGGTGAGCGGTCCTGAGGTAGCGGCTGGTGGGCAGGCGCGACCTGGTGCCCCTGAGGCCACCGACACAGAAGCCCCACCGGGCCCCTCGACTGCTGAGAGTTGCGCCCCAAATCTCGGCCAGCTTCCCCTGAATCTTGAAGCGCTCCGCAAGAGGAAGGGGCCTCTGAGCTGCAGTGGTGACGCCTACCGGCCGCTGAAGCAGAGGAAGTACATAGCTGTAGATGAGTATGTACCTTATCTTCGTGATTTCCCGCAAATCGCGTTCTTCCCTGATAATGGCTCCTCAGGATCCCTTCGGCTAGGGCGAGGAAACCTCTTGAGAAGCAATCTCCAGAAGTCCTTGGCCCGTCTTCGACTGCGAGCCCCCCGCACCAGACCCCCGCACGAAGTATGGGGCTAGTCCGAGAGGCGAATGCGCCGTCGAGGGCCCGTGAGCCTGTGCTTCCAGCATCCTTCCTTCGCGGTCTTGCATGGGGCGCAGGAGGCGTGCTGAGGGCTCCTCCATTGGTCATCACCGGCGGCTGGGCGATCTCGGTGTCGGCTTCGCCTTCGAGCAGCAAGACCACTCCACCCAGCACCTTCGCCAAGGCCGGGAGAGCGGCCGGGAAGGCACCGGCCTCCATCCCCCCGCCAGAGGTAGGCGAGCCGCTCCAAACCCCTCCGACAACCCCCGGCGTGAAGGATGGGCTTGGCCGCGCATTGGAGCTTGCGCGCGGGCGCGGCGTCATCCGTCATGAGCTCTTCTGGGAGGCGATGGGCGCGCTGAGCCGGCTCGGAGAAGAGCTTGCCGACATCGACGCCTGCCTCGAGACGGAGGACCTTCGCTTGGCGCATGAGTGGCACCAGTTGAAGGTTGCCATCAACCTCGGGCATCTTCAGTATGAGCGCGCCAGCGCGAGCGCCGCGGCGTCCCTTGCAATTTCTCGCGAGGCTTGCGCCCGTGCCCTGGAGGAGGCCAGAGCCGCCGACCGCCGTCAGGAGGTGGCCGAGGAGCGGGAGCGGGAGCTCCAAGCTTCAAACGCCGCCCTTGAGCAGCAGATCGAAGCACGTAGGGGTGCCCTGGCAGCATCACCAAGCGAGGCCCCTTCCGATGAGAAAGAGGTTCAGGAACGCGAGGAGACACTGGCGCTGGAGGTCTTGGAGCGCAGCCTGGAGCTTGAGCGGTTGGAGGTGAGGGAGCGCCAGGTAGCCACGGCTGAGGATGCCGTCACCGCACGGGAGGCCCAGATCCATGAGGAGGTTGACCAGAGGGTGAAAAAGGCCTGCGCGGCTCTCGCCGATGAGTACCGCCTGAAGTTGGAGCTCCTGAAGGCTGAGGTCGAGGGCAGGACCGTTGCCCTCAGGACAAAGCTGGACGAGGCAGAGCAGCGCGAGAGGGCCGCCAAGGAAGCTCAGGCCTCCGCTCAAGCTGACCTGGCCTCCTCCCGCGCCGAGCTGTCCTCACTCCAGCAGCAAGTTGAGGCCGTCACGTCCATTGCGGAGAAGACCGCGAACGAAGAAAACCGCCACCGGACGATGCAGCGTGAGCGCTCCTCGATGCTCCAGGACCTCTGGGTGAGGGCCAACTAGGCTTTGGGCATGGTCCGCGAGGAGAGCGTCGCGCACCCGCACGAGGACGACGAAGCCAGTCACCTCCGCTTCTTCACCCTGATCATGACCCGCCTGGAGGACCGGGCGACGAGGGATCCCGAGCTCGTTGCAGAGAGAAGCCGGGGCCTCCTAGGACGCACGTTTTCACGCGTCTTTAGTCACCTTCAGAGCCTTAATCCCCATTTTGATTTTGACGCTGCAATAGCCCCCGTGCCCCGGGTAATCTAGGGCAATCTGGTGGAATGGGTGGACGTTCATGTCGACGACCTGGTCGCAGAGTTTGCTCCTGAGGACAACGCGTCCGTGATCGTGGCCGAAGAAGGCGATGTGGATGACGATGATGAAGACGACGCCAGCGGCATCGCAAGTGGCGCGGATTAAGGTGGCGAGGACGGCGCTGAAGGCAATGCCTCTGGCTAGGCCTGCCTTTCCCTTTGCCTTAATCTGTATGCAAAAAACCTTCGGGCACAGCCCTGTAGGGCGTAAAAGCATTTTTGAAGGGGGGCCCCTTATGATGTATGAAATGATGGTACGCCTTTTGAAAATAGGATTTGGAATATGCCGTCGCGAGCCTGCAGGCTCCTGAGCGGGGTAGTTGTTGTAACTTATCTTGGCTCCGTAGGTCTTGAGCGAGTCCTGAGGTCACGGACGCGCCTTTCTCCTGAGGCGAGCCCGCGGAGGCTCGCGAGGTTTTATGTCTCCCGGGAAGCCTGCTGGCCCGCCTAAGAGGGCCTCGCGAGGAGCCGCTTGCCGGAGCATGTCAAGGTGTGCGCGCGATGATCCTGCGGTGATCGCGCTCCAGCCCCCTGGGGGGGCCTTGGCATCTCTGGAGCCAGCCCGGGCGTGCTTGGACGCGCGCATACCACGCCCAGCCCCCGCTCGTGTGGCGCTCGCGGGGAGGGGTAGCACGCGCGAGCCTCACTCTTAAAACACAAAGCTAGAAAGCAAGAAATCGCCACGAGACGAGAAAAATTCCCCCCATTTTTCTTTTAACAAACACACGAAATTCCAAATCTCATTCCAAAAGGCGGCAAGACGAGTTACAGAAAGAAAGGCGGAATCAAATGGCCGTGTCCGGCACCTAGCTAGTCTTCTTGTCTTCTCACCAGCGCGGAGCATGGTGCTTCCACTTGGACGTGGGTGGGAGCCCCCGTGAGGCCCGAGGGCGGCACTCAGGAGACTCCGGGGCGTGTATAGCCCCACTCATTATTACATGAGAGTGTAACGAGTGGAGACCTTCACAGGCGCAGGGCCTTGCTTCACGTCGCCTGACAAGGGCCCCGCCTTGCGTCTCCCCCGACCACCGTTGGGGCATCCAGAAACCAGGACGAGACCAAGGGGCAAGGGGGATGCTAGCGGCGCCCTCGGCAACCGCAGGCCCTCCGCCGGGGGGAAGGGCTCGTCGGCGCCTTCCCCGGCGGAGGACCTACCTTCGTGCTGCGCCTTGCTCCATGCGGTGCAGGGGAGGCCCTGGCCCCGGGCTCCCCCCGCGCAGCCCCCAGTGTGCTTCGCCCGCCGACAGCGCGGCCATCGCCCTGGGGTCCCTGGCCGCTGATGTGGCTTGGTTCACCTGCGGTCCATGGTTAGCATAGTCATGCTCCTGAGATATCGGCTGTACCTAGTGGCTGTTGTCGTTGAAGGTGTTGGTGAAGTTCCGGGGTAGCTCGCGGAGAGCCTTGGCTTAATGTGCCCCCGACGCCCAGCTTGATGAGGAGAACCCGTCGGGGCATTCTCTTGACGCGTACTGTAGATCCATCATGGGGGGTACGTAGGCATCTGGGACTGCCGCGCCAGGGTCGTTGTTTGGGTGCCCCGCGCTGTTGGCCACCAGGCTCGGTGCCAGGCTCTGATGGCCATAGGGTGGCGCCCCGGTGCGGCCCCTGGAGGGACCGCCCGAGCTCGCCTCGCCCGGGGGTGGCACGGTTGGGAAAGGTCGATCAGCGCTGCGGGCCGGGTTGGTGCCACTAGGTCCTTCAGGTGCTCCAGGGAGGGGAACGCGGGCACGGCGGGGGTCCCCGCGCACCCCTGTCACAGCCTGCGACATAGGCAGGGTGCAGAAAGGCACCGCGCCCCTACAGGCGGCGTCAAGCAGCTCGGCGACCCGCTCCAGCAGGGCATCGCGGCCGCCTTCCGCCAACCGGCACTGTAGTAGCTCCCGTGCCACGATGAGCACGGCTCGCATGTTCGCTTGCTCTCGGCGAGAGTGTGGCGCCGTCGCCACGGCGTAGCTCGAAGATCACGTGGTGGCGCGGTTGCGGCGTGGCGCGAGGGCAGGCGATGACGGCCCCCGCTGCCCTCGACCGATAGCACCGGGCGGCGAGCGGGCGGCGAGGAGCGTGGAGTGGAGATCCTCTTGGGCTGACGGCACTGCTTGGGCAGGCCGAATAACCCAGTGCTCAACATGCGCCCTCGGGGCGTCGGCCATGAGAACTGCTGGGTGATGGCGAATCTGCTGGCAGAAGAGAGTCTCTGACGCACCCCTACCTGGCGCGCCAAATGTTGGATTTCGGGTTCCGCAAACCCTTGAGAGGTTCGAACTCTGGGGTGCATGCGAAGAACTCATCCTCCCCAGTCTGCCTACTCGCTAATCTCACAGCCTAGCTCGACGAACTGTAAGGAAAAGAGACACAGCAGTTTACCCAGGTTCGGGCCACCTTGCGGTGTAAAACCCTACTCCTGCTTTTGGTGGATTGGCCTTGAGGGGCTGAGGATGAACTAGTACAGTGGTGAACATCCTCAGGAGGAGAGGTGTTCTTGAGCTTGAGTGAGCTGGTGAGTGTGTGGGTGATCTGGATGATCCGTCGATTCAATCCCCCTTCTGCGGTGGTGGCTAGGTCCTATTTATAGTGGCCTTGGTCCTCTTCCCAAATGAAAGGCGGGAAGGGATCCCACAACGGCCAAATTCGAAGGGAGACAGCTAGTACATGCTATCCTGACAAAAGTAGTCTTCGCCTGCAAAAGCCTCTGGTAGTGACGCCGTGGTGGGCTCGGTGATGACCTCCGTCCTGCCGTCCTAGCGGTCTTGGTCTTGTTGCACGAGAATGGAAACCTTTGGCTGATTCCTCGGGACTCCACGCGTACGCTTGCCTCTTTAGCACCGAAGAGGAAACTGGTACACCGCGCCCGCTGGCGCCCGCCTGGCCTTGGTCATCATGGCTCACGCCATCCGGACCTCACGAGGTGAGGCTTGCATAGAGATCTCTGCTCCTCGGGAGCCAGCCTGAGGAGGCTGCTCCTCGTGGAGGTCTTGGTGTCGTCCACCTCGCGAGGCTTGGCCCCTCGCGAGGGTCTTGAGTTGTTGTTGCTGAAGCTGGGCCGTACCAGGCCATCGATTGAGCCATGCCGTGGGCCGCAGGCAGGCAAGTCTGGGTACCCCCATTCCTAGAACACCGACAAAGCGAGACCCGCGGGCAGAGGGGGGTTCCAGGTGACGTCGTCATCTTCCTCCCTCTGTTCCCCCACGCGGGACACAGAGGAGGAAGTGGCCAAGGCAGGGATGGGCTCAGGCGAGGGGGCCGGCCAGCTCCGGCGGTCTCTGGCCTGGCTGAGGACACCGGCGGGACCGCGGGGACGTGGTGCACCCGTTCAGAGGGTTGAATGGTGCCGGGGAGGAGCGGGATGGTGGCGAATGGCGTCGCTAGGAGGAGGATAGAGGGCGGGGGCGGTGGAGGTTGCCGGCGAAGCAGAGCACTCCGGCGAGGGGAAAAAGGGGCGGGGCGACTCACGGAGGTGAGGGGGATCTAGTGGAGGGCTCGGGAGGAGGAGAGGAGGCTCGAGGCGGCCGGGGAGGAGCAAACTCCGGCGATGTCCGCGGCGGCCCGAGAAGAAAACGGCGAGGAGAGGCAGTCCGGTGGGGGAGGAGGAACGGGGAGAGGCTGGTGAGGTGCGGAACACCTCGGGCACACCTTAAATACGCCGCGGGGGAGGCTCTAGAGCTCACGGGCGAGCTCAAGCAGTGCTCTAATGGAGGACAGGAGCTGGACGCGGCACATGCATGGCGTTTATGGCTGAACGGCGACAAGATAAGGCGGGGCCTGGGCACAGGGAGATGATGTCGATCACGGGGGAGCTACTAGACATGGCGGGGAGTCGAGACGACGAGGGAGTGGACGAGAACAGTGGTCGGAATGAGCCAGAGCTCGCAATTAGCATGACGCAAGCATGATCACCGCGTGCACTAGTGCAAGAGGCGCGTTCTGGCCGGGCCGACCATGTCCAGTGGATGGACCTTGCTACCCTCGGTCCAAACGAAGAAATAATTCAGTCGAGGGGCAAAGAAGAGATTGGCAGGAGGAGCCAAACCAGAATAGTAGCAAAGTGTTTGTGCTGAGCAGAGGGGTCTAGACTTAGCCACGAAGGAATGGGTTTGTCTGGTGATGATCACATGCTAAGGTGATGTTGATCACCAAAAATAAGCTTAAGAGGAGGAGTTTAGATGGTACTTGCTGTAGAAACCACCATAAGTGCCAGATTAAGAGATGATGAAGTAGCACTCACATAAGTGCATGAAATGATCTGAAAATGGGCATGGCCCAATGATTTGAAGATATGAAGATGCTCAAAAAGTTTCATGCCATTTGGATTAGCCAAACTAGCACTTGCTTCATATAGCATCTCTTTGGACAGAATTTTGGAAAAATTGCACAGGGCAAAT
Organism: Thinopyrum elongatum; assembly: GCA_011799875.1. NCBI lineage: Eukaryota > Viridiplantae > Streptophyta > Magnoliopsida > Poales > Poaceae > Thinopyrum > Thinopyrum elongatum. The sequence goes on from CM022300.1 coordinate 510,393,413, forward strand.
GGGTTAATGAATTGAGCCAAAACTTGGTGGAGAGAGTTGATATGGATAGGAGAATGTCCTGGTAAATTTTCAGCTTAAATGAAGTAATATAAAATATGGTTGCTTCACAAACTGAAAATCTGACCAGAAACCAAGATTTGGAGCTGGGCTCACATAGATGAGTTACATGAGCTCAAATTTGGTGGAGAGTGATGATTTGATCATATGAAGGACCTTGCAAAATTTCAACTCATTTGGATATGCCTAGCTTGTACTTCCTTCACACAGGCTTCCCTCAGATAGGAACTTTGAAAAATTGCTCAGGAATATTTACTAGGAAAATTGAGTTAAATTTTGGCATAGGGGCAATTATATGGACAAGAAAAGGTGTCCAAAAAGTTTGGGGCCAAACAAGCAAAGATAAATGACACTTCCTTTTCAAAAAGCCACTTAGGGCAGAATCAGAAAAGGAATATTTGTGAATTATCTTTGATGATGCCAAGGAAAGATTTTGACATATTTGAGGAAGATATGACCCAAAAAATTTATGAGAATTATTTGGGAATTTTGGGAGTGACAGAAATATAGGTTGCGTCACAACCTAGGGTTAAAAAGAATTATTCCTTTAATAGAAAAGGAATATTCCCAAGAAAATAAATATTGGAATTGGGTCAAGGATGAAAATGACATGATCTTGGGATGATGATGATGATGACAAGCCACTATAAAACCTAGGAAAACATGATCTTCCCAAGTTTCAGAACCACATAGCCACAGAAAAACAATTCAAAACAAGAAATCCAAGAAAATCATCAGAAAAAGAAAAGGGCAAAATCCAGGGTGTTACAGTTTTACCCATATTTGGAACCAAGTGATGTCCGGGATCTGAAACGGCAGTTTTACTTAACACCGAAGGCAATAATAAACAAACACCGTTCAAGTGTAAATGGTGTCTTCATCTGACAACTTTTTCTCCTCCAATGAAGAGTCGCTTCCGGCCATAACGCCGAGCAGTTACTATTTCTTGAAGAGAGGATCGAGGCCGATGCCACGTTTGGCACGTCCCCTCTAGGTGGAGATCGTGTCCCGCTTTTTGGGGGATATGGTTAATGATTTTGATTCCCCTGCCCGCACATAACGTCATGGGCATATCGGGAAGTGGAGAAGCCAACAGTGTGGAAAAAGGAATCCCAGGCCTATCAAGAGTCTATAAAGGGAGAGCTATCACAGTCAGCAACCCATGCCTTCTTCCACCTCCCGCTCACGCAGATCCTCAGAGCTTCAGCGCCCCTTTCCTCTGCTTCCACAGCAAACCCTGTCCCATCTCCTTCGACCATGGCAAGATCGGGCGCCAACGGGAAGTGGGAAGCCTCCTCCGTCACCGATGACGACATCATGCGGCTAAAGCAGGCCGGATATTTGTCGGCCGACGTTGCTCATCGGGCCCCCGAAGAGGGCCAGATCATCCCCACACCCCAGCCGGGCGAGAGGGTCGTGTTTCTTCCCCATTTCCTTAGGATTTCCCCTGCACCCCTTTATGCGGGGGCTGATGTTCTTCTATGGGCTAGATTTTCACGATCTAGCCCCCAATTCCCTCCTCCACATCTCGACCTTCATCGTCTTCTACGAAGCGCTCCTTCAAGTTCAGCCACACTTCGGTTTATGGCTGAAGGTGTTCAATGTCAAGCCCAAGGTGGTTGGCGGCGAGCATGCGGACTGTGGAGGGGCCATGATTAGTAAATTAACGCGGGTCCAGTGGCCGGACGGCCACTTCGTCGACACCGTTCGGATGTGGCAAAAGGAGTGGTTTTACATCACCGAGCCAAGGAAGGCCGCCTAGGGAGCGGCCCCCACATTCAGGTCCGGACCCCCTACCAGATTGGCCTCATGGACCACCAAGAGCCCGGACTGGGGGTGTGTCGCTCACACGAAGGCATTGCAGAAGCGCGTCGACAGCATAATAGAGACCGGCGTGAAGCTGCTCGACGTAGTCCAGATCATGCTCCACCGCCGGCTCCTCCCTTGCCAGGAGAGGGCCAAGCCTATGTGGGAGCATGAGCCCGAGGATCCGGCCACCGTGCGATACCTCTATGGCACGACTCCTTACAAAATATGGGGCCAATTATTCCAGCCCCAGAAGGAGTGGCCGGTCGAGGGGAAGGACATCGGCCTCGATGCCGCGAACCCCCCAAAGGAGGTGAGCGGCGCTCTTCTTCGAGGAGTGTTCGGATATTCATATCACGTTTGGTTCGGCCTGACCTGGTTATGCGGATTTTGCAGGGCTGGCATGGCAAGGCCAAGAAGATCAGCGGCCCGGCGCCACTACCGGAAGATCCCCGATCAGAGCAGCTGGAAAATCTGCTGGTTGTAGCGGAGGCCAGGGAGGGCCTCCGCTGCAGGGTTCGTCCGTGCAACCGGTCTGGAGACGCTGCGGCCTTATTCGTGCAGGATGGGGACGAGGATGAGGACAAGGAGGAAAGCCCCTCCTCGTGCTCCAAAAAGAGGGCGGTGTCCGAGGACGTCGTGGAGGTCAACCTTATCCGGCCTGGAAGGGACGATGCTGGCCTAAGCTGGTCCTGTCCGACAGCTCGGACTCCGACAAGGAGTCCGAGGCGTCCGAGGAGATCCCGCAGAAGGGACCCAGGGTCAAGCCCCCTGCCAGCAGGTAAGGCATTGGTAATTTTAGCTATCCTGTTTTCAGTAATTCATTTTAATTGAAGGCTAACCCTTCTGAATTGCAGCCCCCCACATGAATGCCCCACTGAGTAGACTTCGGTGGGGACGTCTCCACCTACCGAACCGGCGGACAGTGGGTCTATGGCGCACTCCACGCCTCCCCTGGTCCCCGAAGAGGTTGAGGAGGTGCGGTCCCGAAGGACTCCTCCTCCTCCGAACACAGGGGGAGAGGCCGACACCGTAATGGCCAAGGTTAACGCCTTAGTCACCGAAGACCAAGACGGAGTGTCCCTCCTGGTTGACGCGGGAAAGGCGTCCGGACCATCCGGACCCCATCCGTCAACCGCTCCTGAGCCCCCAAGGCCTTCAACGGCCCAGGCTCCTCCCAGCGGGGAAGGGGCCGGGGAGCCAACGTCAGCGCCGAACACCTCCACACAGGTGGCGGCTGGCTAGCCAGACGTGCTGGAGGAGCTGGTGGACAACTCCACCATCATTGATGGGCACCGCACTCTTATGAGTGCGGTTATGCAGGGTGTTCGGTCCGTCCAATCTGGACGGAACGACACTGTCCAAGGCCTTCTAACAGGCTTTGAGGTAAGTCAAGTAATGCTCTTTCCTCATAATGTGGTTCTAATTGTTAGTTTGGGTAGGCTATATACATAGCAGCCCCCGAGACTCTGCAAGGACTTCGAAGAAAACTTCAGAGGATCAAATTCGGTAGGCCGATTAATGATGTCGACATTCCTTTGGCTGACGCAGGCATCTTCCATGGCCGCGGCTGCTAATGCCGCTACGTTAGAGGAGATGGATCGAAAGCTCAAGCTTTCCGATGAAGAGCTTGACTTTGTCAACAAACGGCTTGATGAGGCGCAAGGTAAGTTCTGTGAGAAGATGTGTACTTTGCTTAACGCCGGATATTAACGACCCGGACTATATGCTAATCCTTTATCTTGATGATCCTGCAGCTGCTGCTGCCGTTCGTGGGCTTGAGGGAGGCCCTGAATAAAGCCGAGGCCGAGGCGGCTGCGAAGAAGACGGCCGCTGAGAAGGCGGTGGCCGAGCTTGAGAAGGCCAAGCTTGCCGCTGAGCAGCACGAGGCTCGAGTGACCAAAGTCCAAGTGGAGCTCCAGGATGCTGCCGAGAAGCTGGAGGCCCTTGAGAAGGGGCAGGATTAGCAGTCCTCCCATCTATTCAAGGCGGAGAAGGAGCTCCAGGAGGCAAGGACTGACGCGCGAGGTGTCCAGGAGGAGCTCCGCCAAGCCGCGCAAATTGCAAATGGTAAGAAATATTTACTGCAGAGTGTTTTCGGAGACAACAGGTTTGCCCTGCTGACGCGGGTCTGGCACTCCGCTTACGTCTTCAACGAAGTTCCAAAGAATGTGGCGGCGGCAGCGAGGCACTATGCCACCCTCGAGGAGGACTCCACACAGGGGCTCTTCTGGTCACAGTTTTTGGATTCCGAGCGTCCTCCCCTCCTTAGTGATCAAATGAAGCAGCTGATGGAGATGCATCAGATGTCCGAGCTGGCCGTGAAGGACCTCTGTGTCAGTCTGTGGCCTGCCGAGTCCCTTCCGAACACCTACTTCGGCTTTGTGCAGAAGCTGCGGGAGGCGCCACTCCGGATTGACGCCGTAATGCGGTCAGCGTGCCTTGAGGGGGCAAGGCTTACATTTGCGAAGACCATGGTGCATTGGCCGAGGATTAATCCGATGGAAATGTCCACTGGTCCTCCGGCAAAGGGAAAGGAGCATCGCCGCCCTGAGCAGTACTTTGCACAGGTGATGAATGGCACGCGGGCGATAGAGGGCCAGTGTTCGAAAAATGTAATGCTTGAGTGATTGTATTAAGTTTGTATTAAATGGACCTAATGCTTTATAATGCATCTTCCTGACTTGCTTTATATTGTCATGATTTAATTTTGATTCTTGTGCGGCCGTATGTTTATTCTGAAAGCTACCAGTCATCGGCTTCAGCCCCCAAGTGAATATCACGAGGGGTGTTTTGTCTCCGCAATGTTACCCTTAGCCAATGTCTTGGTACCCGGAGGTAGTAGTGCGGGAGCGAAACCAGGCAATCAGGCTATTCGGTTTTATTGCTTTCACTTAGCCATAGGAGCTTGACGGTGGGGACTAGGGACTAGCCCCCGATGTCTTGTGATGTACTTGGGGATCAAAACCTGCCCTTTCCGATCACGTGGTTTGTGTTAAGATGAACCCTTCATGTGTCACGGCAAAATCGCCAACGATTTTTGGAGTCGAACCTCATCATCGGATCGCTGATTAGTTCGTGCTTACCATGACAGTCAGTTTTCAGCTTTCTGCTCCTGAGGTACTTGACCGGGTGAGCTAGAAGTACAATCGCAGGGGTTCTCCCTTTGCCCTCTTAGCCGAACGTGCGGAACATAAGGGGCAAGCACAGGAGCCGGGCAACCCAACTATTGACCTAAGACATGGTTCCGAACTTGATGCATATAATGCAATATCTGAGACACCGAACACCTAGCGGAAAGCGGTGCCGGACTTGAAGATATTGAGCTGATATATAAATCAAACTCTTGACTAGTTAATGTATTTTCATGCCAGGCTGTTCGAAGAGCGAGGGGAGAATCGGAAAGGGAATAGACAAATCGCAGGATGCGGATATCCGAATACCATAAAGGGTATTTTTATTATTTCTCGTAAGCTCGGGACATCTATCCATACAATTCAAACTGTGAAGGTAGTACTTGTGAAATAAAAAGAAAGTTTACAGAGTAAAGGTTGACGCAGGGCCTTGATGCGTGAGTTGAAGCCTTCACTGTGCCCTGTTGCACGTCTGCGCCTTTGCTTTTGATAGGTGGGGGTTGGGACCTTCGATGAGACCTTGATGGGCGAGGACCCTGCAGATGAAGCTTTATGCTTGGGGTTATCCGGAATTGGCCCCCGGGTCGTCCGAAGACGAAGTAATTCCAAAGTTCGGTTTAACTGAACATGCACTTCAGATTTATTAATGTATGCCTCACTGCTGCCCATGGTATTTTGAGTGTGAAGTTGTGCTGACAAGGCACGTGGAGCGTGAAGAATGTGGGCGTGCCGTGGGGCGCGTATCCCTATTTGCGGCGAACACATGCGGGTTCCCATGACGTGGAACGGGTTCGAACCCATTTACTATTGTTACCGGCCTTTACGGCGGGTCGGCATCCGGGCCTATATGGGCCAGTGTAGTCTTCGGCCGCTAGGGCCGCAGTGTGCTCTTCGGTTCGAAGTGAGCGTTCTGTGTTGCCGTTGATAGTTATGATGCTTGAGGGACCAGGCATCTTCAACTTGAGGTACGCGTAATGTGGGACGGCATTGAATTTGGCGAATGTTGTTCGACCGAGTAGGGCATGATAGCCGCTGTGAAAAGGTGCTATGTCGAAGATCAAGTCCTTGCTTCGGAAGTTATCCAGAGATCCGAACACTACTTCAAGCGTCACGGTGCCTGTGCAGCGGGCCTCCACTCCCGGAATGACTCCCTTAAAAGTGGTGTTACTGGGTTTGATCCTTGATGGATCGATCCCCATTTTCCGCATTGTATCTTCGTATATCTGATTGAGGCTGCTACCTCCGTCCATGAGGACTCTAGTGAGGTGGAATCCATCGATGATAGGGTCGAGCACTAAGGCTGCAGACCATCTGTGGCGTATGCTGGTCGGATGGTCCCTGCGATCGAACATGATCGGACAGTCTGACCATGGATTGAATTTCGGCGCTACTGGCTCGACGGAATATACGTCCCGTAGCGCTCGCTTCCTCTTCTTCTTCGGTATATGGGTTGCATAAATCATGTTTACCGTCTTGACCTCGGAAGGGAAGGGTTTCTGGCCTCCACTGTTTGGCCTGCGGGGCTCATCATCGTCCTCGCTTCGTGGGCTTTTGCCCTAGTCTTCGGCTGTGAGCTTGCCGGCCTATTTGATCACCCAACAATTTCGGTTGGAGTGGTTGGCAGGCTTCTCTGACGTGCCGTGGATCTGATAGGGCCTGTCCAGAATTGTATCCAGTTTGGACGGGCTGTCACTGTTGCCTTTAGGGGCTTTCTTTCGAGGTCCGGACTTCTGGTTTGGGAATCCGGCATTTACTGCCATATCCTCGCCCTCGCCGTCATTGTGGCGATGTTTATTCTTGCTGCGTCGGGGATTTCCATTTGCATCCCTAACCTCAGAGGTAGCGGGTGTGTCTGGGTTGGTGTTTTTGTGAGCAAGCCAACTGTCTTCGCCTGCGCAAAAGCGGGTCATATGGGAAGTAAGGGCTGCCATAGTTCTTGGTTTGTCCTGGCCGAGCTGCCGTACGAGCCATTCGTCCTTGACACTATGCTTGAAGGCAGCCAAGGCTTCGTCATCTGGACAGTCGACGATCTGGTTTTTCTTGGTCAGGAATCGGCTCCAAAATTGTCGGGCAGATTCTCCGGGTTGTTGTGTGATGCGATTTAGGTCGTCAGCGTCCGGAGGCCGGACATAGGTGCCCTGAAAGTTTACTCGGAAAGCATCCTCGAGCTCTTCCCAGTAGTCTATAGAGTCTTCGGGAAGGCTGTTCAACCAGTGTCGAGCTGGACCTTTAAGCTTTAGCGGCAAATATTTGATGGCGTGGAGGTCATCTCCTCGCGCCATGTGGATGTGGAGGAGGAAATCCTCTATCCATACAGCAGGATCTGTGGTTCCGTCATATGATTCAATGTTCACAGTGTCGGAGTAAATGACCACGGGTAGCCCCATCAGCTCCCTTTGCTATTTCAAGACATCAGGGCAGGCAGCGCCCCTCAAACATCAAGGACAAGGGCCGCCTTCTTGAGGCCGGCTGGTCCAAGGAGCCGGTAGTCGGGAGGCGGCGGAGTCCACAAGACGGCCATGAAGTGGGCCGACTCCTGGCAGGCGGCCTCCTGGGATGCCGAGTCCTAGCAGGCGGCCCCTCACGCCCTCAAAGTCAGCGCCAACATAAACATGATGAGACAGGGCATGGCTACAGCACAGGCCTGCCACCCCCGAATCCAGGGCAGGGCGTGGCTACAGTACTGCGTACCAAGCAGGCATCCTGCGCCCAACGCAGGACTGTTGCCATGCCACTCATGACGTCACCCATGGTAGAGGGAGCCATGCTCCCGTGACGGGCGGTCAGTACGGCGCGCAGGCGGCGGGCCCTACTTGTCCGTGACAAGCCAGAAGGCGGCAAGCCCAGACCAGTCGGCTCGGTGGGAGGCCGGCTCCCAGCAGGAAGCCCTCCTCCTCCCTCGAAGTCCGTGCGCCATTAATCAGATACGACGGGGTATGGCTACAGTGAGTTCCCGCCAGGCGGCGGGACTGTATCCACGCTCCCCCTGACGAGGCCTTCGTCATCAGGGGCAATGCTACAGCATAAAGCCGTCAACGCGGCCCGTGGACGGCGAGACCCACCTGCCGGCTGAGATCGCGGTAGTTGGTGGACCCACCAGGCGGCGGGCCCCGGCAGTCGGCGGAGAAGCCGGCGACCAATGACGCTGACTGCCGGGCCCCGCATCTGGCCAGATTACCATTGTACCCCTGGGGGGTAGGCTTATATAAACCCCCCAGGTAACCCCATGCAAGGGGTTGGCTCTTTGGCAGAGGCCTCGTCGAGCACTCACAGCACCACACACACACGCAGAGAGAGTGGAGTAGGGCTAGCCTTGCCCTTCTTCCTCCTCTAGCCAGGTAGCTCCAGGAGCAAGCTTGTAGCCACCTGTTGAAATAGTGATCATGCGGAGACCCCGCAGAGCAGGATTAGGGGTGTTATCTCCTAGGAGAGCCCCGAACCTGGGTAAGATTCGCAAGCGTCTGCGGTCTCGCTCACTCCCGCTTCTGGAGCCCAGCGACGTACTTTTGTCCCCATCCACGATAAGCCATCCCCTGGCATATGTCGCACGATATCCCCGACATTTGGCGCCCACCGTGGGGCATGGTGCACCGTCATCCGGAAACACGTTCTGGACGGGAACCCTCTTCCTCCCTGGCGATTGCAGCCAGCCCGGCACGCCCGACGGCGTTTGTGCCGACACGCTGCACGGCGTGGAAGTTGTTTGCGCCGCAAGCAACCTCGCTGATCTCATCGGCAGGATCCGCCTCTTCGAAGAGCCCGCGCTCGACGCGGGCACAGCTAGCTCCGAGAGCTGCCTCGTCGATCTCCTCGGCAAGCTTCACATCGCCGACGAGCCGGTCTCTGACCCGGAGTCCATTGGCTCCACCGACCTGCTCGTCGACATGGTCGTCGACGCTGACGTCGCGCTTCCTGATGCCTTCCCCGGTGACGTGGTGATCTTCGATGATCCACTTCCCACTGCAGACAGCAGCGCCGGCACCAGCACCGTCACTGAGGTGCTGGTCATCAGCCACGACGGAACCTCCGACCAGGCCGGCCGGGACCCGTTACAGGCGGCAATGCGGGACCTGTCCGCTCCCGTAGCGCCCGGTGCGAGCGGTGAAACGCTGGAGGCATGCCGTATCGCACTACTCGACAGCGCCAACAAGTTGGCGGCCATGAGACGCCTCACCGAGGCTTACCACCGCGAGATCGACTGCGCCGTTTGCGACACACCGGCTGCTGACGAACCCAGCCGCATGGGCACGGTCCGGAAGCGCGGCGCCGCCATCACCAGCATGTTGGGGGCCGACCGCTCAGTCTACGCCACGCCCATGGATAACTTGCGCGCCGCCCAGGCAGCGGCAGACAAGCTGGACCGCCTGGAGGGCGACGAGCGTTGCTGCATGACGGAACGCGTCCAGCAGCTCATCGACGCGGCCGCCGCGCAGCAAGAAGCCGGCCGCCGCATGGTGGAACCCAGCCTACCGGCTGGGAACCTTCCCCCTCGCCGGGAGCACGGCGCGACCTCCCGGACGTCGACAGCCGTTGCCCGCGACCGAGGAGACCCAGAGCCGGTTGCCAGCCGCAGCCGCACCACCATCTCCATTGAGTGCGACCAAGACGGCCGCCCATGAGCAGTAGAACGGCGGGACGATCGTCAGCACCCTCCCCTGCGCAGGGAGAGGCGTGCCTCTCCGCCGCCTGTTGAGCATCCAACTCTCGGGCGCCGGCTGGGCCCCCGCGAAGGAGTTGGAGAGAACGACGCCCGCAACCGGATCGACCACTTGGCTCGGTCCCTGGCGTTGGAAGAAGAAGATGCATTCGGCCCGCCTTGTTTCAGCCCCCGCATTCGCGATGAGCCCTTCCCCAAAGGGTTCTCGCTCCCTCGAGACACTCCTAAGTACAATGGCTCTGTGAAGCCGGAAGATTGGCTGGTCGACTACTCCACTACCGTCAACATAGCGAACGGCAACAAGCGTGTCGCCGTGAAGTATGTTCCGCTCATGCTCCAGGGCACGGCCCGGACATGGCTGAACAGCCTCAAGCCCTACAGCGTCAACAGCTGGCTAGACTTCACCAAAGTTTTCATCCGCAACTTCACCAGCACCTACAAGCGGCCGCCCAAGCCTCGCCAGCTCTCCCTGTGCATCCAAGGCCCGATCGAGTACACCCGCGAATACTCAATGCGGTGATCCGAGCTGCGCAACTCCTGCGAAGGGGTTCATGAGGTGCAAGCCATTGAATACTTCACTGCCGGGTGCCGAGAGGGCACCCTACTCAAGCACCGGCTCCTCTACGACGAGCCGGCCACGCTCGATGAGCTGTTGATCACAGCGGACAAGTACGCCACTACCGACTCCTCCATGAAGTCGGAACTCCGGGTGGATGCGTCAGGAAAGATGCTCCCTCCGGCCCCTCAGACACCGGCTGGTGATTCCAGTCGGCGCCAACAATCAAACGACAATAAGCGCAAGGCCCCGCAGCCGGCTACCACCAGCCGGCAGGTGGCGGCAGTCGAAGACCAGCAGCCAGAGGAGCAGCCCAGCCCCAAACGCCAGAAGGGCGGCAAGCCTGCCTGGTTGCCCGCCTTCTCGTTTGAGCAAACCCTCGATGCTCCCTGCAAGTTCCACAGTGGCACGAAGCCATCCAACCACACCACCCGAAAGTGCCACTGGCTCACCCGCATCGCCAGAGGCGAAGGACTGCCTCCGCCGCCTGCTGGTCCGCCGCCTCCGCCTCCCCAGCAGCCGGCGGTCCGACCAGTCGGCGCGATCCAAGACAGGTTTCCTGATGAGCATGGAGCTTACATCGTCTTCACCAGCGTGACTGACGACAGGCACAGCCGGCGTCAATAGCGTCGAGAAGTGAATACTGTCGCCTCTAAAGCCCCAGAGTTCATGCATTGGTCGGAGAAGCCGATCAGTTGGAGCCGAGCTGACCACTCGGAGGTGATGCCTTCTCCGGGTTCCTATGCCCTGGTGTTGGGTGCCACCTTCCCAACAGAGAGGCGAGCTGCTCGTTTCTCCCGAATTCTGATAGACGGCAGTAGCAGCATCAACATCCTCTACCGCGACACCATGGAAAAGTTGTGCTTCAAAGAGAAACAGCTCCAGCCCAGCCGGACTGTCTTCCATGGCATTGTGCCTGGCCTATCCTGCTCACCAATCGGCAAGATCAAGATAGATGTCCTCTTTGAAGACAAGAGTCACTTCCGCCGAGAGCCAATCTGGTTCGAGGTGGTTGATCTTGAGAGCCCCTACCACGCGTTGCTTGGCCGGCCGGCTCTGGCCAAGTTCATGGCGGTCCCCCACTATGCCTACCTCAAGATGAAGATGCCGGGCACCAAGGGCATTATCACCATAGCCGGCGACTACCAGAAGTCTGCCGCCTGTGCCACTGCCAGCAGTCGGCTGGCTGAGTCCTTTGTGATTGCTGCCGAGAAACGGCTCCTTGACCGGGTTGTGGCCTTGCCCGGCGAGCAGCCGGACCTGTCGCCAGATCCCAAGGGGTCAGAAGCTCAGGGCTCTTTCCAACCGTCCAAAGAAACCAAGAAGATACCCTTGGACCCGGAGCACCCGGAGAGGTTCGCTGTCATAGGAGCTTGCCTCGACAGCAAATAGGAAAGCGAGCTCGTCGATTTCCTCCGTGAGAATCGGGACATCTTTGCGTGGTCTCCAAAGGACATGCCGGGAGTTCCGACGGATTTCGCCGAGCACAAGCTACATGTCAGAGCAGATGCAAAACCAGTCAGGCAACCCCTCCGCCGCCTGTCGGAGGAGAAGAGAGGAATTGTTGGTGAAGAGATAGCCCGGCTTCTAGCAGCCGGCTTCATTATGGAAGTATTCTTCCCAGAGTGGCTAGCCAACCCAGTCCTTGTACTAAAGAAGAACAACAAGTGGCACATGTGTATTGACTACACCAGCCTCAACAAAGCTTGCCCGAAGGATCCGTTCGCCTTGCCTCGGATTGACCAAGTGATAGACTCCACAGCCGGATGCGAGCTGTTCAGTTTTTTGGATGCCTATTTGGGGTACCACCAGATTAAGTTAAGCCCGGCCGACCGCCTGAAGACCGCCTTCATCACACCATTCGGAGCCTTCTGCTACCTGACCATGACATTCGGCTTGAGAAATGCCGGTGCCACGTTCCAGCGTTGCATGCAGAAGTGCCTCCTCAAGCAACTCGGCAGAAATGCCCACGTCTATGTAGACGATATTGTGGTGAAGACGGAGAAGCGCGGTACCCTCCTGGAAGATCTCAAGGAAACTTTTGATAATCTGCGCCGTTTTCAAATCAAGCTCAACCCAGAGAAGTGTGTCTTTGGAGTACCAGCCGGCCAGCTCCTCAGTTTCCTTGTCTTAGAGCGCGGCATAGAGTGCAACCATGTCAAGATTAAGGCCATCGAGAGGATGGAGAGGCCCACCCGACTATGAGACGTCCAGAAGTTCACCGGCTGCTTGGCATCCATCAGTCGCTTCATCAGTCGGCTGGGCGAGAAGGCTCTTCCCCTGTACTAGCTGATGAAGAAGACCACTCATTTCAAGTGGAACGACAAGGCGGACGAGGCGTTCCTCCAGCTCAAGAAGATATTGACCACGCCGCCCGTCTTGGCCGCTCCGGCTGCCAAGGACCCATGCTTCTCTATATCGCCGCCGCCAGCCGGGTGGTCAGTACAGTTATGGTGGTAGAGCGCCAAGAGGACGGCAAGGCGCTGCCGGTCCAGAGGCCCGTCTACTATTTGAGTGAGGTGCTGTCAGCTTCCAAGCAGAACTACCCCCACTACCAAAAGTTGTGCTATGGCATGCATTTTGCCGCCAAGAAGCTCAAGCCATACTTTCAAGAGCATCCCATCACGGTCGTCTGCACCGCCCCGCTTGCGGAGATCGTAGGCAGCAGAGACGCATTGGGCCGAGTGGCCAAGTGGGCCATCGAGCTGGCCCCCTACACCATCTTCTACCAGCCTTGCGCCACCATCAAGTCCCAAGCACTGGCCGACTTCCTCGTCGACTGGGCCGAGACCCAGTACCTCCCACCAGCTCCAGACTCCACTCATTGGCGGATGCACTTCGATGGCTCGAAGATGCGCACCAGTTTGGGAGCCGGCGTCGTCCTCACCTCTCCCAAAGGCGACAAGCTCAGATACACACTGCAAATCCACTTTGCCGCCTCCAACAACATGGCCGAGTACGAGGCGCTAGTACACGGACTCCGGCTGGCCAAGGAGATTGGCATCCGCCGGATTCTGTGCTATGGCGATTCGGACTTGGTGGTCCAACAGTCGTCCGGCGACTGGGACGCCAAGGATGCAAATATGGCGAGCTACCGCTTCCTCGTCCAGCACATCAGCGGATATTTTGATGGGTGCGAGTTCCTTCATGTGCCACGGGCCGACAACGAGCAAGCAGATGCCCTGGCACGGATCGGCTCCACCAGGCAAGCCATACCAGCCGGCGTGTCCCTTCAGTGCCTCCGCAAGCCGTCTATCAAGCCTTCCCCGGAATCAGAATCCATCTTCGTGCCGGCTGCTCCCGAGGCAGTCGAACCCGGCCCGGGGGCTGCAGCAGCCGGCCCGAGGACTTCGGCAAGCGGCACGGGGGCTGCAGCAGTCGCACCCGGTCCGGGAACTTCGCAACCCGGCGGGGGGGGGGGGGTTGCAGCAGCCGGCCCGGGGACTACGGCAAGCGGCACGGGGACTGCAGCAGTCGCACCCGGCCCGGGGACTTCGCAACCTGGCCCGAGGGCTGCAGCAGCTGGCCCGGGGACTTCGGCAAGCGGCTCGGGGACTGCGGCAGTCGCACCCGGCCCGGGGACTCTACAACCCGGCCCAGGGGCTGCAGCGGCCGTCCCGGGGACTTCAACAACGCAGCAAGACGCGACCGACTCCGCCCCACCACCTCCAGACCCAACCGCCCTAGTTTCAGTAACCGTAATGACAGTGGATGAAGTCAAAGCACCATCATGGGCGTAGCCCATCCTCAACTTTCTGGTAGGTGGAGAGCTGCCAGTTGATGAGATCTCAGCCCGGCAGGTGCAACGCCGGGCAGGAGCTTACACAATAGTAAACAGAGAGCTTGTCAGGCGCAGCATGACCGACGTTTTCCAATGCTGCGTCGAACCAGAGAAAAGCAAGGCAATCCTCAGAGACATACACCAAGGCGAGTGCGGCCACCACGCGGCCTCCAGATCCCTTGTCGCCAAAGCTTTCCGCCATGGTTTCTTCTGGCCGACTGCTTTGGAGGACGCCAAGGATCTGGTCAAGAAATGCAAGGGGTGCCAAAAATTCAGCTCCAAGCAACATCTGCCGGCTTCTGCACTCAAGACCATCCCCTTTACCTGGCCCTTTGCCGTCTGGGGGCTGGACATGGTGGGCCCATTCAAGACAGCACGCGGTGGCATGACCCATCTGCTGGTCGCCGTGGACAAATTCACCAAGTGGATTGAAGCAAAACCAATCAAGAAACTAAATGGTCCGACTGCTGTGACCTTCATCGCGGATCTCACCGTCCGGTACGGTGTACCACGAAGCATCATCACCGACAATGGCACTAACTTTGCCAAAGGCGCCTTGGCCCGTTTCTGCTCGACGCAGGGCATCCGACTGGACTTAGCGTCCGTTGCCCATCCGCAGTCAAACGGCCAGGTAGAACGAGTAAACGGCCTCATCTTATCCGGCATCAAACCCCGACTGGTCGAGCTACTGGAGCGCTCGGCCGGCTGCTGGATCGACGAGCTGCCAGCCGTCCTCTGGAGTCTCCGCACCACTCCGAACAGATCAACCGGTTTCACTCCCTTCTTCCTCGTATACGTGGCAGAGGCCGTCATCCCAACTGACATCGAGTTCGACTCGCCTCGCGTCACCATGTACACGGAGGCGGAGGTGAAGGAAGCACGAGAAGACGGCATCGATCTGGTAGAAGAAGGCCGGCTGTTAGCACTCAGCTGGTCCGCCATCTACCAGCAGAGCCTGCGCCGCTACTACAGTCGGAAGGTCAAGCCACGATCCTTCCAAGAGGGAGACCTTGTGCTCCGGCTGATCCAGTGAACAGCCGGCCAGCACAAGCTCTCGGCCCCTTGGGAAGGCCCCTTCATCATCAGTAGAGCCTTGGGCAATGACTCCTATTACCTCATCGATGCGCAGAAGCCCAGGGCGCGCAAAAGGGACGATTCCGGCAAGGAAGCAGAGCGCCCATGGAACGCAAATCTTCTCCGAAGATTTTACAGTTAAATACAGTATGTACCACGCTACCTTTTGTACTAAGGGCAAAGGCACCGGCTCCCTCGAGGAGCACTCGGGGGCTACCTTTCTTATCTGTATGATAAGTTTCATGCCTGTGAGTATTTTATTTCATTCCTCCGCCCGGCACCGGGTCCGACCAGTCGGCTCGGGGGCTTGCCGCCTTGTACTATGTTGGCTCTACCTGCAGTCGGACAAGTAGTGTGCCGGCATCTAAGCCCACCCTTGCCATAAGCCACAGCTCGCAGAGCGACTGTCTGGCAGGCAAGAGTCAAAGGCAAGAAATGGTGCTCACATGAAAAATGGCTAAGGACGAAAGCACCCACATAGGCCAAGTCGGCTCCTCGCCTAGCCGTCCGGTTGCTGAGCAGCCGGCCGGCCGGCTTCTCACTTAAATTGCTACGTTCTAAGCGGCCAAAAGTACTTGTCTTCCCAAAATGGCCAAGTACTTGACCCAGCCAGCAGACCGAAGAATGGCTGTCTAGCCGGCAAGGCGGCAGCCAAGGGAAAGCGTCAAAGGAAAAAGCCAAAAGAACAGAAAGCAAGACAAGTTAGAGCTCGGCGAAGCACATCTTGTGCGAGAATTAAATCACATAGCAAGAGGCCCTCGGCCAGCATTCAACAAAGTTTGAATACACCCAGCGGGTGGAACTGCGCGAATTTAACAAAGTTTGTTCTAAAGATTACCAAAGCAGGAAAAGATAAGATAAGTTGGCAGCCTAGGCCAAATGAGCAACAGGCGGGTCCGGCAGGTTGGTGGAGTCAACGGCGCCAGCTGGTGGAGTGGCCGTCTGGCGAGTCTCAGCTTGGTCGCCTTCAGCAGCAGTCGGTGCACTCGAACGCGGCTCGTTGCTCGAGGCTCGATCAAGCTGAGGCTGGGCGTCCACTCCGCCCTCCGGTGCGTCGCCTTCACCATCCTCATCTTCCTCGTCCTCGCCTTCATTGCTTGAGGCGATTTCTTCCGCCGAGTCCTCGCCGTCATCCGGGTTCAGCCCGAACCAATCCATCGGCACCTCGGCACCCTCCTCGTCCAGCTCGGGGAAGAAGACGTCGGTGTTGGTGTACTCGGCGATCGCCACCGCACGATGGGTGAGTGCTGGCCCCGCTGCCACCAACTCTTCCATGGCCTCCTGCCGGAACGTGGCCAACTAGGCTAGGTCCAGCCCAGGATACCATGCCTTGACGAACTCCAAGGCTCTTCGGGTGCCTGCCTGAGCGGAGGAGCCCCTCCAAGCCTCGAAGCGGCCGATTGCCGCCTCCAACCAGTCGGCGGTCCGACTGGGGGTGCGTGGAGATTGGCCGCCTGGCCAGAGGGCGGAAACCAGCTGAGACCTGGCACACTGAAGGCGGCGGAGCAGACGGTGAATCGGCTGTAAACGCGTCCTGATGGCCAGGAGCTGCTCGTTCATGTTCCGAGGTGCGTCGGGCGGGATCTCCACTCCTTCCCTCCTACGCCGGTCGCGCCGTGCCTCGATGGCCTGGCTGATGGCGACGGCGTGGCCAGGGAAGAAGTCTACACAAAAGAAAAGCAAAGATCAGAAGCCGACTCCCGATGCAGTCGGCAGCTACGCCAAAGAAAGAAGCTTACCGTCGATCATGTCCTCAATCTCGCCGTAGCCAGCGGCGAGGATCGCCTCCTTCTCGGCCCACTTTGAGCGTTCGACCTCAAACTTGGCCTGAAGGGCGCCTTCCGCCTCCTTGAGCTTCTGGAGCTCTGCCTTGTGCTGGTCCGCCTGGTCCACCAACTTCTTGGCCAGACGGTCGCGCTCTAGGGCCGCCTTACGGCGCTCCTCCTCCTTGACGCGCAGCTCGGTCTGGACTTCGCCCAGATGCTGCTGCAGTGTGGCGTTGGCTCCTGCAAAAATGAGAAAGAGAGGACAATCAACAAAGATGACCAAAAAAGAAAGTAGTTGCCAGAAGATCCGGCCCGACTGCTCAGCAGTCGGCCCGAATCTCGGGGGCTACACCCAGCGGGTGCGCTGACGCGCCCCCGCGAGGAAGTAGACAGAATGCTTATGCCGGCTTTCTGTGAGGTCGGCGGTCCGCTTTGCCAACTCCTGGACCTGGGAGTTGAAGGCGGCTGCGCGGATGTTGTGGTAGTCCTGTAACGAAGACAAAAGAAGAGAAAACAAGTTAGCACTCGGAACCTACCTTAAAGTTCTGAGCTGCCTGCTCAGCAGCCGGCCCGGAACTCGGGGGCTACACCCTAAACCCTAAACCCTAAACCCTAAACCCTAAACCCTAAACCCTAAACCCTAAACCCTAAACCCTAAACCCTAAACCCTAAACCCTAAAAAAACAAAGCAAAGAAGCATACCCGAACGGCCGTCCGCGTCGCCAAGAACGCCTTCGTACACTGCTGGAGGGCGGCGCCTTGGGCCTGGAGCTGGGCCTGAACATCCTGCGCGGCCTTGTTCAGCATGCCCGTCCCGCCCCCAGGCGTCCATTCCGGTGGGGGGCACTGGTGGCCTCTGCGTCTAGGGCCGACGAGCTCACGGCCACGACCTCCTGCGCCCGCGGCGCCGAGGCCGCCTTTGCCGCTCATCGGCGCACCGAAGGGCAGACCACAGGAGTCGCCACCACCACCAACTCGACACCAACCGGCGACGCCGGTGGCATGTCAGGCCGATTGCCTCGGGCCCCGGCAGTCGGCGCTTGCGGGGGCACCTCCGCCTCCGAGACGATGGCGTCGCCTCCTCCCCTCTCCATGACCGGCTGGTCATCGCCGGCACCTCCAGTCGGCACCGGGATCTCTGGCGCTGGCGGCGCTGCGCGCAACAGAATGACAAGTTGCGGGGCCTGGCCACACGCGGTTTCTTTCGCTTGCGCCCTAGCGGCCGCGTCAGCCCGACCCTTGGCGGCGGCGTCCGCCCGCGCTGCCCTGGCTGCCTCCGCCTCCTGCCTCTCCGCCTCCTCCCGCTCCTCGCGCGCCTCCCATGTGTTCCTCTCCGTCGCCGCCCGGAGGTCGGCGAGCGGGTCCACGCGGCGGGTATTGGCGGAGCCTTCTGCCTCGCCGATCACGGAGGCAGCGGCAGACCGCTCAAGAGTGAGTGGGGCCCTGATTCAGGCAAGACAAGAGAAAAACTCAGAAAAAGTTTGCAAGGAAGAAGAAAGGAAAACATAGCCAAGCACTTATGCGGACACCATCGGGGGCTGCTTCGGGGCCCTCTGGAACTGGGCCGCTCTTGCGGCGGCCTCTTGCCGCCTGGTCGCGGCGGCCGCGTTCTTGGACTTCTTCGGCCGGCTGCCGAACAGCAACGAGCCGGCCCGGCGCTTTTTTGGGCCGCCTGGTGCGGTCGGCGCGGCTAAGGAGCTCGCGCCCGCCCTGTCGGTGCTGTGCAGGCGGCGCGGCTCGTTCTCCTCCTCATCGTCATCCGGCCAGTCCTCAAGGCCGCCTCCTCCCCCGGAGCCACCTGCTCCACCGCCGCCACATGTCGCGTCGTCCTCCTCCATGGCGGCTGCCCCCAAGTCGGGGTCTTCCACGTCGCTCCTCGTTCAATCCGGCATATACTCCTGACCTGGATCCAGAGCACCGGCGGCCGACTGGGCCGGGAGGACCTGCACCATGGCCGACTGGTCAGGCGGCAAAACAAGAACTCGGACTAGCAAAGAGAAAAGAATTACAAGACTCACCGCAGGCGACGGATGTGCGCGGTCGTACGGCCGCATGCCAAACCGCCAGTCCACCTCCGACAGCTTGCAGTTGGAGATATAGTTGACCAGCCGGACCACCTCCACGTCCAGCAGGTCCCGTGTGCACATCCGGCATGGGTCCCGGTGCCCGCTCATGCAGCTGATGATGTGAGGCCGGGCTTGGAGGGGGAGCACTCGGCGCGTCACGAAGGCAGCCAGCAAGTCCGAGCCCTTCAGGCCCTCCGACTCCGAAATTGCCTGAAGTCGGGCAAGGGCGGCGGAGGAGGCGGCCGATAGGGAACTCGGCCTGTACTGCCAGTTGGCGTGCGGCTCGGCCGGCGGGCCGGCTGCGTAGGCCGGCAAGTTGACGTAGTCGCTTGTTGGGTGGATGTTCTTGACGTAGAAATAGGATTTCTGCCACAGCTTGGCCGGCTGCAGCAAGGAGATGGGCGGGAAGCGGTTCCCAGTGCCCGAGCGCCGCACCGCCACACAGGCTCCGCATTGAGCCGCCTGGCCCTTGGCGGCGGTGCCCAGCTTGAGATAGAAGCACTCCCCCCAGAATTCGAGAGTGGGGAGAGTGCCGAGGTACCCTTCGCACATGGTGACAAAGGCGGCCAGCAGCACCACCGTGTTTGGCGTAAGGTGGTGCGGCTGGACTCGGTAGAATTCGAGGAAGGAGCGTTGGAAGTCGCTGGCCGGAAGGCCGAAGCCGCGAAGGAAATGGGACCAGAAGACGACGCGTTCATCATCCTCCGGCGCCGGCGAGATTTCTGCTTCGGGGGGAATGCGCACCTGCACGTTCGCCTCCCGGGGCAGCCGCCGTGTTTGAAGGAGGCAGGAGAGATGGTCATCGTGGACGTTGGAGCCGTCCCAGTCGCCGGCTCGTGAGCGCGCCATGGACGAAGGAGCTCGTCGCAGGCGTGGCGCAGTGGCGAGCGGGGAAGGCTGCGGTGGAGCAAGGAAGCCGCAGCGAGAGGACGCTCGATGACGGCGGGCTGTGGCAGCACTTCGACGGCAGCGGAGAAAATGAAGAACGGCGAAGGGAGAGGAGGGCGCGCGTGCATCTGCCGCCCCCCTCCTCCCCCTACTTAAAGCCCCAGGCGGCGAAGCCGAGGGGACGGGGGCGTGGGGGATCGTGGGATTAACTACTCCCACTCCCCCATGATCCCACTATTGCGGCGCCGGTAAAGGCGCGTATTAACTACCACAGGAGTCCAACAGTCTGCCTCGGCCGCAGCGGATCCACGCGCGGGCCGAGGCACTGTAGTGGCGGGCCTCGGCCTGCGGCGCCGTCCCGTCACGCGCATGGGCTGGCAGGCCGGCTTGACCTGACGATGCCACGTGGCTGACATGCGCGGGCGGCAAGCCTAACATCTGGCTAGCATGCCACCTGGTCCCCACCACGACGTTTCGAAATCGCCAGATGGCCTGCCTGGTCATGGCCGACACCTACTAGCCGGCACCTCGGAAGACGGACAAAGCAAAATACCAAACGACCCGGAGTATGAAGCTACTGAGGCTTCTCGCCCCTTCAGCCACAGCGCCTCATCAGCTTCGGGGACTACTGTCAGAGTAAATGACCACGGGTAGCCCCATCAGCTCCCTTTGGTATTTCAAGACATCGGGGCAGGCTGCGCCCCTCAAACATGAAGGACAAGGGCCGCCTTCTTGAGGCCGGCTGGTCCAAGCAGCCGGTAGCCGGGAGGCGGCGGAGTCCACAAGACGGCCATGAAGTAGGCCGACTCCTGGCAGGCGGCCTCCTGGGATGCCGAGTCCTAGCAGGCGGCCCCTCGCGCCCTCAAAGTCAGCGCCAACATAAACATGATGAGACAGGGCATGGCTACAGTACAGGCCTGCCACCCCCGAATCCAGGGCAGGGCGTGGCTACAGTACTGCGTACCGAGCAGGCATCCTGCGCCCAATGCAGGACTGTTGCCATGCCACTCATGACGTCACCCATGGCAGAGGGAGCCATGCTCCCGTGACGGGCGGTCAGTACGGCCCGCAGGCGGCTGGCCCTACTTGTCCGTGACAAGCCAGAAGGCGGCAAGCCCAGACCAGTCGGCTCGGTGGGAGGCCGGCTCCCAGCAGGCGGCCCTCCTCCTCCCTCGAAGTCCGTGCGCCATTAACAAGATACGACGGGGTATGGCTACAGTGAGTTCCCGCCAGGCGGCGGGACTGTATCCATGCTCCCCCTGACAAGGCCTTCGTCATTAGGGGCAATGCTACAGCATAAAGCCATCAACGCGGCCCGTGGACGGCGAGACCCACCTGTCGGCTGAGATCGCGGTAGTCGGCGGACCCACCAGGTGGCGGGCCCCGGCGGTTGGCGGAGAAGCCGGCGACCAGTGACGCTGACTGCCGGGCCCTGCATCTGGCCAGATTATCGTTGTACCCCTGGGGGGTAGGCTTATATAAACCCCCCAGGTCACCCCATGCAAGGGGTTGGCTCTTTGGCAGAGGCCTCGTCGAGCACTCACAGCAACACACACACACGCAGAGAAAGTGGAGTAGGGCTAGCCTTGCCCTTCTTCCTCCTCCAGCCTGGTAGCTCAAGCAGCAAGCTTGTAGCCACCTGTTAAAATAGTGATCATGCGGAGACCCCGTAGAGCAGGATTAGGGGTGTTATCTCCTAGGAGAGCCCCGAACCTGGGTAAGTTTCGCAAGCGTACGCGGTCTAGCTCACTCCCGCTTCTGGAGCCCGACTACGTACTTTTGCCCCCATCCACGATAAGCCATCCCCTGGCATATGTCGCACGATATCCCCGACACACAGGCTTGAAGCCTTCCTGGAATTGGTGTTGCATTACCCTCTCTGTGAAGCACAAAGGGTGTGCGGCGCCCCGAACTCGGGCTACATCACATCAGAGGTCTTCGGCCCTCCGAATCTGCTGCTGCTCCCGGATTCTATCGGTTCGGTTTAGCCGATCATAGTATCCTTCCCGGTAAGCGGGCGGGTCATCTCTGGGTCCGTAGATGGACCTGGTACGACCTCCTCGAGCGTCTAGGTCCTGGCGGAGGTCATACTCATAAGTGGGCCGCACTTGATCCTTGCCGTGACGGTGAGGTGGGGCGGCTGGGTGTTCGGCCTCGTCAGCTTCCCTGTCCCGCCCTCTAGGGGGGCGGTCTGGCTGTTCGGCGCTTGTGTATATCGGGCGTGTGGGCTCTACGGCCTCGTCCTTGAACTGCGGCAGGAGTTTTCACTTGGGATAACTTTTAGTTGGCTGTTCGCGGCCATAACCTTCTTCGGCGGGTAGGACTTTAGTCCATCGGTCGTTGAGGGTGTCCTGTTCAGCTTTGATTTTGCGTTTTTGTTTCTTTAGGCTGCGGGCGGTGGCTAAAAGCCTCTGCTTGATTCGTTGCTGCTCAAGAGGGTCTTCGGGGACGATGAAATCGTCCTCCCCAAGACTGACCTCCTCTTCAGAGAGTGGGAGGTAGTTGCTATCCTTGGAGTCGTCGGGGTTTTCTGAATTGAGCGGGTCCTCCTGCCCCGCGGGGTCATCCTGATGATGTTCGAGGGCTGCGTCTCCGGCGAGGTCATCCATATTATTTATGATGTTGTTCTCCGCAGAGTCCATGTTGCTCGCATGGTTCGACGTGGCTTTGATCGACGGCGCTGTTTTTTGCGTTTGGCCGACTAGTCTCTGGGCTTGCCCCGGTCCTGATCAGGAGTGCCATCGCCATCCTGGGGGGTGTCCACCATGTAAATATCGTAGGTGGATGTGGCCGACCAGCGACCGGTGACCGGGGGGGGGGGGCGACGTCAGTATTGACCGTGGGTCCGCCCTCCTCGTCCATGTATTTGGTATTTTCCGAATTGTAGTCTAGCATATCGGTTAAATCGTCGATAGTGGCTACCAAGTGGGTGGTGGGTGGGATGCAAAATTCCCTATGGTATGCCTCGAAGGGTTGATCATTGAAGTCGGAGGGTAGGTCCTCCTCGATGGTCATGTTCTGAATTCGGTCCAGCGCCTTGTTTAACATTGCCGAATTCTGTTGTAACGGCGTGGGGGGCGATCAATGCCCTGGCCGGTCCTTGGTTTCAGCTCGCCGTGCTGAGCTTGGGATGCGGGGCTGGATCCTTGAAGGGGTCCGGGTCGTCACTGGAGGTCAAGGACGGGCTTTGGTCCTTGCTTGTGGCTTCCCCGTCAGTGTTCGAGATCAAGTTGCTTTGGGCTGGGGGTGACCCCTGGCTATTTTGTGCCGCTTTGTCTTAAGGGCTCAAGGCCAAGCGAGCATTGAGAAAGGAAGGTTTGGCCGAGATTGACTCTTGGCCTCTGCCTCCTGATTCTGCCTCGAAGGTCGAGGATAGGTCTTTCGCAGTCATGACGTGTCCGGACGGAGGCGGAGTTTGGCCCCTTCTTGAAGTGGGGCTCTCCTGGCTTGAAGCTGGCGAGGCCGGTCTGCTGATCGGATCGAAAAGGAACTGCAGAGCGGGCGTGGTGAGGGCGCGGGAGGGGGAAGTGAATCCGGTGAAAACCAGATCGCCTCGTGCGTCAGCAACATATTCCAAACCACCGAATCGAATCCGGTGTCCGGGGTCAAAGGCGTCGACCTGACCCAGACGACCAGTCGGATCTGCGTGCAGCACGATGCTGCCAAACGTGAAGAGTTGTCCAGGGACGAAGAAGTCCCCGGATCCGATGCCCTCTCCTATGATCAGGCGAGCCATCGATCCTTTGGGTGACCCTACAATGGAACTCTCAATGAAAGCACCAATGTCGGTGTCAAAACTGGCAGACCTCGGGGTAGGGGGTCCCGAGGTATGGATCTAGGATCGATGGGGAACAAAGGACGACGAACACAGTGTTTACCCAGGTTCAGGCCCTCTCAAAGAGGTAATACCCTACGTCCTCCTTGATTGTATTGGATGTATAATGTGGTTTATAGAGTAGATCTACCTCGAGATCAGCATGAGCTAAACCCTAAGGAGATGAGGTGATGAATGTAGCTCTAGCCCTAAGACTAAAAACCCTCAGTTAAATAGACACCGGTAGGGTTAGGGTTACCGAAGATAGATTACAATATGGATTTAAAAAGATCCCGCGCCTTCTTGATTTGGAGGGCACAGCACGGCTTCATAGATCTCCTGTCACTATATGGCTCCACCAGTCCGGCCCATATATAATGGGCCGTCATCCCGAGGACCCCTTAGTCCATGACTCCCTCACCTACACTATACAATAAGGGATTTATGGTATATTACAGCCACTGGGCATCGAAGTTTGCCACCAGTGATCATAAAGCGCAACGAAGAAGAAGATTACAAAAATTGGGCGCCATTGTAGCGTAACAAAATAATACTGAACCAAGACCACTTCCAGGATAGTTCAAGAAAGGTTAGCCTTACGCAGAAGCTGCAGCGCAAGCTGCTGAGCAAGGCTGTGAGATAGGCCTAGCATGTCGGGCATAGTTTCCAGCTGTAACTGTTTAGCAATGAGGTTCTCATTGGTCTTCTCTGCGATCTTCCTTAGAGATAGGACATCAAGTCGAAGTTGAGTTGCAGAATGCCTTTCTGCTTGAACTTGGGACTGAAGAAGTTGAACTGATTCAGACAGAGAATTCTGCGAGCTTGTCTGACTGCTAGTCTCTAGTAACTTGAACACTGCATCAAGACATGACTTTGGGGTTGTCTCGCTATCTTCAAGATGTTTTGCCCTCTTTGCTGCAATATATGTTGGCTTTGTCTCACAGCCTTCAGCAGACTTGTGCATGCCATCAGGCATATCACCCTGAAACAAGCAGAGAGATGACAGGTTTTGCACGTGTATAAACAAAGATGGTAATTGTGCTGTCAATTCCATCCAATTTCAAATTAGAAAATAAAGAGTCGGTTCAAAATATCAATAGCATAATTTGGCATTGTTCATAATGCGGGGAGCTTCACCACACTACTAGATTACCATGTCAACAAAACAAGCATAGATGAAGGGCAAAGACAATCATTGTATCTATTTTGGTTAATGTGCATGGCATGTTGTTCATATCATCAGCCACATCAGTAAGATAAAACAGGAGATGACAAGGTGCAAACGTGGGCGGCTTCACCACACATTGGATTATAGATCCACAAAAACAATCATACATATAGGGAGTATTGAGTAATGTGCATGGTATGAATAAGGAATTTGGTTTTACAACTAAAACTTGGAACTTATAGTTGTTGCGAACATGCATTTTGATAGAAACAGCAAACTAAACAGCAGTTGACGATAGGGAGTCTGAGCAAATTAAACAGCAGTTGAGGATAAAGGCTTTAGAAGGACTGACTTACATTAACAGTTAACACCGGCTCTATAATGCCCTTCTCCATGTCAAGGGAAGGATAACTCAAGAATTTCAGCACAGAAACTTCTTCATAAGCATTACCTGTACTCTGCATTTTGTAGAGAGTAATTATAGATATGATAATACTAGAAGGGATAGAGGATAATGAAGAAAAGAAGCAGATTGATGCTACATAATCAACTACCAATCTCTGTAAGTACAAGCGTTATAGGACAAAATGTACTGACAAGAGCAATGGGCTACACTTCTGCACTGGCATTGTCTGTGTATTCAACTTTTTGGTAAGATTAAATATAGATATGATATTTTTTAGTAAATGGTGGGCGAGGGAGATAAGATGCAGAATGCTATACAATGAACCAATCCCTCCTTCCCATAATATAAGAGTGTTTTGTACACTGGTGTACTATACAAAACACTCTTATATTATGGGACGGAGGGAGTAGCTGCTAATGTAAGTACAGTGATAGACGACGTTCAGTCCTTACAAGAGGACTGCAGAGCTAAACCTCTTCAAAAGCATTGGGTTGATTCTAAATTTATGTAAGAGTCGATACGGATCTTATAATGTCCACCAAATGGAGGATAACGAGTCTAACTTGTGCAGTGATGTTACATAATCAACCAGCTATGAAAGTAAGTATGGTCATATAGGGCAAGAGGTACTCACAAGAGCAATGCAGTGTGCAGTATAGTTGCGAGATTCTGTGGTCCCTTGAGAATGAATGTTCTTCTGCAAACAGTTTTTGTACAAGTGAGACGGTAAGGCACATGCAGAAATGTAGTTCAAATTGTGATGTGATATCATAGACAGTACCTTACGCTGCAGATGAGACCACTGTGTAACAAGATTATTCCAGTCACTGTCTGATAAATTTAGCACCGGAGACTTGATAGAAATTTCATTTAGAGGCTTGCCATCGAAGTGCGCTTGCCTCAGGTAGGAACGATACTTCATCAACGAGTGCCTGAAAAGCGCAACCAATCCTTGCTCGTCTTGACTATCCAGTTTGGTCCTCGCCTATTTAAAAGAATGAAATTTTGGGTCTTCTGTCAGCAGAAACATATGCACTAATTACCATGAATAACATTAGTACATTACTTACACGTAAGTTGCGGAGGAAGATTGGAAATTGTTCTGTGTTTGTGGAATAATCTTTCCATGAAGGAAAGATGTGCACAAAGTTCCTGACAACAATATAAGCTTCATCTTCTAAACTGGGAAGAAGTGGAACAAGGGTCCTATTTGTTGCAATTGGGGCTCGCTCTTGTTCGAAAAGGGACTTGGCAACTGGATTTGGTGTACTCTTTGCTGGAATGGGTGTTTTGCGTCGTAGAGCTGGTGCTATGTCAACTGGCATCATCATACTGTTTGCTGCAGTTGGGGTCTACTGAGTTGGGGCATCAGAGATGACCAGTGTAGTAGGGCTAGAGTATGCTAGAGTTGGGGCCGTGTTTTGTGGGTCTGGTGATATTGCAACTACACCTAATGGGCTATTTGATTTATCAGGTGTCACTACCTTTTCCAAATACTTTGTTCGTGCTCCTCCGCGATCAGCAATCGCCCTCTTCCTTTTGAACATCTGATACACAAGAACAACATTTGAATGGATAAATATGGTATGATGACAGATGGAATATGTACTGAAAATGGATAGGCAGGGCGTATTCACATACACGATGTGTAAACTAAGCTAATGGCAGTGCAACAAAGTAGAAGCAATGCAAAGCATCAGTTGCAAGATATGTGCGACCAATATAACCTTGGAAAGTTAGAGCAAGCACCTTGATGGGTGAATAAGATAGGGCATCTGCCTCTGACTCCTCCACTAGGGAGCTACATTGACTTAGGTCTCCCTCTAGCTTAGAATCATTGTTAGGATCATATTCTGAGCACGAATCTGTAGGTGGAGAGCATTTGCATTGCATCCAGACTTGATTTCAGTCCCTTAATTAATGCCAAGTTTGACAGCCATGGCATTGTTCTACTTTATTCTTTTCATGCGCAAAAGCTCATAATCATTATGATGCTGTTCAGTATCTGAGATTCATGAAAACATAAAAAGTAGTCAGATTATCTAAGGAATGCATTGCGGATTCAACTCGGAGAGTGTCTCCCTACAAACCCCTGCGTATACAAAGTTCATCCCCCAACCATGCTGACCAGACCACACACAGAAATACAAACCTCTTATGTCTCTATAATAGGCGGACACACATTTCAAAACTGAAGTAGGAACATTAGAATCATATCAAATTCGTATTTGAACAAATAAACTAAGGAATTAGGAGTGGCATAATGTTTAGCTTCAAGGGTGGAGTGCTGGTAGTGTGACACAAAGCAAGTAGGCAGATTGTATTCCATGTAAAAGATCGTAGTCTATGTAAAAGGTGGATATGACACTTTCTTTCTATACAATGCAGTGTTCGTTACCCACACATGATGGAAGAGTTCACACAGAGAAATACTATTCACTCATGTCTGCGGTTCCAGTATTTTGAAACAGGGTGGTCCACCCTAAAAGAATATTGACAAAAAATATGACAAGGCAAGCATAGAGGTAGTGGATCAATCATTACTTGTGAGCTTACTAGGACAAGTATGCAGAATTGTAACTGTAGTAAGAGACCGTCCAAAATCTGAATCAAGAAGTTGGTCTAGCACTTATTGTTTGCAACTAATCGACGTGAATAATTGGATATCATATCGAATGAGTAAGAAAGACAAGTAAAATTGTCAACAAACCTGGCCTGCAGTAGTAATCTAGGTCAATGTCACTATGACCAACAATCCAACATGACTAGTGTCTGTTCCTAGGGCCGGAATTCTAAAACCCTGTGAATTTTACAAGTACTAAAGATTACTGAAATATCAGAACCATTATGTGTAGGTAGCACTCAGTACACAACAAACCCTAATGGCAGTCCTGCCTAATGAGTAATGAATCAATTAGAAAATGGGTGATGAGGAGTGGCTGCTGAGTGTTGAGGGCGTATCTCAGGATAAATCGGGTTGGCTTAATGGGTGTTGCACGCCTGAGCCCTGAACAGACTGGGAAGGTAGGCACGGCGGCGTGCCCGGGCAGCGGTGATGCTATTGGGCGAGAGGCTCCTGACCTCCTGTTAGTCCGGCGTCTCCTCCTAGAGTCATGTCATCCGGGGACGGCAAGTCGCCGGCAAGGCAGGCGGCTGGGGGCGAGTAGAGATCGGAAGTGCAGCAGAACAGAGGGGAATCGGGGTCTGGGCCGACCCAAAATCCTAGGGTGGGCCGCGGCCCACTGTGGGCAACCTGTAGATCCACACCCCAGCAGCGTACATGCATTTTCGAAACTAAATTTGGAACATTTAGCTGACCAATTAAACGACACTGTTTTAATAATATCAGATTCGTATTTGAACAACTAAGCTTGTTTAGCTTGATGGGTGGAGCAGTGCTATTATGACACGAAGCACGTAGGTTGATCGTATAGTGATCATTAAAGGGGGGAAACCCTAAGCATGATCAATTAAATCCTATTATGACTGTGCCATGGCAGATTTGAAGCTGCAAACCACAGAAATGCTATTTAGCAACCCTTGTTTGCTTCAAACTAAGAACTAAATTCTAAGAGTTGAAAAGAAAGTACAGTAACCAAGTTACGATCTATTTTCTGCTTGAGATCAAAAAGTTGAGCAGATATGAAGTAGTACCACCTCTCTTGCGGTGCCGTGTAGGCATCAGGGGTGCGATGGCTGTCGGTGGCGTTGAAGCAGATCTGCGACGGTAGACGGGTGCATCGGGGGATAAGTCCCGTTGCGGTGGACGAGAAGGTCGTGGGAGCGGCCCCGATAAGGAGGACAATGGCGCCGATGAAGCGAGAGGACACGATGCAAGGCTCCTGGTCCATCACCATGGATGAGAAACGTCCATCTCTAGTAGTGGACGATGCGCTCTTGGTAGGAGCTCCGGCATGGTGGAGGACGGCGGCGATGGATGGGGTGGCGGACGGAGGATGCTGGTGTGGGGATGGTGTTCTATTGCGGACCGTGCATGAATGGGAAAATGGAGGAAGAGGTACGGAAAACCATGTTTTTGGGACGTGCCTGTCTGAAATATGGGAAAGTTACGAACTTAGCCCCCATTTAAAATTTGGACATCTCGTCGGTTGGGGATAGGACGGTAATCTCGCATCTCCCCAATATTTGCCCAGAGCGATTTCGGGCGAGGGGAGGGTGTTTTGGCGCCCACGGTTGGCGCCCACGGTGTATGAACGGGGCTGACAGGTAGGGTGGTTGTGTCACGTCTGAGTGAAGTTACAAACCTGCCCCTATTAAAAATATTTGCCTACATCGATTTCGGTCGAGTCGAGTTTGTTTTGCCGCCCACCGTGTATGAATGGGGAAATGGAGGGAGAGACATAGGACTTTTGGACGAGCTTTAATCAAATGTGTTTTGCCGCCCATGTTTGGTGCCCACCGTGTCTGAATGGGCTCAGAGGCGGTCGTGTCACGTCTAATTGAAGTTACTAACCTACCCCTATTGAGAGCAGTGGAAATCGGGCCGATGGATTGTCCGTGTAAGGGGTAGACAGTAATTTCCATCTCGCAAACACTGGCTTCGGGTAGCCGACGTGGGAGTGGATATTTTGCCACTTCTTTCAAATTTTGGGACAATAAGCATTCACGTTTACCCTGGCAACTAAATTCGAATCCATTTTGTATTCTTATACGAATCTTTATAAATCATTCTATGTTTATTTATATATCTTCAAAAGCATAACAAAGATGTATTCAACTATCATATATGAATATGATTTACAAATGCCGATACTCGAATTCAGAAGGTAGAATCCAGTTTAAGGTGAAGTCGAATATTTGAAACCACTTTATGTCCAACTCAAGTGTAACATGTATGACACACGCAGCATATAGTGTACTCCCATTTAGATATGTACACAAGCGATGTCTCAAGATCCAAAATACTGAGTCAATCAACCAATAATGTACAAAACTAACAGACATATAAAGACTTATAGTGTATATGGATCAATAATATCAACTAACATACATACTTTTTTGCTAGAAAAGCATCATTTTTTTAGCAAAGCTAGTACAACATCTTGGCCCTTTCAGATGCGTGCCACTTAAGGACCATCTATAATACTATTATTGCTGAAAGCACATTCAGCCCGATTGGCATATTTGTAGGTCTGGCATAGCAATAAAAATGAAATGTCTCAGAGTCTTATCAATTAATACATGCTCGTGCTAAAAAAATTACAAACCAAAAAACAAAAAACCATTATTACATGATCTCTAAAACAAATGGTTTGATCGATTACATGAACAAACAACACAAAGATTATTCAACGATGGAAAAAACATTTCACCTATGATTTACCAAGTGGGAATTTAATTTCCTTTTTTCCTTCAGGACCTTAAAAATGCGGTCAGTCTCAGCTTGCTTCATTTTGAAATCCACCAAATATTTAATAGTTGTCTTGAGTAATGCTTGTGATTGTGTTGTTTGCTTCCTCAACATGTCAACTTCATCTCTAAGTGCAGAAGCGGAATCTCTTTCTACCAATAGTTTAGCCTCTAGAGCATCAGCAGTTGGCTATTCATGATGCATGATTGGGCCGGTGCCACTGCTGTGGGATGATACAACGTCCATGGGGCTAACCTGTTTTGCCATTAAAGTTCTGATTGGATTCCGAAAAGTTGAAGTTAGCAAAACATCTCAACTGGGAGTTAGAACAGCAAACTAGTTAAACAAACAAGGAATAAAAGAGTTTCAATTGGATGCTGAAAAGTAGTTATTAACATCATTGTAACCGGTTGCAGCAGCAAAGCAGTTAAACAAACAAGTTTTGCAAAAGGTACCTTTTTGTGGCATTGGAGTTTCTCTTGGATCCTGAAAAGTTGAGTAGCCAGTAACATGATTAGAGAAACCGGTTGCAGCAGCAAAGCAGTTAAACAAACAAGTTTTGCAAAAGGAACCTATTGTGGCATTGGAATTTCTCTTGGATCCTGAAAAGTTGAGTAGTCAGTAACTTGATTAGAGCAACCAGTTACAGCAGCAAACTTGTTACACAAATTTATATATATTTGAAAATGTACCTGTTGTGCAATTGGACTTCCAATTGGATCCTGAAAATTTGATGTTGGTAAGATGATTACAACAACAAGTTACAGCAGCAAACTAGGTAAAGAAGGAAGTTTTTGAAAATATACCTATTGTGCCAATGGAGTTTCCGTTGGATCCTACAAAATTGAATGTTAGCAATCATAAATAAAGTGTTGTAAGAGCCATAAGAAACTAACTTCAAACTAGTAAAACTAACCAGTTTTGGCAACGTATTTAATTACACATGAACTAGTAAAACAAACAAGTTCTTGGCAACGTATTAAAGTAACAAGTCGGTACCGTTTACCAGCAACACACATCTGTAAATATCTTTGATGTAAGCAAAATGATTCCGACACACACACACACATATATATATATATATATATATATAAGTTAAAAATACGTTGTCCCTCATAGAAACCTGACAGTTGTATGTCTATGAGCATGCAAACATTACTAGTGCTACAAGTGATAACAGCAAACCACTTAAACAAACAGGGTATCAGAACATAAATTACACATGAATTTTGCTGCACCCTAGAAGTACATATGACCAGCTATCTACGTGCTTAAGTAGCTATTTAAGTTCAGGCAAATAGGTAATTCTTAACAGTAAGTATCAAACACATAGATAGGCGCAGTCTATAATAGGATTAACAAGCTATGGCATTATGTAATCAGTAGAAAACTAAATTAAGCCAAGCAACATAATTGAATAATTTTGCAATCAGTGGCTAACTAAAATTCCGAGAAGCAGGTAACTGAACTTATGCTAGCTCTTTGTACAGGCACACTGCAACTTCTTTTTCACTTACAAGGTTCTACGAAGGAGTCCATGGCATCAATTGCTTGGATACGCAGTCCCAATAGTTCTTTCTTCCCACACTGCATTGGTAAGTCTAATGGTTAATCTGATAAGATGGTGCATCCTTGATATGTTATATGAGGATGGGTTGTCAGACTAATTGTAGCAACACACATCACACTAGCTTTTACTGTATATTTCATGCGATTACATTTGGCATATCGAGATCTAAGCAATCTACAATAGGATGAAAAGACTGGCATCCTTCACATTATTGGCGAACTCAGTTCATAGAAACAAGCAATTCAACCATTCGGTGGGTAAATCAAAAGCGCCACTGGAATATTTTTCACTACCCCAATCATACACGCAAAAAGGGGTGACGCCACCGTAGGGGCTGGTATGGGCGGCCGCCTCAGGTGGCTGGAAAGTGTGCACCTAGTTTGAGTCGTCCAGGTTGGCCCAGGCTAGTTTTGTTCGTCCCAGCGCACGATCAGGCAATGTAAAAAATGAAGAAAAATGTTTCAATTTGGATGGGCCAATAACATAAGTGTAAGGTAGGCCCTATAGCAGGCTCGCGGCCCAAATGAGCGCCTCCCATATCGATCGATAGCATGAAAAATCCACAATTCGTTCGCTCCAGCCTCCAGTCTGGTTCGCTCCTAACCTAGCTGCCGCTGGACAGACCGACACAACACTTCCCCGCGCCCTAGTTGGATGCCGATCCCCGGGCTTCAAGCGAATGGAAGGACAAGAAGATAAAGATCCAACCCTAGGTGTAGCCTACATGGGAGGCAGCAGCGGCAGCACGGGCATGGCATCGAGCTTGCGCAAACGGACAGTCGCAGCTTGCAAGAGTAGCATGCGCAACGAGCAGGTACATCACATCCCTGATTATATCTAATTCAATTGTTCAATTTCTGGCCAATAGTTAAACCTGACGGTGTTGTAAAACTGCTTGTATGTAGGGAATCTATAAGAAAATGAAACAAATTTCTTCTTATTTTATAACTCCCCAAATTAATAGTGAACTGACTGAACCTGATGTGTCTAATCAAGTTTCCGATGCAAACATACAAGCTCATGTTGTTCTTGAGCCTGAAGTGTCGAATAGACGGCTCATGAAGGATTTGATGCAAACATTTTAAATGCTCCTGGTGATGAACATATAGTGTCTAATGAGGGATCTAATGCAAGCATTTTGCAAGCTCCCATTGAAGGATTTAGTGTCTAATGATGATCTGCTATGTTGAAAGAAAGATAGAGATTTGTGGGAATTGATGACAAGCAAATTATAGTACATTTTCATGGCTTGAGGAAACGTCGAGGCCATCTACCAGAAAGTCCCCGTATCATGACAACCTAGAATAAATACTTTTCTAATCTGTTGTTTGAAACTATTGGCATACTTGTGCAGGATAGATATATTGATATGCAGTTTGCGCACTGGTTATAGGTGCAATTACACTAGGATATTTTCGGCCAGAGAACGAATAATTCAAGTAGGTATAGTCCATGTTAGTAGTCCTTGTACACCATGTTGCAATTTGTGTTTTTTGGTGCTTACATCATTTAGTGTTTTATAATCTGGAACTACTTTGGATCATTAGCTGGTTTTCAAAGTGCATGTAGCTTCACATTTCTCAAGTTATGTTGATTTCCAGAGTGCAAGTGCCTTCGTATTTTTTAAGTTAAATTTTCGCCCCTGGTAACTAGAATTCGTGGATCTGCCACTGTGCACAAATCATACACACAGGCCAGCATGAATTAAATGAAATGCAGGGACTTACGCTAGCTCGTTGTACAGGCTCACTGCAGCTCTGCTTGCGCTTGGGATGTTCCATGTACAAGTCCATGTTACCACTTGCTTGGATGTGCAGGCCTTGTGCTCCTTGCATCCCCCTCTGCATTTTTGACACGGCAAATGGTTGATCAAATGAGAGGAATCAACCTTGCTGTTGTACCGGAGGACAGGTACTTAAAAGGTTATACCGGCGTGCAGGATGTGTACCAGATCCCGTAGCGCCGTCATGCTTTGCTAAAAAATTGTTTTGCTTGATTCAGATGATATCTCCAGAAGGAATAAGAGTTAAAGTCAGACTTGCATAGGCGTGTAAGCTAAGAGAGCAGTAAAAGGATATCCAAACATCGTCAGAAGAGTGCACAAGGGAGTGATATGTGGATACCTAGTTCGAGCCGGCGTTTGGGCATGCTCGCCTAGCTAGAGTGCGGGTCACTTCAAAGCCGTTGAGGGTGATGTGCTGGCGTTGGCAGGCCGTGTACGGATGCAGATCTCGAGCGGCAGCGGAGTGCTACGATGTGGTGGACGGGTCCGTTGGTGAAGCACCAACGCCGTCGGGGGGTGGAGGTGTGACAATGTTCTCGGTGAAGTAGCCCCGGTGAGGTGGGAGACGGCGTCGGTAAAGCGCAACTGATGCGGTGGAAGTCGGTGTCTGTGAGGCACGTCGGCTGCGGCTGCCGACGTTGTGGGTGGACCACCTGGTGCAGTGGACGAGGGGGTAGATGAGTTAGCTCCGGTGCAGTGGTGAAGCACGACCGTCGTCTTCGTCATCGTCGTCCGGCACAGAGGTGGGGAAAGAGACGAGACGAAGGGCGATTCGAATTTTTCTTGGGTTGGCGGCAAATTAGGGATTTGATAGCTCTGGGCGCGGAAGGGGACGGGGGAGAAGGGAGATTTTGCAGGGATGGAATTGGGGCCGCCAGATATTTCAATCCGAAACATGGAAGCGTCCGTACGACACACGCGACCACCACGACACGACCCTGGTTTGCCTGGTGCACCTACATTTGAGAATGCAAACGAATCTTCTTTCATTGGCAAACGAATCTTGTACTATGTATTACCATGCTCGTGTTTTCCTTGCAAATAATTAGTCCTTCAAAACGAGATACTATGAATTAATTAATGAGGAGTTCTTTGAATTAGAGTGTGTTTATCACATAGCGATCTCCAATTCTAACGTGGATTTCGCATTTCAGGGTATCCACGCTACTTTTTTAATACAAAGTCATATATGTATAAGATGAACACCATGGTAGTGAGAAAACTTTGGATGGATTCAAGCATATGACCACACACATACAAAATACCACAACAATCGAGTCAATATTAACCTTTCCAAACCTAGTATGGCACGAATTCGAAATAAATATGGAAGCCATAAGTATGGTCCTCAATTCAAATCTTACAATGTACACTAAATTAAAACATCAATATTAAGTCTAGTACTATCAACATTCAAATGTTGTTTTTAGGTCCCCCCCTGGCACACACGCTACATACTTCCTCTATTGATCAATCTTCCTCTCCTAACCACCTTACAGAGATATTGGTTTCCGCACGTTCATTCTTTCTCTCCATATTTCGATCTCTAACTCTCACACACCCGCCATTGCACTCCATGCCGAGCTCTCTCTCTCTCTCCCCCTCCCACCCTCTCTTGATAGATACATGCATTGCCTATCTAGACCCCCTCCCTCTTGTGCGCACGCAAGCACATTGTCTATTTAGGTCACTCTCGAGAGACTGTCTCACTCTTTCTTCCGCACAGCGGCCCACACTCGCTTAATCTCTCTCTTTATCTAAGTCTTGATTAACCTCGCTTTCTCTCACACACAAACGATATATCTCCCTATTCGGGCCTCGATCGACACACTCTATACTCTCTCACGCAGATTGTCTATCTAGATCAGTTTCTCCAAGCCGTTCCACTCATTCGACCTCATGGCGGCCCACGCTCGCTCAATCTCTCTCTCTCTTTATGCATGTCTCGATTGACCTCGCTCTTTCTCATACACAAATGATATATCTCCATGTTTGGGCCTAATTCGACATATTCATAGTGTATACTCTCACATGCACATTGTCTATCTAGGTCACTCTCTCTAACCTGTCTCACTCTTTCGATCGCATGATGACCCACACTCGCTCAATCTCTCTCTCTTTATCTATGTATTGATTGACCTTGCTTCCTCCCACGCACAAACGATATGTGTACATGTCTGTGACTGGATCATCTCTCAAGCTCTCTCTTCCATCCCTCACCCTTCCCAAAAGCTCAATCAGACAATATCTATCCACAACATATATATCTTTTCAACGAATGTCGGGGCACACTCACTTTGTCTTTCTATCTATGTCTCGATTGACCTCGCTTTCTCACGCCGTCCCTTCCACACATTGAAGCTACCTCTCCATCCCTCGCCGATCTGGAGCTATTTACATTGCGAGGGGGACTCCAACCATCGATTAATTTGTGAAGACATTTATTTCGGTGGGTTTAGATTATATTTTTGTAGCATTCGCCCCACAACTATTCCAAACACCGTTGCAACCCCCGCCCCTCCCCCAATTGTTTTCCCTTTGGATCGGTCACCACTCTCTCGCACGCCCTTTCTAACCTTCCACGTCTCACCATGGTATTTTTGCAAAAAAACTCTGGTGTTCTCTTTAGTTATTACAAATAAGCTACAATCTACACACCCGGAGTCCACCTGTAATGGAACAAATTTCGACCCAGAAATTAAAGTGCTACAAACTACACACCGGGGGGCCCAACTGTCTTGGAGCAAATTTGGACCCATATCTACACCCCTATATAGTGTGCGAATAACTTTGAAAGATGGTCATTGGATGAAGCCAATCCGATGGTGCAGAGATGACAAATCCGAGCACCACTGGCCGTTGGATATCTTCTACATTCCACCACATTCTGCCACATGTACAATCTAGAAGACTGCATGGTTGAACGTAAGCATAATGCACAAACCTCAAAACACAAGAACTCCTCCTTTGTTATAGAATCTTCTGTATCATAATTGCCCGACTTTATTTTTCTAAATGAATTGCCATTATTATTATTTTACTTTATGCTCTACAATGCATAATTCCATGAATCTTAAAATAGATTAACTTTTTTAAAAAACTTATTGATTTTGAATGAGATGAACTATAAGAATTAAACGAACATCTACATCATGAATATATGAATCAAAGCTTACATGCTATGGTGTGGTATTTATTCATAATTTTGTTGACAAATCTCATGCATGCAATGCACGTGTACCTTACTAGTATAAATTAAAAATGAAAAAGGACGAGCATCGAACATGCGACCAGGGCCTTCAAGCCGCACGTCAATAGGCAACATAGTAGCAACGTTTGTTGTACTCCCCTTTGTTGATATAATGTTTTTATATTACCACAGCCTATTTAATGGACAACATATTTTTATACTATTAACTTTAGTACATTAGTGGGACCGGCTCATGAGCACGTACTATTCCACTTCACTTACTTGTGGGTTCCATGTCTGCTCTCTCTCTCCTCCCCTTCTACGTTTAGACGCACGGGCAAACATGAAGAATGCACGAGTGGTGTGGCCGTTGACCGAATCTGGACGCGTTCACAAGTTACAGCACAAGTTTCACGTAATACTAGTACTAGTATTGGAGTATGTAACAAGTTTATGAACAAAAGTGACCGTGTGGACAAGTTAGGCTAGTAGTGTCTACTAACAATTAAATGCGTGGATAAATATATGTATCGCCTATAGTGCTCGAACAAGGGGACTGCTCGCGCCCTACAAGTATTTGGAACTGGCTTCCCTAAAAAAATATTTGGAATTGATGTGGTATTTAATATGAAATGTTTGCGATGAGAAGGAATACATGTCGCTTGATGACGTTTTATATTTAATTTGATACGGCTCTAGCAGAACATTCAATCGATCAAACCATAGATTTCATTCAGTCTGACTGCGACTTTACATTCATACCACGATCGAACTAAAATAAACGCAAATGATAAATCCCAAACGTTCGGATTTTAAGCATGGCAATCCGAACGTTTTTCATGGCATATTTAGATCACGCGGCGGCGGCTTGCGGCGGGAAGCGGCTCCTCTGCCGTGCTCTGTGTGTCGTCGGGCCACTGACCGGCGGTGACGGCGGTGTCTTGCACCGTTGTTGGCATACTCCTGGACGTTGGCCCTAGCTTTAAGGAAGGCCAGAATGTTCTGGACTTCGGTCTCCAGGAGCCAGTCAACTGGCGGGAGGAGGCGACTGGAGTTGGTGCAAGGAAGCTGTCGACGACGGCGATCCATGCCACTGAGGGGGGCACTGGCACCGGCGTGGGGACAGGCTCTGGCAACGGTGCGGCAGAGACATTCATGTGCACGGGCACCGGCACGGGCGCGCGCGTCAGTGCACGTGCAGGCGCATGCGCTGGCAGGTGCATGGGCGCGTGAAAGTCAGCGGGGACCTCGTGGAACCCAGTGGCTTCAAGCTCGGCAACAATGTGCGGCTCCCAGGCCATCAATGCCACGGGGATGGGCCCTAGCGCAGTCGGGGTGACGGGAGCTGGAACGGGAGCGGGGACAGGCGCGGTGTCTTCCCGCAAAGCCAGTTCAAGCTCGTCCCAAAAGCGCCTTATGTTCTTGAGACTCCGGCTAGGTGTCCTCCTCAGGAAACTGAAAGACTAAGGGCAGACCATTGTGATGCGGCATGGCGTACGGTGAGGTTAGGCTGGTTGGAGGTAGATGACAGGAGAATCCGAGAGGAAGAGAGAAGATTGTAGCAATACCGAGGAGTGCGGTCGTGATTTAAACTGCGGCACCGGCACCATTAAAAGTGGGGGCAGTTGGGAGGAAGGTGGGCGGCGGAGCCTGGTCAAAGGGCTCGCCTCCCGGTGAGCCTGCGCAGCAGCCTGCTCGCACGCCTCCCAGTCAGCCGGTGCAGCGGTCTGCTCGCACGCCTCCCGTCGACTCACACGCTTGCTCGGACGGCACCTGTCGATGAGAAGCGGGACTCGTGGCGGCACGTAGGTCTAACGCCCATGGTTTGAATAGTGAAACCGTTCGCGTTAACGTGGCATGCCTTTGTTCCAAAATACCTTGGCTCTTCATTTGTGCAACTTTTCATAAGCAGCTTGTCTCAAATTGAACAAAAAAATACGACAGCCTATTTATGCCATATCACGTGACCATGCTCAGTTTCATGAATTTTAGGTCAGTTTTGGATTTTCTGGAATTTAAAATCTAGGATTCGAAACAATATCATAACCTGCATCATGAAATAAATTTTCAAGCCATACATCTTTACTGTTGTAGATGTTTATATTTCTTAAAAAAGGATTTGGTCAAACATTTTGCTTAGTTAGACTTCAGACAAGTTATATATGCAGAGTAAAAAGATAATCCCTCCATACCAGTGCATTGCCTGATATAGTAACTCTAGTAGGCACGAACAACGCACGAACAAAATCAACAAACGGAGCTCCATTTTGTGCTCATCCTGGTGTAGTACTATTAGTACTAGGCAATGGAGTTGACGGGTCACCTTGGGTAGCAGCGACCAAGGGAATTGAACCGTGCTCGGCACGGTAGGTAACGTGGGCTAGTTACTAAAGCTTCCCTCCATTGTTCATCGGTTGTCATTATGGACCGGGGACATGAGGGGAATTTCCTAGGGCTGGAATTCTGGCTGCCAGATACTTCGACTAGAAACGCGGAGGCTCGAGTGGAGGCGCGAAGTTTAATATCGCGGTTCTTTTGGTTGGGGTTGGCTAATGTGTGTACCACACACGCCACCACTAGGACACGAGCCCGGGTCTGGCTGGTATGCCGTCGGGTGCTACCATTCAAGAATGCGAAAGGAATCTTTTTTTTAAATTGCCGAACGAATCTATATGTATTACAATGCCCGTATTTTCCAAGCAAATAACTGGTCATTCCAAAAGGTATGGTAATTGATTTATGACGAGTTCTTGAATTAGAGTGAGTTTGTGATATAGTAATCTCAACGTGGATGTATGACCATGCATGGATGACACGAATTCAAAACTAAAATGTAAGCCATGCATGGTCCTCAATTCAATATTTAAAATGCACAATAAATTGAAACATGAATACTAAGTCTACTACTATGTACATGCAAATGTTGTGTTTAGGTCTCTCCATCGACACCCCGCAACCACCACACATACTTCATGTATCATTCGATCTTCATTTCTTTGTTAATAGAGCTATTGGTATCCGACACATGGGCGCTCATTATTTCCCTTCACGTTTCGATCTCCATTTATGTCACACCCACCCACACACTCTCAACAAATGTATTTCTCACACACAACCTCATCGTGCCCTCCATGACAAACCCTCCCTCTCTCTCTCTCAAGACACGTACGTTGCCTTTGTAAAACACCTTCACCGTGTGCGCACACACAAAGTCTATCTAGGCCACTCTCGGTAACTATCTCCCTCCAGCCCTCACTGCAGCTCCACCGCATGATATCTCGGTGTATCGTCTTCAACATTCGAGTGTATGCTAGGCCACACTCACTCGATCTCTCCCTCTATAAATGACTCGATTGACCTCGCTTTCTCTCGTCGTCTCTCTCACACCTAGACCCTCCCACTACACCTCTTGCATAGGCGGAGCTATGTAGATTGTCGGGGGGTAACTCCTCGACCTTAGATAAAATTGTGAAGCTCTGTTTAGGATTGTTTAGATTATATTTTTTGAACATTATATTTGACCCCACCCTCCCAAACACCGATATGTTGTGCACCCCCTCGGGAGAATATCATGTGCCCCCACACCTTAGCTGCTATATGGAGCATGTAGATCTGAGATATAGCGGCTCACAAGATGTCTTAATATTTTTACAAGAAACCTTAATGAGTTTGGGAATTGCACACAATTAGTACCAAAACTACTCAGATGCCTTTGGATCCCATATCCAACGGCCTTGAAGCTCGTATCATCATAGCATCTAAGATGAGGGAAGACCTCATATTCTCTTGTGTTTAAGAATATCACGTGCTACCACACCTTAGATGCGGTGGTGATACAAGCTCCTCAGAGCCGTTTGATCTGAAATCCAACGACTCCTTGGTGGTTCAAATGTTTTTGCAGAAAAGCCCCCAAAGAGTTTGGGCGCAGCCCACAAGCACAAAGACTACTCAGATGCCATTGGATCTCAGATCGAACGACCTCGAAGCTCGTATCACCGTAACATCCAAGCTGCGAGAGCACCTGATGTTTTCTCGCACGGGGGAATATGAGGTGCTCCCACACCATAGATTATATGGTGATACGAGTTCCCAGGAGATCTAACGGCTCGCAGTAGGAGGTTTGAATGTTTTTGCAATATAGGCCTCAAAGAGTTTGGGAATTGCGCAGAAAGTACAAATACTACGCACATGGCATTGGATCTCAGATCCAACGACCTAGATGCTCGTATCACCGTAGCGGCTAATTAAGCTGCGGGGAGCACCTAATATGAGCTACTGGGAGCCGTTGGATCCAAGGTCCAGCGGCTCACATGAGGCCTGAATGGTTTTTTTTTGCAAAAAAACCCTTGGAGAGTTTGGAAATTGCGCATAATTACAAAGACTACTCCCAAGCCATTGGATCTCAGATCCAACGACGTAAAATCTCGTATCACCATAGCATCTAAGCTGCGGGGAGCATGTGATATTCTATGTCGATGTCATTTTTGTTCCTAGACTTGCAAAATATGTGTAACTGGTGCCGTAACTTGTCTAACCGTGCAAAGTGTTTGTGCAAAAAAACCATCCTACACTGAAATATGGGAACAACACACGGGAGGCCCACTTGTCATTGATCAAATTTGGACCTAAAACTAACAAATCTGAAGGATGAGATTCAAACCGGCAACCTGGAGTACAAAGCGTATGTCGATAGCCTGAAACAGCAATGGTTGTTGGCTTTGTCGCATAACTTGATTTTATATTGTATTACGTTGAG
This sequence comes from Thinopyrum elongatum, assembly GCA_011799875.1. Lineage (NCBI taxonomy): Eukaryota > Viridiplantae > Streptophyta > Magnoliopsida > Poales > Poaceae > Thinopyrum > Thinopyrum elongatum. Next base: position 510,435,256 of record CM022300.1, read on the forward strand.
TAGAGTAGAGGGAGTGGCTCGTCAACAGGTGCATTAACGTTGACTGACTTACTGGTGGGTCCCATGCCTGCCATCTCTCTCTCTCCTCTCCATCTAGTAGTGCAACCTTTAGACGCACGGGCACACACAAAGAGCGGCGTGAGCTTGCCGTGGTGTTATTATAAGAAAATAGATGAATCGCTTAGAACAAGAGACGTTGTGGCTGGTCGAGACGGAGCTAACCACACCTATCCTCCATGCCATGTTAGCGTGATGAATCTGTGTGGCTAGTGGGGTATTTTTGACCGACTGGCTGGGTCCCGAGGTCGAACCATAGGTAGTTTGATACAGTTTATTTTTACACTCATATTTTTCCTCCATGCCGAGACGTGGCACACCCTACCGCGCGGTTTCTGGGTCCTCCCGGGTGGTGCATGCATATTTTCTTCCTTGCCGAGACGTGGGATGCCCTACCGCATGTTTTGTAGGTCCTCCTCGGTCGTAGCGCCAAAGCAAGTAAATGAGTCATCAAATCACAAAAGCCCACCTTTCCCGCCGAGTACATCAGTGAAGCACGGTGGCTAGCTAGTTGGGCTAGTGCGACCGAGTACTTAGGCTGCCACCACATTTGTTTTTTCACCCCTTTTTTCTCTCCTTGCTGGTAGGTAAATTTAAGTATCCACCGCTGCGTTGCACTGGTCTTTGGGTGCGGCAGGAGCGGTAGGATTTTTATTTTTTTGATTGACGGGAGCAGGCGCGGCAGCAATCAGTCATGATGACTCCGCCTGTAAAACCCACTGCTCCCTGAAGTGAAAAGTCATCGACTGGTGTTTTCCCATGGTGAAAACCAAAAGATTCACCCCGCTCCTCGGCTGGCTTCGTCCACCTTCCCGTAGATAGCATTGCCTTTCAGCCGTTTCACCCCCTTTGCTTCCTCTCCCCATTGCTTCTACCTGGCCATGGCGGCGCACCAGATGACAGACTCTGAGGTGAGGCGCCTGACAAAGGAGCTCCATGCCAAGGATGCGGAGCTCAGGGCCAAGGATGTGGAGCTCCATGAGCTCAAGGAGGAGAGGAGTGCCATGCTCCTCCTTTATGTGCGGGAGTTCACGGAGCTTCAAAAGCGGCAGGCGGCCACCACAAAGATGCTAGAGGCATCGGCGGCGTTGCTGTAGAAAGTGGGAGATACGATAGGCGGTCAGGCGAGCCGGCTGGAGCATGAGCGGGCCGATCGGGACGAGATCCAGGATCGCCTCAACCACTTGCTAGACCATGTTGCCACGCACGTGTTGCGGCTGCACGATGCCAACCGTCGTGCCAGCATGACCATGCTGACCGTCGGGATAAACCCGTTCGACCACCCCATCGACTTCAATGAGCTGCGGCTTCCTGACCTGGTCTCCTTCTTCACCTATATCTCCGAGGAGCTGAGCCATCTCCGCACGATGGTGGGGTCGTGTCGGTGCAACAAACCCTGGGTCTATTTCCCGGACTGTGCATAGGCACGAGAACAAGATTACAACACCAAGGCAGTGCCAAGATACAAGAGATCAAGATCTTCAAAGAACCAAAATGCAGATCAAGAGGACCAAGGTCAAGATAGAGAAGCAAGATACCATCAGAAGAAAAGCCTCCTTTGCCGGGCAGGCGAGCCTGGCAAGGATAGGGACAATGTTCAAGACGTCCCGGCAGGGCCTGCCGGGACTCGCGAAGATAGAGCCACCTCACCAAGCGATCTCACCACAACCCACGTCGTTAATCAATGCGGTGTCAAGCCACAAACTGAGTAAGTGGCAGCCATTCGCCACATGGCTGCCTCTTCCCACAGATAATACCTACAGGTGACGCCCATCCTGCAACGTGTCGAGCAAGCAGGCATGGAGTTGGCAAGACAAGCCCGGCAAGGCCTGCCGGGCAAGCAACGATGTGACGTTCAGCGGTGCATTTAATGCGCCCTGTCAGCCTACAGAATTAGGTATGATAGCATGTTTGCTATCTTATCAGCGCATAATGACTATTTTGCCATTGTGGTGACCCCTTGATCTATAAAAGGAGGCCCATGGCAACCGTAGAAAGGGTGGGAAAACTTGAACACCCACACACTCATACGCGCGTAGCCACTGCCTCTCCCAAGGCGAGCCTGCCGGGCAAGTGTACTATGCTCCACCACCACCTTTCCACCATCAATCCACCAAAGCAGGAGTAGGGTTTTACGCCTCGCGGCGGACCGAACCTGGGTAAAATTGCCTGTGTGATCTCTGCCGCGCTGCCCCACGTTCTTCAGCTCTTTGTGCAACGTGACATCCCCCCTGCCGAACCAGCAAGGGGCCCTTGGCCCCATAGGTGGCCGTGGTTTCCCACGACATCTTTGGCACGCCAGGTAGGGGCATCGCTTGCGCGAACCTGAAAGCGTGTGCAGCGCGTCATCTTCATCGCCATCCTCGTCTTCGGCGGCGCCGTCGACCATGGCGCCCAAGAAGAAACCCGGTGCTGCTGCTCACCCGTCCACCTCGAAGGCGCCGCCGCCCACAGCCACCAATGCTACGGGGGACGCGGAGGTGCACGAGAATGTGGGCGCTGCTGGGGATGTGGTCGGAGCAGGCGGCACCGTCACCACTTCCCCCATGGTCGAAGTAGGAGCAGGAGACACCGGAGGAGAGCAACATCAGCAACACCCTGATGGCCACGCTCCATGAGGTACGGGTGAAGGGGCTACTCCATCCACACCCCTTCCCCTCGCCGACGGGCACAGCCGCAGCAATGGCGCTCGGTTCGGGGCGAATCGCCGCCCTCCGGCCGCCACCACCATGGGAGCGACCGCAGTACGTGCACCTCCCCCGGGACGAGTCGACCAAGCCGCTACGCCTAGTGGAGCCGCTGACCCTCAAGCACCTTCACCGCCCCACCATGCCATCCAGGTGGCCGCCCCGCAATAGCAGGGACATGGTGCTGTCGCTGCTGGCACCGTAAGGAGCCGAGCAATGGTACGATCTGCGTCATCATCACCCATACCACGTACTGCTAAGGAGGCCATGGCGCAGGCCCAACTGTTGCTGAGGTTTCCACCTACGGCCGAGCAGATGGACGAGTGGCGTGCCACCATCCAAAGCCTACTCGGCTTCGCCGAGGCTGGGGGCTCGCAGCAAGCTGGCCCGCCACGGCCTTCCCAAGCGACGATGACGGCTCATGCTACTGGTCGTACGGAAGGGGCCACCCCCACGGTACAATCCCCGCCACGGCAGCCAGCGCGAGCGCAACGGAATCAAGAACCTGATGGCGTCTAGACGGCCTCTTCGGACCCTCGAGCGCGTCCAGGCCGGCAGCGTGCCCCGGAGTTCCGACGGAGGGGAGACGCGCGCGTTGCCATTGAACAACGCCGCGGCGACCACCGCTGGACCAATGGGTGCGACGGTCCCGACGTCGACGAGCCTGCGCTCGATATTGGTGGGTGCCTACCTTTCGGGGTTGGCTGCCCTACCTATACCCATGAGCTGCGGCAAGTCTGTCGGCTGTCCGTCCGCACGTTCAAGCCAGAGATACCCGAGAAGTATGATGGGAGGCTAAACCCGGCAGAGTTTCTGAGCATCTACACCATCGTTGTTCAAGCTGCCGGGGGAAGAGATGAAAAGGTATTCGCCAACTACTTCCCTTTGGCTCTCACGTCCAATGTGAGTTCTTGGCTGATGCACCTGCCGGAGAACTCCATTTCATCATGGGCTGATTTGTGCCATGAGTTCATTGGCGCCTTCACCGGCGGCAATCAAGAACCAGGTCGGCCCAGCGATCTGCAGCTTCTCCAGCAGAAAGAAGGAGAGACTCTCCGGAAGTATTTGCAGAGATTCAGCAGAGTCCACAGAAACATCCCAAATATTCATCCAACAGCTATGATAGCCGCCTTCCAGTCCAATGTGCGCAACTGGAGGATTCGTTCCAAGATGAATGTACGGTTGCCAAAGACCATGAAAGAGCTTTACACCTTAGTGGATAAGTGTGCACGGATGGAGGAGGGAAGAAAGCTGCCCGGAGAGGAGGATTGCATCAATATCGATTCAGATGATGATGACGAGTCCACTAGTCAGAAGAAGAGCAAGAAGCGCAAGGATAAGGCAGTAATGTCCGTTGAAGGGTCAGGTATCCCTAGTACCGGCAAGGAGGTTAAAGCCGAAGCCCCCCGGCAAGGAAGCTGCCGTGTTCTCTGACTGTTGGGAGGCCGCAGCTGCCGAGAAGGCCGAGAAAGGTGATGGGCCGTACTGCAAGATCCATCTGACTAGGGGCCATGACCTTCAAGAGTGTTATCAGGTTGAGCAGCTTGTCAAGAGACAGAAAGCAGAGTATGAGAAGTGTGATAAGGAAAAGGGACAGAATGTTGCTGGCGGTAAGGGTCGAGGCGGTGAAGTAAATTGCCCCGGCAGACCTCTTCGGAACAAAGGGAAACTCGCCAGGGATCGAGAGAAGGAAGCCTGCGATGATGACAGTGATGGAGGGGATGAAGAGGAAACCAGTGAGCAGGAGTTCTAGAAGGCCACTGACACCCTGTGCAATGACGGGGGTGCGTCCCTGCAGACCTCTCACCGCCAACTCAAATGGTGGGCGCGTGAGGTCAATGCCGTGGAACCAATGCCAAGGGCCCGGAAACCACTCAAATGGTCACGCACGCCCATCATTTTTGACGAAGAGGATCATCCTGACCGCACCACCATGGTAGGATGTTTGCCATTGTTGGTCTCTCCAACAATCCGCAACCTCAAGGTCACAAAGATGCTGGTGGACGGCGGGGCCAGGTTGAATCTGATTTCCCCAAAGGTTATCAGCAAGCTTCAGATAGCAGAGGATGAGTTGAAGGTCACCGGCACGTTTCAAGGAGTTAATCCCGGCAGGAGTCATCCTAAGGGAAAGATCACGTTGCCTGTGACGTTTGGGGGAGAGCTGAACTACCGGACTGAAAAGATTGTGTTTGATATGGTCAACCTCCCCTTGGCGTACAATGGAATCCTTGGCGCCGAGACCTGGCTAAGTTCATGGCGGCATCCCACTATGCCTACAACATCTTGAAGATGCCAGGGCCAGTTGGAGTCATTTCCGTCCCATCAGATGAGAAAGACGCAATCATTTGCATGGACAAGATGTACCGGGACGTAGTCGCGGCAGAGGCAGTGGCAGCAACAGTCCCCGCCAAGGAGAACAGAGGGAAGAAGAAGAATAGTAAGGCCTCCGGCAAGGAATTTGGGAAGCGCGCCTCTCCGAAGTGTGCTGCGCCTGTTGATGACTTGCCGGAGAGTTCCAACAGCAAGAGATCCAAGGTTGCTGCTCCACAAGTGAAGAAGGTCCCGGCAGGGCTGGCTGGCGTTGATGGAACTTTCACCATCAGCGCCACCCTCGATGACAGATAGGAAAGTGCGCTCGTTGCCTTCCTGCGGGCGAATATCGATGTGTTTGCTTGGCAACCATCTGATATCCCTGGTGTTCCCAGGGAGGTAATCGAGCACCACCTTGTTGTCTGCCCACATGCCCGACCTGTCAAGCAGAAAGTCCGGAAGCAGGCCTTGGAAAGGCAGCAGTTTATTACGGAGGAGATCAAGAAACTTGAGGCAGCTGGTTTGGTCAGAGGAGTGCTACATCCAACATGGTTAGCAAATCCAGTGGTTATCCGAAAGGCTAATGGGAAATGGAGGCTTTGCATAGATTTCATAGATCTCAACAAGGCTTGCCCGAAGGACCCTTTCCCCTTGCCGCGCATCGACCAGATTGTGGATTCCACTTCAGGCTGCGATTTTCTCTCCTTTTTGGATGCATATTCTGGGTATCATCAAATCTTCAAGTCCAAGGAAGACGAAGAGAAGACCTCGTTCATCACACCGTGTGGTACGTACTGTTTTATCCGCATGCCTTTAGGATTAAAGAGTGCCGGGTCTACTTTTGCAAGGGCAGTCCAGGTTGGTTTTGAGCCACAGCTACACAGAAACATTGAGGCTTATATGGATGATATTATGGTCAAGACCAAGGACAAAGCAACCCTTATCCAGGATTTGGAGGAGACATTTACCAATTTGTGCAAGATCAACTTGAAGCTCAACCCGGAGAAATGTGTATTTGGTGTTCCCTCCGGCAAGCTGCTCGGGTACTTTGTATCCCATCGGGGGATCGAAGCCAACCCCGATAAGATCCAGGCTATCGAGCAGATCCAAGCACCAAAGACAGTCAAAGATGTGAGGCGTTTGACAGGGTGCGTTGCCATGCTAAGCAGATTCATTTCCAAGTCTGCCGAGCGCGCCTTGCCGTTCTTCAAAATCTTGAAGAAGGCAGGGCCCATGAAGTGGACCCCAGAAGCAGATACGGCTTTGCAAGAGTTGAAGGCCTACCTATCCTCTGTGCCCACCTTGGTTGCTCCCAAACATCAAGAGTCGTTGCTGTTATACCTAGCAGCAACCAACCAAGTGGTTAGTGCAGCCTTGGTGGTACAGCGGGAAGTGGACGAAACAGAGAGTGAGCAAGGAACGGCAGAGTCAGATGGGAATCAAGACAGAGATGAGCACGGCAACGAGAGCAACCCCAAGGACACGGCAAGGAAAAAAGTGGTGCAGCGCCCAGTGTACTTCGTCAGCTCCCTGTTACAGGGGGCTAGATCGAGGTACTCTGGCATGCAAAAATTGATCTTTTGGCCTCATCATGGCCTCAAGGAAACTGCGCCACTATTTCCAAGCCCATGAGATCATGGTTGTCACTCGCTTCCCGTTGCAAAGGATACTCCGGAACCATGAGGCTACTGGCAAAATAGTGGAGTGGGCTTTGGGGTTATCCAGTTTTGGTCTGAAGTTTGAGAGCACATCAACAATCCAGAGTAGGGCATTGGCAGAGTTTATTGCAGAATGGACGACAACCCCTGACGAGGAAATACCAGAAATAGCCATCCCTGGCAAGGAGGCGCCCCAAGAATGGATTATGTATTTTGATGGTGCCTTTTCCCTACAAGGTGCAGGGGCTGGCGTGCTTCTCATCGCTCCCTCCAGGGAACACTTGAAGTACGTCATCCCAATGTATTTTGCCCGGGAAGAGGCAACCAACAATACAGCAGAGTATGAAGGGCTCCTTGCCGGGCTCAGGATTACCGCAGAGTTGGGAATGAAGAAACTGATCATTCGAGGAGACTCACAGCTTGTGGTGAGACAAGTCAACAAGGATTACCAAAGTCCATTGATGGAGGCATACATTGAGGAAGTGAGAAGATTGGAGGAGCGCTTTGACGGGTTGCAAACAGAGCACATACCTCATGCGTAAAACAGCATAGTTGATCACTTGTCAAAGTGTGCTGCACAAAAGCTTCCTGTGGAACCAGGAACTTTTGTTCTCCATCTTACTCAGCCCTCTGTATCCCCAGCAACAATGGCCCGGAAAAGGAGAAAGATGGACTCCGGTAAGCCTCTCCCGGTAGAGCCGTCCGCTCCTGGCAGGACCCTGCCAGAAACAACTCCTCGTAACTTGCCAGACCGCACCCTCCAGCCAGACCCATGGTCCCTGCGAACAAGGAATGTGCCCCCGCAGTTGAGGAGGTGCCGCTAGTCCTTGTTGCCGAGCCCCAGGCTCCAACTTGGGCAAGGCACATAGTCCACTTTCTCCAGACCGGAGAACTCCCCAATGACCAAGATGAGGCTGAAAGAGTAGCCCGGAGGGCCAGTATGTACCAGTTTGTCGATGACACTCTGTACAGAAGGAGGCCCAACGGTGTGAAATTGAAGTGCATCTGCCGGGAAGAAGGGAAGGAACTGGTGGCTAAGATACACAAAGGCATGTGCGGCTCCCACATTGGATCAAGGGCATTGGTTGGGAAAGCATTTCGGCAAGGATTCTATTGGCCCACAGCCCTCCAAGATGTGGTTGAGCTAGTCACCAAATGTGAAGCCTGTCAGTTCCATTCCAAGAAAATCCACCTGCCTGCCCAAGCTCTTCAGACAATCCCTTTATCATGGCCATTTTCGGTCTAGGGGCTCGATATCCTCGGCCCTTTCCCCCGAGCAATCGGGGGCTTTGAATTCTTGTTCGTTGCTATCGACAAGTTTACAAAGTGGCCGGAAGTTGCTGCCGTGAGAAAGGTGACTGCTCAATCAGCTATCAAGTTCTTGAAAGATTTGGTGTGTCATTTTGGAATCCCAGCAAGGATTATTACCACCAATGGCACCCAATTCATGAGCTGCGCCTTCATGCAATATGTTCATGCCCTCAGAAGCAAGATCTAGTTTGCCTCTATCGCACATCCCAGAAGCAACAGACAAGCTGAGAGGGCGAACCCTGAAGTGCTGCGGGGACTCAAAACAAGAACCTTTGATATGCTGCAGAAGCACGGCAAGCGGTGGATCGATGAGCTGCCGGTAGTTCTATGGTCCCTCAGAATGACACCAAATCGAGCTACCGGGCAAACTCCTTTTTCACTGGTCTACGGGGAAGAAGCAGTTATCCCCACGGAACTCATTTATGGGTCACCACGAGTGCTTGCCTACAATGAAGTAGCGCAAGATCAGTACCGGTGTGACGACGCTGTGCTACTCGAGGAGAACCGTCTCTGGGTTGTTACGCGTGATGCACGCTATCAGCAAGCCCTGCGTCGCTATCATAGCCGCATGGTTCATGCCCGATGTTTTGAGGAAGGCGACCTTGTCCTTAGGCGCGTTCAGTCCTCCATGGGTACAAACAAGTTGACGCCGAAGTGGGAAGGCCCTTACCGGGTAGTACGAGTCACCAGACCTGGCGCAGCCCGTCTGGAGACCGGAGATGGCATTCAATTGCAAAACTCATGGAATATTGAGCATCTCCGCAAGTTCTACCCATAAGGCGCGGCTGTCGGGCCCTGCCCAGCAGCCACCCTTTTGTAGAGGCCTTGCCTCAGTTGCATGTAACCCTTGTACAAAGCCAGGCGATGACCCTGAGCACTAGAGAAATAAACAAAGCGCTGGGGGGCCCCCGACCAAGTTGCATGAATGCATGAGCATTTCAAGAGCATCTGCATAAGCATTTCATGAGCATTTGCATATGCATATAGATAGGATCGCATCCTCCATCATTCTCATCTGCATAAAGCTGCAGGTTCCTGCCGTGAACTTGGTTTCTGCAAGAAGATGGGTAGATAAACCAGCGCTACGATCCCCGACAAGCCAAACAGATAAGTTCTACCTCTTGTCCATAAGTGTTCTGTAAGCTAAAACTTGTGCATAAGAAAACCCCGCCACTCTTCGAAACTTAGGTGCTCCCATCCATGGCTCGAACGTTGCTTCGGCCAGGATGGTCGTAGTGGCCTTTGATGAAAAGAAGTTGGCGGGGGGCTGGTCCCTCTATTCCTTGCCCGGTAGGCTTAGTTCTCCGGCAACGAAGAAAGGGTACCGGCAGGATAGCCTGCCAGGAAAAACTTGTTTATTTAAAATAAAGAGGCATTTCACCTCTGCGTGGACATATACATGCACGAGTTCTCGGCAAGGTTCGTCTTTTTCATTAATATGCTAGTCATACAAGTACAAACCTTACCGAACACAGACATGGACTCGAGAGGTTACATTATTTGAACTAAAATTTGGCAAGTGCCTGCAAGTTTAAGATTGAAAAAAGATAAGTGCCCCGTGATGCCCTTTCTTGTCCCTCTCCTCCTAGGCACAGCAGTTGAAGGCGAAGGGGGCAAAAGGAGTGCATGGGCAGAAGCCCAGCCCATTCGCATCGGGCTCCAGGAGAGGTAGCCTGACGGGGATGGGAGAGCACCGGGGAACGCGTCGATGGAGAGCACGACGGAGGCGACCCGTCAACCGCCACCACCAAGGCCAGCAGGACACGGCAGGGCTAACGGAGCTGCAGTCTGAGAGGAAGCCTGCCAGGGTCCAGCTGGAAGGCTGCTGGAGGAAGCCGGGCGGCACCATCCCCAACCCTCCATCCAACTCCCCGGAAAATCACCTTGCCGGCAAGGAGAGGCAGATGCAGATGATAGTGCTGCCACCTGATGACGATGGTGCGGGCGACGATCAGCCGGAGTCAGAGTCGTCGCCCTCCCGGGCGCTGCCGTCGTCATCGCCGTCACTGTCCTCCTCGTCGCTTTCGCTGGAGGAGGAGCTTTTGTCGTCGGTTGAGCTCTCCGCGCAGCACCCTAAGCGAGCTCCTGAGCTCCCGAAGATCTTGACAGAGAGCAGGCCGCTCTCCATTAATTTGAACTAGAGAACGTGCCCCTCCGAAAAGCCGTGGGCACGAGCAAAGGTCTTCCAACCGCGGTAGAGGTACATCACATGAGGAGCAGGGAAGTCGACATCAACCCACATGCCTCCGTTCCCACAGCCCCTCATGTGCAACCTCAGAGCGCGTGGCTGTTCGAGCTCCATTTCCCATGCGAATGGAGTAGGAAGGCGAAGATGGCCGCATAGGGGTTTGTACAGCCTGATGATGAAATCTAGAGACTGATCCCCGACATGGCCATCCATTGGAGGAAGGGCCACCGGCGGGGGTGCGGCCAAGACATCACCCCGTCCTCCTCTTCCTCGAGCGCCGCGGCCTCGCCCCCTTCCTCCTCCTTTCGCGATGGGCTCCGCTATCACGGGATCAGGAGGAGGGGGGATGCGCTGTCGAGTAGACGCCCTCATCGCCACCGCTGGAGTACCGCTGCGCCCTCGTCCTCTCACCATGGTGAGTGAAAAAAGATAGCAGGAAGGGAGGAAAGGTGTGAATGAAAAAGCACTGCTCTTGACCCCTTTTATAGAAGGACGGAGTAGGGGGCTAACCTATTGCGCAGGAAACGGCCACCCCATTCCCCCAATGCGGCCTCCCTGCGCCTTCTATGCCCAAAGAATCAAGGCCGACCCTCTGCCCCAACCATCGACGCCTGGTTCTCAACCATGGCACTCGTCCCCGCGCTCTCTGCATCCACCACCTACCACGACCAATGCATGCAGAACACGTGGCTGGTGCATGTGAAGCAGGAAGCAAGTGGGATGGCCGTTTCCGCCCCGTGATCATGGGACGTTGGCAATCCACGGGCCACGATCCAAGTTTTCCACAGCATTGTGAATGGCATGTGGGAAAACCAGAAACTGGCCCAGAATCAAGACTAATGAAGAAGCTAAGAGGACTCCAAGAGACCAGCCTCTTCAGCGCCCCTGCCTGTGCACTAATTAGGACCTACCCCGACGACGCTCGGCAGCGCGATCAGGGCACGCCCGGGGGCTTCTGTCGGTGCAACAAACCCTGGGTCTGTTGCCCGGACTGTGCACAGGCACGAGAACAAGATTACAACACCAAGGCCGTGCCAAGATACAAGAGATCAAGATCTTCGAAGAACCAACATGCAGATCAAGAAGACCAAGGTCAAGACAGAGAAGCAAGATACCATCAGAAGAAAAGGCTCCTTTGCCGGGCAGGTGAGCCTGGCAAGGACAGGGACTCCCCAGGAAGAAAACATTTAAGACGTCCCGGCAGGGCCTGCCGGGACTCGCGAAGACAGAGCCACCTCACCAAGCCATCTCACCATGACCCACATCGTTAATCAATGCGGTGTCAAGCCGCAAAGTGAGTAAGTGGCAGCCATCCGCCACATGGCGACCTCTTCCCACAGATAATACCTACAGGTGACGCCCGTCCTGCAACGTGTCAAGCAAGCAGGCATGGAGCTGGCAAGACAAGCCCGGCAAGGCCTGCCGGGCAAGCAACGATGTGACGTTGAGTGGTGCATTTAAAGCGCCCTGTCAGCCTGCAGAATTAGGTATGATAGCACTGTTTGCTATCTTATCAGTGCATAATGACCGTTTTGCCATTGTGGTGACCCCTTGATTTATAAAAGGAGGCCCATGGCAACCGTAGAAAGGGTGGGAAAACTTGAACACCCACACACTCATACGCGCGTAGCCACTGCCTCTCCCAAAGCGAGCCTGCCAGGCAAGTGTACTATGCTCCACCACCACCTTTCCACCATCAATCCACCAAAGCAGGAGTAGGGTTTTACACCTCGAGGCAGCCCGAACCTGGGTAAAATTGCCTGTGTGATATCTGCCGCGCTGCTCCACGTTCTTCTGCTCTTTGTGCAACGTGACATCCCCCCTGCCGATCCAGCAAGGGGCCCTTGGCCCCATAGGTGGCCATGGTTTCCCACGACAGGGCGGAGATGGACGGGGAGGGGTTGCGGGTGGCTGTCGCCGTTGCCGGGCGAATCCTCTCAAGGCTTCATCATCGGAATCTATTCATGCCATTGGACGCCGTCTTTGATGAGCTAGCTCCTGTCAACCGGGAGCGGGCTCTGCGTGCGGTGGCACCCTGCATCACCAACGTCGTGTGCCTCGAGAAGCAGAGGGACTTCAGTGGTGTTTAGGTATCCTCTGCATGGGCATGTCTCGGTGCAACATGACCGTTGGATCAAACTCAGACGGTGCAGATCAGTCACTGTAGCACAAAGTGTGCGGGTGTGTTTGGTTGCATTCTCATCTCAATATAGTTGTTCCCTCTTCGTGCATGCTCATCTCAGCACCCCTCTTCATGCTCCTAGTGTATTTGTGTTAACCTAGTGTGGACTCATGCACCCTTCATGCACTCTGCCAAACACCCAAAAGTGGGTCGAGAAGGCAACTTTTGCTCCCATGCACCCTGCATACACCCTACCTAACACTCATTCATGCTTCATATGGTCCATGTTCCATGGAGTACTATAGCACCGTACTCTCCGTGCGTTGTAGACCTAGTTCTGTTAACATTGATCTCATCGTTCATTCTTGACCAGACAGTCAAAAAAGGAGCATGTTACATTATTGTTCATAGTTGACATGCGCACAACATCATTTTTTATCGTCATATCTTACTACACTAGCAACAATATTATGGTACTGACGTATGAACCACTACACATGCCTAGTAGTAGGAGTACTGTGTGTTCAAGTGGTTGCCGTGTTTCGCACTCCTCCGTCGTAAGAGTGGAAACGCTCGCTGTAATCATTTTTGTTTTTTAGGAACAGTGGACACGCTCTACCACGCGGATCCTCCTCGACGGTCGTCAGGAACCTTGCTACTCACTTTCGCCAACGTGTGGGACAGCCAGCATTGGGGTCCACTTGCCATGCACTAAATTACTCCGTACTAGAGTGCACAACTGCACGGTAGACTACCGCGGTCGAAGTGCCGCAGTAATGCCCAATGAGCCGTCAAATCACAAAACCCCCACCTTTCCAGCAGTAAGTTGGACGGACAAAGCAACCATCATTTCACTCTTCTCCCTCAGCTTCCTCTCTTGAAGAAAACCCCAACTCGCTTCTCCCTCATCTTGTTCCTCATTTCTTTAAGAAAACCCTGATGCGCTTCTGCCATTGTTCTTCTCTCCCAAAGAAGGAAAGGTGAGCACATCAATGGTGTTGTTTCTGGCCAAGGCCCGGTCTTGCAACCCCGCAACTGATCCTATAACTCCCTCTCTGTTCTTCTTTTGGGTTTGTGATTATGGTTTCTTTTCTTTTATTTCTATTTGACAATTTCTTGATGGACCCTGGAGCACCGGCTGAAGTGATGTCTATGGCTCTGGCCAAAACCGTCGAGGCTCAGGGTACGAAGAAGCGCAAGCACCCCGCTGAGACTACCGCAAACAAGCTCATGGCCATCGCCCTGTCCATGCCCGCCTCTCCGGGATCCCTCGTTAAGCCAGTCCAGGTAATATCTCTTCTTGACAATCTTTTTGGCGATCTTGATCGTGTTTTTTTCATCTAACACGTAGTACTAGTACTAGTAGTACAACTTTCTGGGTGATCTTGCATGTGATTTTTGTGTGCCAAATGACGGTTCTAAATTGCTCTTTTGACCAAAACATGCGAGAGGTTGACATACATATGATTTTTGCACATAACACTGATTTCTTATAGATTACTTTTAACTACTTTATGAACATCAATGCTAGCTGTAGGAAATGCAAGATTTTAGCTCTCATCCATTTGAAGAGAGTATAGTAGCCTCAGTAACTTGTGTTATGGATATAGCAAGTAATCCCTCTGCTCTCATGCCTTTGAAGACATGTTCTAGTGTCTTTGTTCACTCATTTCCGTTGCGTATATGTAGTCTTATATGGAGTAAAATATCGAAAATCATCTTATATTTCTGAACAGAGGTAGTAATAAAATATTTGGTTTCTATTTGAATTAGAACCAGGTCCGCGGTGGAGATGAAGTTCTCAAAGTCATGCCGTGTGAACTGGAAGACATGAGAATGAGTTCTACTAGTAAACTATCCAGCTGCTGTGTCCTTGTCTCCATGTGTCGTGAACAAGTGTTTTCCTGTAGCATTTGTTGTCAGGCATGTTCTTGAGGGTGTACTTCACCACAACAATTTCCTAGCTATGCCTTCGATTACAAAGGGTGTGCTTCTTGTAAAGCTTCCCGACAAATCTGATGCGGACTGTCTTCATCGTCATGTTTATGAGTGGAAAGACCACGCTGTTAGGTTTTCCAACATTGACGAGATGGCGATGATGCCGGTAGACATCTCTCATGAAGTCCATGGCCTAGTTAGTTATGTGGGGTACATCCCGTAGGTCGGTGGCAAGAAATAGTCTGCAGAATTTAATTAGTGCAACTTTGCTTGTCTGTAGTAATTACTATTGTTCGATACTTGATTTGTGTGTGTGAACCCTGTATTGTTTAGTACTGCCACTTTTGTTGTGTGGTGAGTCCTGAGAACAGTCTATGTTAATGGCTGTCCACTCAATTCAGTCTATATATTTTGAAGTATCCAGATCATCTTTTTTGTGAGGACGGTTTATCAATTATGGTTACACTCCAATATCTGTATGCATTGCAAGGTTTATCGCACCCACCAGGATTTCCAGTCCCATGGATGTTCACTCCATATGAGTTGTTACCACCTTTGGACTGTCCTGCTTGTGGGAGTAAGTGCGGGCCCTGCATGCCACCCATAATTAGACGATCAACCTTCAGTTTACAACTTGAACATAGTGATATCCTGGTAAGGATTCACTCGTGTCACATCAAGTAAATCTTATTGATTTACTGTCATGTTTTCTTACTTTTGCTACAATTTTATGATGCAGGTTTTGCCATGTGACATTCCTTACAGAATAAACTGTTTGGTTTGCTCTATGATGGTTATTTTTGCAGGTTTCACTTCTTATGTCGTGTCAGTAACGAAGGCACTGTCCATCACTTATATTACTGGACACAATTGGATCAGTCTATTGTCTAAGTACAATCTGAAGACCTATGATGAACTGCAGTTTGTTTTAACAAACACGCCATAATTAGTCCTTCTCACGTTTAAAAGAAGTGAAGAAAAACACTGGATCAAGGTCACGGAGCCTAGTGAAGTTAGAAAGCTGAAGTATGAAATCATAGCAGACCAGAGATGATTGTTGTTGTCTCGCATGTCGGCACCACCTTCAGCATCGGATCGAGCACCAGCACCTGCTCTGATGGCACCGGCTCTAGCACTGACAGCGACAGCAGCTCACTCTGATCCATCAGAGGATTGGGCATTGACCGCATCAGCGGATCAGGCTGATCTACCGGAGGATCAGGCACCGACACGGGCACCTGCTCCGACACCGGCACCAGCTCCACAAGGAGCACCATCTTCGGCAGCAGCAGCGGCACTACTAGTCGCACCGGCACAGGCACCAGTAATGGCTTTGGCACCTGCACCAACACTTGAAGTTGCACTTGCATCTGCTCCGGCTCGTGCAGTGGCAACGGAACCAGCACTTGCACCGGCAACAGACTGGGTTGCAGTTCGCACTGCATATACCAAAGTCCTTACAAAAACCGACATCTCCACCTTCTTGGTAAGCATTGGCAGCCCAAGTGCTTAGTTCTTTTTTCTTTCCATGTTGTTCCACATGATTCACTGTGTTGATCTAACTGTTTGTGTATGTCTTCTTGTTTGCAAACAAAGAATTCCTAGAGCAACGAGGGAGTCGTTCAATAATCCGGGCGACCGTTGCCAAGTTTCTCCTACCATGTGTAGCCTTGGTGTGAAAGAACCTGTTCAATATACCGTAAGTACAAAGGATGGTCACACGATTATTGATGCTAAAGGATGGTCAAGATTCAAAACTCTATCAAATCTTGCGGTAGGGGATGATGTCAAAATTGAACTTTCTCGGCAAGGAGAGATGGTCCTAATCAACTTTGAAATTCTTTAGTAGCAGCACGCAACTGCCGAACTGATCTATCCTCCGAGAGCTTTTGATGTAATATGGCATGGTGAAACAAGTGTCCTGTGTGTATAAGTAGTACGATGATACGTCTCCAACGTATCTATAATTTTTTATTGTTCCATGCTATTACATTATCTATTTTGGATGTTTTATATGCATTAATATGCTATTTTATATTATTTTTGGGACTAACTTATTAACCTAGAGCCCAGTGCCAGTTTCTATTTTTTCCTTGTTTTTGAGTTTTACAGAAAAGGAATACCAAACGGAGTCCAAACGGAATAAAACTTTCGCGATGATTTTTCTTGGACCAGAAGACAAACGTAGGACTTGGAGAGGAAGGCAGAAGAGTCCCGAGAGCTCCACAAGCCCTCAGGGCGCGCCTTAGGGGGGTGCGCCCCCTAGCTTGTGGGCCCCAAGGGAGTCCTCCAACCCTAATCTTTGGCCTATAAGTTCAGAAATATTCCCAAACGACCAGAAGCGTCCACCAAAATACTTTTCCGCCACCGTAACCTTTTGTTCCCGTGAGATCCCATCTTGGGGGCTTTTCCGGCATCCTGCCGGAGGGGGATTCGATCAAGAAGGGCTTCTACATCAAATCTATTGCCCTTCTGATGAAGCGTGAGTAGTTTACCACAGACCTACGGCTCCATAGCTAGTAGCTAGATGGCTTCTTCTCTCTCTTTGATCCTCAATACGATGTTCTCCTCGTTGTTCTTGGAGATCTATCCGATGTAATATTCTTTTGCGGTGTGTTTGTCGAGATTTGATGAATTGTGGATTTATGATCAGTTTATCTATGAATATTATTTGAATCTTCTCTGAATTCTTATATGCATGATTTGATATCTTTGTATTTCTCTTCGAATTATCGGTTTGGCCAACTAGATTGGTTCTTCTTGCAATGGGAGGGGTGCTTAGTTTTGGGTTCAATCTTGCGGTGTCCTCACCCAGTGACAAAGTAGGGGTAGCGAGGCACGTATTGTATTGTTGCCATCAAGGGTAAAACGATGGGGTTTTCATCATATTGCTTGAGTTTATCCCTCTACATCATGTCATCTTACTTAAGGCGTTACTCTGTTCTTATGAACTTAATACTCTGGATGCATGCTGGATAGCAGTCGATGTGTGGAGTAATAGTAGTAGATGCAGGCAGGAGTCGGTCTACTTGACACGGACATGATGCCTATATTCATAATCATTGCCTTGGATATCGTCATAACTTTGCGCTTTTCTATCAATTGCTCGACAGTAATTTGTTCACCCACCGTATTATTTGCCTTTAAGAGAGAAGCCTGTAGTGAAACCTATGACCCCGGGTCTATTTTCCATCATATATTTTTAGATCTATAAACCAAAAAACCCAAAAATACCTCACTGCAATTTATTTACTTTTCCTTTGTTTTACGTTTTTGTAAGCTTTTATATCTATCTCTATTAGATCTCACCTTTGCAAGTGACCGTGATGGGATTGACAACCTCTTTATCGCATTGGGTGCAAGTGTTTGATTGTTTGTGCAGGTGCATAGATTGGAGACATGTGTGTATCTCCTACTGGATTGGTACCTTGGTTCTTAACTGAGGGAAATACTTATCTCTACTTTCCTGCATCACCCTTTCCTCTTCAAGGGAAAAACCAACACAAGCTCAAAAAGTAGCAAGAAGAATTTCTGGCGCCGTTGCCAGGGAGATCTACATCATGCCTACCAAGTACCCACCATGAACTCTCATCTCTTACATTACATTATTTGCCATTTGCCTCTCGTTTTCCTCTCCCCCACTTCTAAAACAATTTTAGAAAAACACAAAAAGATTTGCCTTTTATTCGCCCTTCTTCCGTTCGTGTTTTCGTTTGCTCGTGTGTTAGATTGCTTGTTTGAACGTATGGCTCAACCCAAGAGTTTTGATCCTTATTTTAGGAAGTTGGAAGAGATTGAAAATAATGCTAAAAGCTTCATGTATCTACAATTTGAGCATAATATTTTCTTTAGGAATGAGCTTAAAGAGCTTGATGATATTAATAAAGAGCTTGATGATATTACTAAGGAATTTTATGGTCTTAAATCTCAATTTGCTCAACTTGAAAATTTAGTAGGCCAAATTTCTGATAAACAAACTACTTTGGTGAATAAGATGGCCGCTAAACCGGAGTCTTTAAATAATGATGAAGATCTTAAAGTGATTGGTGTGACTCCTATTGAATCTTTGTTTTCTAATATAAGTCTTGATAAAGATGGGACTGGAGATGAGTCAACTTTAGCTAGAAGGCGTCCTCATGATTCGGAGTTTATAGATCTTAATGCAAAAATTGATAAAAGTGGGATTGGAGAGGTCAAAACTTTAAGTAGCGATGAACCCACTCTTTTGGATTTCAAGGATTTTAATTATGATAATTGTTCTTTGATAGATTGTTTTCCTTTATACAATCCATGTTGAATTCTCCTCATGCTTATAATAAAAATAAAGCTTTTACTAAGCATATCGTTGATGCTATGATGAAATCTTTTGAAGAAAAACTTGAGTTGGAAGTTTCTATCCCTAGAAAGCTTTATGATGAGTGGGAACCTACTATTAAGATTAAAATTAAAGATTATGATTGCCATGCTTTGTGTGATTTGGGTGCTAGCGTTTCCATGATTCCAAAAACTTTATGTGATGTGCTAGGTTTCCGTGAATTCGATGATTGTTCTTTAAATTTGCACCTCGCAGATTCCACTATTAAGAAACCTATGGGAAGAATTAATGATGTTCTTATTGTTGCAAATAGGAATTATATGCCCATAGATTTCATTGTGCTTGATATAGATTGCAATCCTACATGTCCTATTATTCTTGGTAGACCTTTCCTTAGAACAATTGGTGCAATTATTGATATGAAAGAAGGAAACATTAGATTTCAATTTCCGTTAAGGAAGGGCATGGAACACTTTCCAAGAAAGATAATTAAGTTTCCATATGAATCTATTATGAGGGCTACTTATGTATTGCATACCAAAGATGACAATACTTAGATTTATGTTTTATGCCTAGCTAGGGGCGTTAAACAATAGCGCTTGTTGGGAGGCAACCCAATTTTATTTTTATGTTTTTATGTTTTTGGTTCTGTTTTTCAATAAATACACATTATTACCTCTGTAGTAATTTTGTTTTGGTGTTTTAATTAGTGTTTGATCCAAGTAAGACCTTTGGGATGGCTTACGGTGATAGTTGATTTGATCTTGCTGAAAAACAGAAACTTTTGCGCTCAGTAAAACAATTTAAAAAAATCACAGAAGCGTGATTTTGATCTGAATTTTTTTACAAAATATTGATATACAAATTTCACAGGTTTTCCTAATATTTAAGAATTTTTGGAGTTACATAAGTATACGAAGTTTTCAGATTGCTACAGACTGTTCTGTTTTTGACAGATTCTGTTTTCTATGTGTTGTTTGCTTATTTTAATGAATCTATGGGTAGTATCGGGGGGTATGAACCATGGAGAAGTTGGAATACAGTAGATATTACACCAATATAAATAAAGAATGAGTTCACAACAGTACCAAAAAGTGGTGATTTATTTTCTTATACTAACGGATCCCATGAGTTTTGTGTTGTGATGTTTTCAAGTTTTGGGTAAAGATTTGATGGACTATGGAATAAGGAGTGGCAAGAGCCTAAGATTGGGGATGCCCAAGGCACCCCAAGGTAATATTCAAGGACAACCAAGCATCTAAGCTTGGGGATGCCCTGGATGGCATCCCCTCTTTCGTCTTCATCTATCGGTAAATTTACTGGAGGCTATATTTTTATTCACCACATGATATGTGTGTTGCTTGGAGCGTCTTGTATGATATGAGTCTTTGCTTTTTAGTTTTCCACAATCATACTTGCTGTACACACCTTTTGAGAGGGACACGCATGAATCGTGAATTTATTAGAATACTCTATGTGCTTCACTTATATTTTTTGAGCTAGGCAATTTTGCTCTAGTGCTTCAATTATATCTTTTTAGAGCACGGCGGTGACTTTCTTTTATAGAAATTGTTGAACTCTCATGCTTCAATTATATTATTTTGAGAGTCTCTCTAAACAGCATGGTAATTTGCTTAGGTTATGAATTTAGTCCTAATATGATGGGCATCCAAGAGGGATATAATAAAAACTTTCATATAAGGAGCGTTGAATACTATGAGAAGTTTGATTCCTTATGATTGTTTTGAGATATAAAGATGGTTATATTAGAGTCATGCTAGTGAGTAATTGTGAATTGGTAGAAATACTTGTGTTAAAGTTTGTGATTCCCGTAGCATGCACGTATGGTGAACCGTTATGTGATGAAGTCAGAGCATGATTTATTTATTGATTGTCTTCCTTATGAGTGGCGGTCGGGGACGAGCGATGGTCTTTTCCTACCAATCTATCCCCCTAGGAGCATGCATGTAGTACTTTGTTTCGATAGCTAATAGACTTTTGCAATAAATATGTGAGTTTTTTATGACTAATGTTGAGTCCATGGATTATACGCACTCTCACCCTTTCACCGTTGCTAGCCTCTCTAGTACCGCGCAACTTTCGCCGGTGCATTACACCCACCATATACCCTTCCTCAAAACAGCCACCATACCTACCTATTATGGAATTTCCATAGCCATTCCGAGATATATTGCCATGCAACTTCCACCGTTCTGTTTATTATGACATGCTCCATCATTGTCATATTGGTTTGCATGATCATGTAGTTGACATAGTATTTGTGGCAAGGCCACCGTTCATATTTTTTATACATGTCTCTCTTGATCATTGCACATCCCGGTACACCGCCGGAGGCATTCATATAGAGTCATATTTTTGTTCTAGTATGGAGTTGTAATTCTTGAGTTGTAGGTAAATAAAAGTGTGATGATCATCATTATTAGAGCATTGTCCCTTGTGAGGAAAGGATGATGGAAGCTATGATTCCCTCACAAGTTGGGATGAATCTCTGGACTTTACAAAAAATAAAAGAGGCCAAAAGAAGCCCAAACAAAAAAAGAGAGAAAAGAGAGAAGGGGTAATGCAACTATCCTTTTACCACACTTGTGCTTCAAAGTAGCAGCATGATCTTCATGATAGAGAGTCTCCTATGTTGTCACTTTCATATACTAGTGGGAATTTTTCATTATAGAACATGGCTTGTATATTCCAATGATGGGCTTCCTCAAATTGCCCTAGGTCTTCGTGAGCAAGCAAGTTGGATGCACACCCACTTAGTTTCTTTTTGAGCTTTCATAAACTTATAGCTCTAGTGCATCCGTTGCATGGCAATCCCTACTCACTCACATTGATATCTATTGATGGGCATCTCCATAGCCCGTTAATATGCCTAGTTGATGTGAGACTATCTCCTTCTTTTTGTCTTCTCCACAACCACCATATTCTATTCCACCTATAGTGCTATATCCATGGCTCACGCTCATGTATTGCGTGAAAGTTGAAAAAGTTTGAGAACATCAAAAGTATGAAACAATTGCTTGGCTTGTCATCGGGGTTGTGCATGATTTACTACTTTGTGTGATAAAGATGGAGCATAGCCAGACTATATGATTTTGTAGGGATAACTTTCTTTGGCCATGTTATTTTGAGAAGCCACGATTGCTTTATTAGTATGCTTGAAGTATTTTAGTTTTTATGTCAATATTAAACTTTTTTTTTGAATCTTATGGATCTGAATATTCATTCCACAATAAAGAAAATTACATGGATAAATATGTTAGGTAGCATTCCACATCAAAAATTTTGTTTTTATCATTTACCTACTCGAGGACGAGTAGGAATTAAGCTTGGGGATGCTTGATACGTCTCCAACATATCTATAATTTTTTATTATTCCATGCTATTATATTATCTATTTTGGATGTTTTATATGCATTAATATGCTATTTTATATTATTTTTGGGACTAACTTATTAACCTAGACCCTAGTGCCAGTTTCTGTTTTTTCCTTGTTTTTGAGTTTTACAGAAAAGGAATACCAAACGGAATAAAACTTTCGCGATGATTTTTCTTGGACCAGAAGACACACGTAGGACTTGGAGAGGAAGGCAGAAGAGTCCCGATGGCTCCAAAAGCCGTCAGGGCGTGCCCTAGGGGGGGCACCCCCTGGCTTGTGGGCCCCACGAGAGTCCTCCAACCCTAATCTTTGGCCTATAAATTCAGAAATATTCCCAAACGACCAGAACCGTCCACCAAAATACTTTTCCATTGTCGTAACCTTCTATTCCCGTGAGATCCCATCTTGGGGCCTTTTTTGGCATCCTACCGGAGGGGGATTCGATCATGGAGGGCTTCTACATCAACTCTATTGCCCTTCCAATGAAGCGTGAGTAGTTTACCACAGACCTACGGGTCCATAGTTAGTAGCTAGATGGCTTCTTCTCTCTCTTAGATCCTCAATACCATGTTCTCCTCGTTGTTCTTGGAGATCTATCCGATGTAATATTCTTTTGCGGTGTGTTTGTGGAGATCCGATGAATTGTGGATTTATGATCAGTTTATCTATGAATATTATTTGAATCTTCTCTGAATTCTTATATGCATGATTTCATAACTTTGTATTTCTCTTCGAATTATTGGTTTGGTTTGGCCAACTAGATTGGTTCTTCTTGCAATGGGTGGGGTGCTTAGTTTTGGGTTCAATCTTGCGGTGTCCTCACCCAGTGACAAAGTAGGGGTAGCGAGGCACGTATTGTATTGTTGCCATCAAGGGTAAAAAGATGGGGTTTTCATCATATTGCTTGAGTTTATCCCTCTACATCATGTCATCTTACTTAAGGTGTTACTCCATTCTTATGAACTTAATACTCTAGATGCATGCTGGATAGCGGTCGATGTGTGGAGTAATAGTAGTAGATGCAGGCAGGAGTCGGTCTACTTGACACGGACGTGATGCCTATATTCATAATCATTGCCTTGGATATCGTCATAACTTTGCGCTTTTCTATCAATTGCTCGATAGTAATTTGTTCACCCACCGTATTATTTGCCTTCAAGAGAGAAGCCTCTAGTGAAACCTATGGCCCCCGGGTCTATTTTCCATCATATATTTTCAGATCTATAAACCAAAAAACCCAAAGATACCTCGCTGCAATTTATTTACTTTTACTTTTTTTTATGTTTTAGTAAGCTTTTATATCTATCTCCATTAGATCTTACCTTTGCAAATGACCATGAAGGGATTGACAACCCCTTTATCGCGTTGGGTGCAAGTATTTGATTGTTTGTGCAGGTGCATAGATTGGAGACTTGCATGTATCTCCTACTGGATTGATACCTTGGTTCTTAACTGAGGGAAATACTTATCTGCACTTTGCTGCATCACCCTTTCCTCTTCAAGGGAAAAACCAACGCAAGCTCAAAAGTAGCATACGACAGTATTATTTATCACGTAGGATATCGTGAAAGAACTGCAACTCTGATTGCTGGTTAGGAAATGTCATTCGATTTCATCCTAACAACTGTCGTGCTTTATTTAATTTTCTGTATTCGCCTTGCGACAGCATCTAAAACCAGCGGCGTACCTGTCGTGGATTTAACACGGCAGATGCCCTTGTGAAAGGACTTAGGTGTGGAGCCATCGCAATGTAGGTTAGCTCGAAGGGGTTTAACGGGACAAAGGACACAGAGGTTTACCCAGGTTCGGCCCCTCGCAATGAGGTAAAAGCCTACGTCCTGCTTCTAGTTGTATTGCTTGAGTATCGATTACAAGGGAGCAATCACGCTTGACCTAGCTATCGGTTCGTTGTTTCTTGAGTCTAACCCACCGCCGGGTCTCGCCTTTATATACACAGGTCGAGGCTCCGGGGCTTACAAGAGTCCGGGCCGGATCACACAACGTGACCAGCTCAGTTTCCAAGTCGCCTTGCCTCACCGGGCAAGTTACTATCGTGGCGGCTCACACCTTCCGGGTTTTGGTAAACCGCCGGGTCTTGGGCCTTCAACAAGCCCACCTTGTAAGCCGCCACCAATCTTCACGTCCCATCTTGGTTCTACCTAGGCCTTTGGCGCTTTGAGTCACCAACAGTGTGACCTGGCCCCTCCTGGGCGGGTCATACCTCGGGGTTATATCCCCAACATTAGGCCCCAGATTGATTTGAACTTGTTCATGTCAATCTTCACTGCTCCAAGTTGGCGATCCTTCCTTTCAAAGTTTAATACTGAACAAATCATATAATCCGCCATGATGTCATGCAAAGTAAATATAGAAAAAAACAATGACATCACAACGGGTCTTTTCGCATTAATTAGTCATCCGAGAATCGAGGCGCCTTCAGTGTTTAGATAATCATGACATCTCCTCGATTCCCACACCTGCCATTTCACCGTTTCACTTTTTTCCTTATAAATAAGCCCGAGGGGGTTTCTTTTTCAGTTTTACCCCCCTTTCGCTTCCACTTCTTCTTCCTCCTTGCGACCTCCGCTGCTAGAGCTCTGCCACTCCGGCCGACCTTCACCGGCGACTCCAATAAGGGCCGCTGCATCAACCTGAACGAACCAGAAAACTACGGCGCACTCCCGCTCTTCATCAACTCCATCAGGTATTATCATATCTTCTTCTCAGATCCACATTATGATGCCCTAGTTCGTCGAGTTCATCGTCGTTCCGTCAAGCTCCTCCAAGTTCATCCAATGTTACTTACAAAACATAGTTCAATCCGTACCGCAGGGGAAATAGAAGCGGTATTCGCCTTAGTTTTTATTTCAATCTCAGGTAGATCCCTTATATTTGACAATCAACATACAATTCCTCAGTTCTTCCGTGGCCATACATTTAGATTTAAATTTCTTCTTTTTTCCTGAACTGCGGTAGATATGCAATTGTAGCTACCATTTGTGAAATCTGTTTTATCCACAGTTAGCGAAAATTTCAATAACCTTGCAACCTTTAGACAAATGATCCGCCATCCCTTGCCCAGGCGACTTACAATAGCAATTTTGCACTCTGCCAATACTTATCTGATTTTAATCATGAATCGGTGACCCGCCGTGATCTTTCTGGCTTATCCATGTAGTTTATAACCTTTTTCATAACCCACCATAATGATTATCCCTTATAACCAGGACTTGTAACCCGCCAGTATATAGCTGGCTTATTTGGGCGGTTTATTCTTACTCATCATTGTGATGGATTTTGCACCTTATAACCAATCATTAATCATTGGGCAGCTTAATGTCATAATATTAACCAGCCAATTCTTTATTCTTAGGCATCCACTGCCAAAAATGACTAAGACCACCACCTCTTGCGATTGGGTTGCTTCCACTGTCACTGAACAATCTCTCAATGAGTATGTTGAGATGGGCATGTTGCCAGCAAAAAACGTCATCCACTGGCGAGTTCCAGGGGTCGAAACTAAGCTGTCGGATTCAGGGCTCCGCAGACCCAAGAAAGGTTCGAACTCTGGGGCGTGTGCGAAGAACTCAACCTATCTAGCTAACCAGCTCGTCGCCCTACGGCCTAGCTCGAGGAACAAGGAAGAAGATGAACACGGAAGTTTACCTAGGTTTGGGCCACCTTGAAGTGTAAGACCTTACTCCTGCTTTGTGGTGGATTTGCCTCATGAGGGGCTGAGGATGAACAAGTACAAGGGATGAAGAACCTCGCGAGGTCTGCTCTGGTGAGGGTGGAAAGGATCCAATCCCGGGGGGTTCGTCCTGCTCTACGGTGGTGGCTAGCCTATATTTATAGTGGCCTTGGTCCTCTTCCCAAAACGTAGACGGGAAGGGATTCCACAACGGCCAATTTGAAAGGGGACAAGTAGTACATCTTATCCTGACGAAAGGTGGTCATCGCCTGCAAAGCTTCTGGCATGACGCTGCGGTGGGCTCAGTGATTACATCCGTCCTGCTGTCCTGGTGGTCTTGGTCTCATTGCACAGGAATGGAAACCTTTGCCTAAGTCCTCGGGAAACCACGCCTGCGCTTACCTCCTTAGCACCAAAGAGGAAACTGTCTTCTCTGCCCCCGCTAGCGCCCGCCTGGCCTTGGTCGTCATGGCTTGCGTCACCGCAACCTCATGAGGTTTGGGCACCTACACAGGAATCTCCGCTCCTCAGGAGGCAGCCTGGGGAGGCCACTCCCTCGGGAGGTCTTGGCATTGTCTGCCTCGCGAGGGTCTCGTCTTGGTGGTCTTGGAGGTGGGCCGTACCAGGCCATCGAAGGTGCCACGCCGTGGGCTGCGGGCAGGCAAGTATGGGTACCCTGGTTCCTAGAATGCCGACAATAGCCCCTGGGCCCAAGGCGTGCTCGGACTTGGCTTCGAGGCAAAGCCAACGGGCAAGGGCGAAGCGCCGCGGGCCCCAATCGCCTGCGGGCCAGGCTAACATGTGGCACTTGACAGGGCGTTGACGCTCTTCTTCAAGGTCTTCGGAGAGGACGGCCGACATCTGGAGTGCTGCCCCAGGGAAGGCGATCGAGACGGTGACCCCCTCATAGGCCGGCCAATCGGCAAGGCCCCTAGCGGTGAACTTGCCCTTGGCCTTGTCCGCGATTCCTCCAGCAGCAGCGACGCCAACTCCAAACCAAGCTTAAGCGACGACGACAGCTATGAGCCGCCGCGTTGCTGCGCTCAGGCTTGAGGGAGGAATGGCGCCGGCCAGGCGTCATGGGCGACACCGCCTGGGTCACGATCCTCAGGAGGTCCTTTCCTTTCGTTTCATTCCTGCGCAAAAGTCATGAAGGGCCTCGCGGGGGTGTGTAAAGATCGTGACACTTTTGCCTTAGTGTTAGCGTCCCCAACTTATGTTGTGTTTGCATCTCTCGCTTGGGCACGGTTCCCCTTTTTTATTCTCACGGTAGCTTAGTGCTCTACGCTGACAGGACCCAGTCCCCAGGCAAGCTTCGGCCATCACTGGTATGCCAGGTCGCGATGCCATGGTCAAGGCCAGGAGGTGAGCGGCCCGAGGTCCGGTAAGAGCCCCCGAGGCACGATGCTTAAGAGGTCCCCTTTGGCACGCAAGCGGCTCCCGAAGGACTGAAAAGGGAGTTCCCTTGCCCAAGCGAAATCACGAGAGATGAAACGCTGATTATGGGGTTCGCGCCCGGGTGTGCGAAGCGACTTATCTTGGTGAGCCTGCAGTGGTTTCCTTGTCGCGAGGGCGAGCTTCTTGTGCGACGTTAGGCTACGCCCTTCTCCTGATGGCGCCCCCCCACAGGGCTCCTACCGACTCCATCTCTCCCGCTCGTCAGGGTGCTCTACGTCGTCGGGACCCGGCTCTCAAGCAAGGCTCGGCCGCCGCTGGTATGCCAGGTCACGATGCCGTGGTCAAGGCCAAGGGGTGAGGGCTCGAGGGCCGGTAGGAGCCCCCGAGGCGCGGTGCTCAAGGGCCCCCCCTTTAACGTGCAAGCAACTTGGGCGAGAAAAGAGTGGCTGGCTCCGAGGGGGTACCTAGGAGGGGTTGTGCCCCATGGCACGTAGCGCGGTATCCTTCCGAGGTGGCGAGGTGTTGGCGAAGCTGCCATGATCTTGCCTCTGGAGGTTCCCATCTCTGAGGCTCCAGTAGCAAAAGTCGAAAGCGGTGAGGACGGTGGCAGCGTTGTCGACGAGGGGCTTCCAACGAGCGGGGCAGGTGGCGGCAGTGGCGTTCCTTCTTAGTTTTACCCTGCAACATTTACCGTGCCTCGTGGAGGCGTAAGACTTCTGTTTAAGCTTGTGGAACAATATGTGCTTGTAATAATTATTAGGACCCAGTGGTTTCCTTATTGCACCAATTTCCTTCATGCTTGCTTTTGTGCTCTGCGTCGGTAGGGCCCAGCCCCACGCATACCTCGACCGCCATTGGGGCGTTCGGATCACCAGGACGACACCAAGGGGCGAGGGGCTACATGACTAGTGAGGCCCCTGAGTCGCGATGCTCAGGAGGTCCCCCTTGACGTGCGAGCAGCCCTCATGAAGGAAACGTGGACGCCGGAGTGTAGGACTTCACGCTCTGTGTCAGCAGGGCCCAGTCCCGCGCATACCTCGACCTTCGTTGGGGCGTCCGGATCACCAGGACGACACCAAGGGGCGAGGGGCTACTTGACTAGTGAGGCCCCTAAGTCGCGATGCTCAGGAGGCCCCCCTTGACGTGTGAGCAGCCCTCATACCTTTGACCACCAGCTTTCACCTGGGGGGAACGCAAGAAGACAAGGTACCCAGACCTGGTAGGGTAGTGTGTGCCAGGCGGGGCCTGAGCACAGCCCCCGTGTCCAGCCCCCTCGCGCGATCCTCCCAAGGGGGAAGCTGTGGGGTGTTGCCGATGGTAGAGCCGAGAGGCTATCCTGAGGTTGGTGCGGCCGTGAGGGCACCTTCAGTTGTTTATTCACCAGGGCAGAGCATGGTGCTTCAACTTTATCGTGGGCATAGTCGCTCCTCGACCGTGTCATCTGCCAGCGCAGAGCATGGGGCTTCCACTGGTACGTGGGTGGGAGTTCCCACTGGGGGAGACTCCGAGGCGTGTACAGCCCCATTCGTACGCGTGGCTAGCATGGCAGAACTGGAGGAGGTGTATCTGGGCACTCGTGAGCCAGCGCGGGACTCACAAGGCCCTACCTCAAGGCGGTTTGCGCCTGATTTTTGCAGCGCGGGGCACGCGTAAGAAACCTGCGGGGTGATGGGTGGTCCTACGCTGAATGCCCCTACGGAGGTTCTCGCATGAGAAGGCCGGACACCAATGACCCCAGGAGGTGATGTGAAGGGGGCCGGCCCACCAGACAGAGCTCAGCCATTGGTTTTATCGATGATGCAGGGACAGACCCGAGCACAGACGCCGTGCCAAGTCTTCTCATGCAATGATCCCATGGGAAAACAGCCGGCGCACGGCTCCTGCTGTGGCAAAGCGCCAAACTGCGGTTGTACGAACCGGGCCGTGCGCCCGCACATGCCCACATGTGATTAGCTCATGCGAGAACAAGGCACCAAGGACCACGGGAGGTGACGCGCATGGGAGCTGGCCCGCGGGACAGAGCTCGGTCGCTTGGGTTTGTCGATGCTGCAAGGACGAACCCGAGCACAGACGCCGTGCCAGTCCTTAATCATGAGGCGGTCACGGGTGGATTCGTGAGGGTGCAGCGACATCATAGTGACGAAGCAACGGACAGGCAGTTGAGATACTTAGGAAACTCATGAAGGCGAAGCCAGTTCTGCCTGAGGATGATGCAGCCCGAGGAGTGCCCTCAGTTGAACAAACCAAAAAGTCACCTTTCACCATCGTTGTAGAAGCGTTGAAGTAGCTGAAGACGCGTACTGTAGAGATTGCTCCTCACGAGCCAACCGGTTCCTGAGCCCTAGGAGGCTCCGGAGGTCCGGGGGCTCGCGAGGGTCCGTCACCTCCTCGGTCAGGACCGCCTGGCGCCAGGCCTCGTGAGCCGCCAAGGCTCCCTGCATGAGGCACTGGTACGAGGCGGCCACGTTCAGCAGGCCGAACGGCATGCGGACATAGCTGCAGGGGTAGACCCCGCTCCGGCCGACGCGGGACGGCCAGAAGAGGTCCTGCGAAGCAGCCCTATTGAGGCCTGGAATGTTGACGCAGACGCGCAGTTCGCCACCCATGTCATGGGCGGCAGCTACACTGGATGGCGCGGGGCGACGCTCGCCACGCATGGCTCGCGCCTCCCAAAGCTCCTTGATTGCCTCGGTGACGAACTCCTGAGCGCCTGGCGCCCCGCACCTTGTGCCTTGCTCATGGAGGCGCGCATCGAAGCACGCCCCCGCGTGGTGCCCGAACGCCTCCCTCATGACGCTGGTCAGGTCAGAGGCCCTCCAGATGAGAGCCCCCGAGCCCGTCCCGATAGGGGTGCTGGGCGCGCGTTCCTATGCGAGTGGGAAAGATGCCCTAGCAGAGGGCTCATGGCCTGAGGCACGACCGTCGGGCGCCCCAGCCTCCTGACAGCCCTTTGGGAGGAGCTGCTTCTTCTTCTTGGGGATGGCCTCAGGAGGCAGGATGGCACCCTCGCCATCTGAGTTCTCGACCGCCGCCGAGTGCCCTGGAAGTTGGTGATGAAGCGCTCGCGTAGCTCGTCCCAGGAGGTGATCGACCCCACCGGGAGGTTCAGGAGCCAAGAACGCGCGCCATCCTTGAGGGCCATGGGGAATCAGTTCGTCATGACCTTGTCATTGCCGTTTGCCGCCTCGATGCTCAACTCGTAGAGCTGGAGGAACTCAGTGGGGTCAGGGGTGCCGTCGTAGCGTGGACGCAGATCCGGCTTGAACTTGCCGGGCCAGACGACATGGCGCAGCTCCGGGGTGAAAGCACGGCAGCCTGCCGCAATCACAGGGGCCGGTCGCATGGGAGGAGCTTGGTCTTGGCGCCCACGTGCCACCGCCTGTGGCGGTGCGCAGTCTTGACGCGGCAGCACTGGGAGCGCACGCGCCTCTCCTTGGGGCTGTTGCACCACCTGGCAGCTTTCTTCATCGCACACCAGCACTCTGCACGGCGTGTCGCGCTGGGGTGCCTCATGCCTGGGCTCGGGGTCCGCACCGTGCAAAGGAGGAGGGGGAGGCGCACTGTGAGCCAGGTCGCCCGCCTGGGACGGTGGAGGACGAGGCGAACGGGACGGTGCAGGGACCTCATCGGCGGCGTTGACGAGCTCGGCGATGCGGGCGAGCCAGTCAACGTAAAGGTCATTGGCCGGACGATAGCGTAGAAGCTCACGGGCCATGAGCAGTGCAGCCTGCGTGTTCGCCGGCCCGCGACAAACGTGAGAAGACGATGCCGCGGCCAGAGTTGGTGATGGGGTCGCAGTGCGGCCGTCGCGCCGCACGGACGGTGGCAGCGACGAGTCCTGCTGTTCGCGAGCAGCAGGGGCGGTGGCGGCGTTAGCCACCGAGGAGGCAGAGCGGCGAGGAGTGCTGTTGCCCGCGGGAGTCGTCTAGGCGACGTGAGCGGCCCGGCGCTCGGCACGGACACAGCGAGCGTCAGCCATAGGAACGACGGAACGGCGGCGGAGCGAACGGTGGAAGAGAGGCTTCGACATGTCCCTACCTGGTGCGCCAAATGTCGGATTCAGGGCTCCGCAGACCCAAGAAAGGTTCGAACTCTGGGGCGTGTGCGAAGAACTCAACCTATCTAGCCAACCAGCTCGTCACCCTATGGCATAGCTCGAGGAACAAGGAAGAAGATGAACATGGCAGTTTACGCAGGTTTGGGCCACCTTGCGGTGTAAGACCCTACTCCTACTTTGTGGTTGATTTGTCTCACGAGGGGCTGAGGATGAACAACCTCGCGAGGTCTGCTCTGGTGAGGGTGGAAAGGATCCGATCCCGGGGGGTTCATCCTGCTCTACGGTGGTGGCTAGCCTATATTTATAGTGGCCTTGGTCCTCTTCCCAAAACGTAGACGGGAAGGGATTCCACAACGGCCAATTTGAAAGGGGAAAAGTAGTACATCTTATCCCGACGAAAGGTGGTCTTCGCCTGCAAAGCTTCTGGCGTGACGCTGCGGTGGGCTCGGTGATGACATCCGTCCTGCCGTCTTGGTGGTCTTGGTCTCGTTGCATAGGAATGGAAACCTTTACCTGAGTCCTCGGGAACCCATGCCTGCACTTGCCTCCTTAGCACCAAAGAGGAAACTGTTTGGGCACCTGCATAGGAATCTCTGCTCCTCAAGAGGCAGCCTGGGGAGGCCGCTACCTCGGGAGGCCTTGGCGTCGTCTGCTCGCAAGGCTTGGCCCCTCGCGAGGGTCTTGTCTTGGTGGTCTTGGAGGTGGGCCATACTAGGCCGTCAAAGGTGCCATGCCGTGGGCTGCAGGCAGGCAAGTCTGGGTACCCTGGTTCCCACAACGCTGACATAAGCGTCAACCTAAAGAGGGCGAAGTTATAGTCTTTTTAGATCACCTCCTCCGTGGATTCTCACCACCCGGGTCCAAATTCTTTCGGGATGTTCTGAACTTCTACAAGCTGCACCCCCAAGATATTGGCCCCAACTCCATTTCCAATATATGCAACGTTCAAATCTTCTGTGAGGTGTACCTTCAAGAGGAGCCCAGCATTAACTTATTCAGAGAGTACTATTACCTAAACCGCCAGACTGAGATGACAGACGGGCCTAGCCTTGAACTCAGCGGGATTTCTATCCAGAGGCAGAGAGACGCCGTTTTCCCTGCAGCTGCACTGCCAAGATACCTCTCCAGCTGATGAAAATCCTCTGCCGGGTTTCCGCCCCTTCCGGCTTAGCCCTAGGCATGAACTCCCTGACTGGATCACTGCTGCAGAACAGGCCAAGTACGCACCTACCTTTTCAAAAATAAGGGCTTTTTTAGCCAATGGCTTAACTGAAGTTGACCTGGTCCGCTGCTGGGTCGCCTGGAGGATTTTGCTTTTGAGCCCCCGCACCGGCTTAATGTACCAATATACATGTGATGTAAAGGACCCGCAGCGATACAGCCAAGTACGTCTTGAAGATCAGCAAATCAATGAAATGACCAAGACATTGCTCAGGGAGACCTTAGAAAGCTGTAGTAAAACGGGATTTAACCCTTTCTGCATTCTTAATCTGGCTCCCGACGTAAGTATTTTAAGCCATTCTTTAATTCATTTATCATTCTATCATAAACTACACATCTTCTCATTGTCATTTATGTTCTCAGGCCGGCTCTTCCTTCTAAATAAGAAACTACAAGATAAGCCGGCCAAAAAGGCCAAAGTAAAATCTCGAGCTCCAAAAAAGACCAAAGGAAAGAAACAGGATGCTGAAGACTTATTTGCCCTTGACAATGAGTCGGAGGTAGAACTCGATTCTCTTGGCTTTCTTTTTATGCAACTTATTGACACTGACTCCTCTCAGGATGATGTGGAGACCAGCCATGCAGACGCAGCAGAGGTAACCATAATCTCCTCTGACTCAGCACCTTTGCCAAGACAAAAAACTCGGCGGGTCTCCCGAAAAGTAAGATTTTCTCATCCTCTTGCTTATCTGGACCCCAATTTTCTTTTGAAAAAACAGCAGCATGAGGCAAGGTGTACAACCCGGAGCAGTGGTGGTGGAGACCTTGCAACCGGCTTACCAACACGCCTGCCCCTCGCAAACGCCGTAACGAGGTGCCTCATGATCCATCTTTCTCCTTTCCAAAGGCGGGTCTTATTCGCCAACCTATTAATTCTTCCAACTCAAATTACCAGGGAACACCTCACTCATCCTCTGGCGACTCTACTAGGACCCAGATGCCTGTCTTCAAGATTGCCCAGGGGTAAGTATTTTCATTTGTTGATCAATAGTTTGTAATGATATGCTCATGCTCTTATATCTTTGTCACAGAGGCATAGCAAAGGCGGGCAAGAAATTGAAAGTGGGCGGTTCTTCAAAGGATCCCAAAGTTGCTGAACTAGAGAAGCAAATGCCAGAAGCTTCAAAAGCTTCATCGCAAGATCCTGAAGACCTTGCTAATGATCCACCACCACAAACTGATACCTCAGCCTTTGATCCAATGAACACTGAGGTTGACCCGGCCATCACACATAACCCGCCAAGTCCTAAACTGCCCAGCCCTGCCAAGCTTACTGAAGAGGTCCCCCTGGACAAGACCACTGAGGATGTCATCATCACTGGCACAGGCTATACAGAGCTGGGGAATCCTACTGTCTTGGCCAGCCACAGCGCCAAAGAAGAGCAGCCAGCAGAAGACAAAGGCAAATTGAAGCTAGATCTGGAGAGCTATGCTGGCTTCAGTGCAAGTGACATCCATGCAGGATATCTAAACCACCTCCATACCAACCATGATCTGGAAGCCGGCTTAATGAACCTTATGAAGGAACTCTATGAGGTATGTTGCTAACCCCTTTCCATATGTATTCATATAGCCACCAAGTCTAGAGGATAGGAAAAGGTTGAGTATGCTGTAGACTTAATAATAATCTTCAAACTGTAGCCTTTCAGGGCCGGCTTACCCCATCTGGATGAGTCGGGTCTTTCAAATATTAGCCCTTGAATGAACTTTGTACACCTTGCAACCATAATCTCATAGTAACAAGATGAGCCAGACCGATAATTAAATCTAAGATCCAAATATGTAGCCCCCAAGGGCCGGCTTAACTTAACAAGATGAGCCGGGACTTATAGTCACTATAGTTTGAAAATTTCCAATATGTAGCCCCCACGGGCCGGTTGAAACTGACAAGTTGAACCGGGTCGTAAAATTTTTTGAAACGACGTGCATTAGCCCCCAAGTGCCAAGTTTATTGCTTGCAATGTACTCGGGACTTAGGAAATTACCCTGAATAACTTTAATGAATTCTTACTTTGAGCCGCCATTCCCAAACCTGCTGCAGGAAGATTTGAATCTGAGGGAGTTGGAGCTAGGCAAGCTAGCAAAGAAAATTAAACATCAAGAGGCTGAAACTGTGAAAGCTGAGTCCAAATTCCAGTTTGCGTTGAAGGAGAACGAAGAACTCAAGGCTAAATTTGCTACCGAAAGAGCCGCCTTTGAAACCAAGAAGGCAGGCTTAGTCAAACGCGCCGAAGAAGCAGAAGCACAATTTAAGCCGGTTGCTGATGAGCTTGCCAGCTTAAAACAACATATCATCCACATGACAGCCGCCATCTTTGGTAAGACTCATATGCACTTCAACATCTGTTTTGATATTGCTTTAAACTGCCTGGCCCTTCAACTTTTTAATCCGCTTATCACTTATGAACAGGCCCCAGAAGTGCTAGTCTTGGTGAAAATGTGCTGATGAAGCTCAAGGCAGTATATTCATTGACTGAGCAGCTATACGCTGGAACATTACGAAGCCTTGTGGCCTTATCAAGTGGGAAGAGACCTCCAACACTTCTCAAGACCGTGCTAGAGCAGTTCTCAACAACACCGGCTCAAATTGAAGAGTGCTGTCTGTCAGCCGCCCGAGCTGGAGCCATTGTCGCTCTAGGTCGAGCCAAAGCATGGCAAGCAGAACTTGACCCAGAAGAGATAGCCACCGGATGCCCCGAATATAAAGATGACAGGTCAAGTTTTGAAGAACAAGATTTTTACAAGTGCGTCAGGGAGATGCGGCCCGTGGTGTGCAAACTTATTAAAGAACTGAATCTGAAGCACTACACTCCGGCTTATGATGATCAGAACAACAAAATTAAGCCGCCCACCCATGAAGTGTTGAATCTTGTTCCCGCCAGGCGTAAGCACCTCTTTGCCCCTGACCTTGACTCTGCTCCAATTATAAATGATGAAGCCATATTCGAGGCCTTAATCGGCATTGATTGGACGTCACCTGACCTTCAGATGGCCGAAGAAGAAGAAGAGCCGGTGCGGGATGACCCGGAGTCGTCAACTCACCAAGAAGGAAACTGATTCATAGTAATGATGGTCCAAGCGGCTTTCAGGCCAGGGTGTAAGACTGCAGCTTCAGAAAACACTTTGTTTCAACCTTGTGGGCTCGTGAAAGCCTTGTAATAGGCTAGTTTAAAACAATGATCTGCCATATCATGCCTTCATGCATGTTAACCTTTGACTTTTGAACTGCCGATTTAATCTTTATGACCTGCCTGATGTAATCACACATACGGGCCATACCAGTACTCGTATTTCCATTTAAAATTTTGCATGTCCTGCAGAAAGGTTAAACAACATATGCCCTGGTGACTTAACATCAACAGCCAGGGTAGGTAACAACCCAAACATAATATAGTCTTATACAATTACTGAAAAGACTATAATCAAGGCCATTCAAGCCGAATCATACTAGCGACTTAAAGTTGAAAACCAGGGCGGGTTACCAAACCTTGAATATTCATAATTGAAAACATACCTTTAGATTTGGACCATACTGATATCTTAAACATCAATATCCAAAGCGGGTGACAACCCAAAGTCGTGTAATCACATGACCTCAATTGTTCAAACCAAAGCCTACTAGCGACTTAAAGGCCATAGCCAGGGCGGGTTACCAAACCCAAAAAACTCAAATATGAGGCATACCATCGGAGCTTTATGATCCGGATTGTCAAAATTCTGTTAACAGAAAAAATCTTTAGAAAAAACAAATTCAAAGGACTCGAAAAGAAAAAATTCAAAAATTCTCAAATAATTGCCTGGCCGGCTTACCAAAGCACGACCAAACAAGTTGGCTCACAGGGCCATGTGCTTTCAAGGACCGCATAGCCTTTGAGTTAATCCTAGCTCGCTGTAAGCCGGCTCTCACGTGACACAAGCCGCCATTTTAACCTTAACGAGTTCAGGGTCTTGAAAAAGATTGACTGTTAAGAGTTCGGTGGGTCACCTGGCGGAGTAGCAAGTTGCAAACAGGCAGGATAACTCATA
Source organism: Thinopyrum elongatum (assembly GCA_011799875.1). Classification (NCBI taxonomy): domain Eukaryota; kingdom Viridiplantae; phylum Streptophyta; class Magnoliopsida; order Poales; family Poaceae; genus Thinopyrum; species Thinopyrum elongatum. Next base: position 510,471,632 of record CM022300.1, read on the forward strand.
ATTTGGCGTCCATGCCTGGTCAAGAGGGTATGAAAGCTAAACCCACTGGGTTGGAAGCCCCCAAGTGACCTTATGACCAAATAATAAAGACTCAGATACATAGAAATGAAATGATAGAGGCCCTGAATTTTTCAGGGATGCTGGCTTTATTATATTGATCATAAAAAATATATATATATATACATTGACAAATGTATGTACAAAGACGAGAGCCGGTGGCTCAGGTGTAATAAGGCCGAAGATTAGCAATATTCCAGGGCCGACGGGTCTCCTCCTCCGACTTGCATGAATCCTTGTGTTCTCGTATATCAATGAGGTAATAAGACCCGTTATTCAGGTTTTTGCTGACCACAAATGGTCCTTCCCAAGGTGGGGATAACTTGTGCATATCTGTTTGATCTTGGATCAGCCGGAGCACCAAGTCACCTTCTTGAAATGCCTGGGTTTTAACTCTGCGGCTATGATATCAATGCATGTCTTGTTGATATATTTCCGAACGAGCCGCCGCAAGGTCACGCTCCTCATCCAAAGCATGAGTGCATTTTGACGTGCTATCTCATTATCAGCTTCACCATAAGCCGCCACGCGGGGCGAGTCATGACGGATATCACTTGGAAGAACCGCCTCTGCGCCGTAGACCATAAAGAAAGACGTATAGCCTGTTGACCTGTTAGGGGTGGTATTGATACTCCATAGTACTGAAGGTAACTCCTCAACCCAACAACCCAGCGTTCGCTTCAAAGGAACCATAAGCCGGGGTTTTATGCCTCTCAAAATTTCTTGGTTAGCCCTCTCAGCTTGACCATTAGACTGCGGATGAGCCACAAAAGAAACATCAAGACGAATATGCTCTCATTGATAGAACTCCTTCATAGCACCCTTAGACAAATTAGTGCCGTTCTCAGTGATGATACTATGAGGGTAACCAAAACGGAAGATCAGTTTTTTAGCAAACTGGACTGCAGTCGACGCATCACACTTGCTGACCGGCTCTGCTTCAACCCACTTGGTAAATTTGTCAACCGCCACCAAGAGGTGGGTTTTCTTATCCTTAGACCTCTTGAAGGGTCCAACCATATCAAGCCCCCACACTGCAAACGGCCAAGTAATTGGAATCATCCTCAACTCTTGAGCTGGCACATGAGCCCGTCAAGAAAATTTCTGACATCCATCACACTTACTAACGATATCCCCTGCATCAGCGTGAGCCGTCAACCAATAAAACCCATGATGAAAATCTTTAGCCACTAAAGACTTAGAGCTGGCATGATGCCCACAATCACCTTCATGGATTTCTCGTAAAATCTCACGGCCCTCTTCAGGAGAAACACAACGTTGGAACACGCTTGTCACACTGCATCGGTGTAACTCGCCATTAACAATAGTCATAGATTTAGATCGCCTGGTGATTTGCCTTGCCAAATATTCATCCTTAGGTAACTCGCCCCGGGTCATATAAGCCAAGTTAGGAAGTGTCCAATCAGGAATAGCATGGAGAGCCGCCACCAACTGCGCCTCCGGGTCAGGAATGGCAAGATCCTCTTATGATGGTAACTTGACTAAGGGATTATGCAATACATCAAGAAACACATTAGGAGGCACCGGCTTACGTTGAGACCCAAGCTGGCTCAAGGCATCGGCCGCCTCATTCTTCCTTCAATCAAGGTGCTCCACTTGATAACCCTTGAAGTGACCAGCAATATTATCAACCGCCCGGCGATAAGCCACCATGAGTAGGTCTTTGGAATCCCATGTACCTGAAACTTGCTGAGCCAAAATGTCTGAGTCGCCAAAACACCTGACCCGGCTCAAATTCATTTCCTTGGCCATACGAAGGCCGTGGAGTAAAGCCTCATATTCAGCTGCATTGTTAGTACAAGGAAACATCAACCTTAACACATAACAAAAAATTTCACCTCATGGGGAAGTCAAAATAACTCTAGCCCCCGAGCCTTCCAGCTGCCTGGACCCATCAAAGTGGATCATCCAATATGTGTTATCAGGCTTCTCCTCAGGCATCTGTAATTCTGTCCAGTCATTGATGAAATCCACAAGAGCCTGAGACTTGATAGCTGTTGTTGGCACATATTTCAAACCATGAGGTCCAAGTTCTATTGCCCACTTAGCAACCCGTCCTATGGCTTCCCTGTTTCGAATAATATCTCCTAAGGGAGCAGAGCTGACCACCGTAACAGGATGACCAAGAAAATAATGCTTCAGCTTGCGACTCACCATGAACACTCCATATACCAATTTCTGCCAATGTGGATATCATTGCTTGGACTCAATCAACACCTCACTGACATAATAAGCCGGCCTCTGGACTGGGTACTCCTTACCCGTTTCCTTGCGCTCCACCAAAATCGCCACACTGACAGCCTTACTATTAGCCGCCACATACAGAAGCAAAGGTTCTTTCTCGATGGGAGCCGCAAGGATGGCCAGCTCAGCTAACTGCTTTTTAAGGGCCTCAAATGCCTTATCAGTAGCGTCACTCCAGACAAAATGATATGTTTTCTTCATCATTTGGTATAAGGGAATGGCCTTCTCTCCCAGGCGGCTTATGAACCAGCTTAGAGCCGCGATACGACCCGCCAGGCGCTAGACGTCATTAACACACGCCGGCTTAGCCAATGAAGTAATAGCCTTAATCTTCTCCGGGTTAGCTACAATACCTCTCTCTGAAACCAAAAAACCCAAGAGCTTACCTGCAGGCACACCAAAAACACATTTGGCCGAGTTAAGCATCATATTATAGAACCAGAGATTATCAAAAGTCACTCTTAGATCATCCAAGAGCGTCTCCTTTTTCCTAGATTTAACCACAATATCATCCACATAAGCATGCACATTGCGCCCAATTTGACTGTGAAAGCAATTCTGAACACAGCGTTGATAAGTCGCCTGGGCACTCTTAAGCCCAAAAGGCATAGAGACAAAGCAAAAAGCTCCAAAAGGGGTGATAAAAGACGTCTTATCTTGGTCTTTAACTGCCATCTTGATATGATGATAACCAGAATAAGCATCCAGGAAACATAAACTCTCACAACCCGCCGTGGCATCAATAATCTGGTCAATACGGGGAAGAGCAAAAGGATCAGCTGGACAAGCTTTGTTAAGATCTGTGTAGTCAACACACATACGCCATGTGCCATTCTTCTTAAGCACCAGCACCGGGTTAGCCAACCACTCCAGATGAAAAACCTCCACGATAAACCCAGCCGCCAAGAGCCGAGCCACCTCTTCTCCAATGGCCTTACATCGTTCTTCATTGAAACGACGAAGAAACTGTTTGACCGGCTTAAATTTAGGATCCACATTAAGAGTGTGCTCAGCGAATTCTCTCGGTACACCTGGCATGTCAGAAGGTTTCCATGCAAAGAAGTCCCGGTTCTCACGGATGAACTCGATGAGCGCGCTTTCCTATTTAGCATCCATATTAGCCCTCACTATAAACTGCTGAGATGAGTCGCCAGGGACAAAGTCGATTTGCTTAGTATTGTCAGCCGACTTAAACTTCAACAAAGGGTCTTGCTCAGTGGTGGGTTTCTTCAAAGGGGTCATATCCACCGGGTCAACATTATCCTTATAAAATTTAAGCTCCTCAGTAGCACAAGCTGACTCAGCATAGGCAGCATCTCCTTCTTCACATTCCAAAGCAATCTTTCGATCACCATGGATTGTAATAGTACCCTTACGTCCTGGCATCTTAAGCTGTAAATAAACATAACAAGGCCGTGCCATAAATTTGGCGTAAGCCGGCCGTCCGAACAAGGCATGATAAGGGCTCTTGATTTTGACCACTTCAAACCATAATGTCTCTGCTCTGTAGTCATAGTCATCGCCAAAAGCCACCTCCAAGGCAATCTTACCAACTAGATATGCTGACTTACCAGGTACCACACCATGAAAGACTGTAGAAGACGGCTTAAGCTCCTTATCAGTTAAATTCATCCGACGAAAGGTATCATAGTAAAGGATATTAATACTGCTGCCACCATCCATGAGCACTTTAGTGAATTTATAACCCCCAACCTGAGGGGCAACCACCAATGCTAGTTGACCCGGTTGTCAACCCGGGGCGGGTGATCCTCTCAACTCCATGTGATTGGCTGCTCTGACCACCGCAAGTATTGAGATGCTGCCGGCTCAATTGTACTGACCGCGTGTTTATGAACCTTCTGATCTTGCTTGTAAAGACTTGTGGTGAAAACATGATATTGGCCACTGTTAAGCTGCTTTGGATTACTCTGGTATCCTGATTGATGCTGCTGGTTACCCTGACCAGACTGTTGGTTATAACCACCCTGGTTGCCCTGTCCTTGATACCCAGAAGTTGAGCCGCCACCACCAAAGCCGGGCCCCTGTGAGCCGGATCCTGACCCGCCAGGCGGGCCATTATTGTTGCCATGATGCTGACTGAAGTTGGAATTCCTGTATTCTTTCATGATGAAACAGTCCTTCCAAGCATGAGCCGCCGGTTTATTGGGCAGACCGTGTTTCGGGCAAGGTTCATTCATCATCGCCTCAATATTAAATTTTGGCCCTCCAAAGGCCTGCTTACCATTGCCATTACGGCGCTAGTTTTTATACCCAGTGTTGGTGTTAGCTACAAGATCTGACCTGCCATCGGGGTGCCTATGCTTACCATCGTTACCCTGGTTGTGACCATTATGCCCTGTCATGTTCTGCTGCTGACCCTTACCATTACCACTCTTATTTCCCTTGCTGGATTTTTCATCATCAGATCCAGGATCTTTAGTGGTGTCTGAGTCGGCATACTTGATGAGATCCGCCATGAGTTCTCCCATATCGTTGCAATGACGCTTAAGCCGCCCAAGCTTCTGCTTAAGAGGGGTAAAATGACAATTCTTCTCCAAGACCAGAACAACTGAACATGCCGCAATGCTATCTGATGAATGGATAATAGCCGAGACCTGGTGAACCCAATGGTGGGCCGACTCATCCTCCTGCTGCACACAGTTATCCAGATCAATAATCGTCAGAGGCTGCTTGCACATTCCCTTGAAGTTTTTAATGAAGCGCGCCTTCAACTCAGCCCATGAATTGATGGAATTGGCGGGTAATCCTTTCAACCAGGTTCGAGCCGGTCCATCCAACATCATGGTGAAGTACTTGGCACATATAGCATCATTAACATCTAGCATCTCCATAGCTAGCTCATGGCTCTCAATCCAAGCCTCAGGTGGAAGATTAGCTGTGTAATTAGGCACCTTACGAGGGCCCTTAAAATCCTTGGGAAAATGTTCATTGCGTAGAGCCGGCACTAGACAAGGCACACCAACTGTCCTCGAAGTGATCCCAGCTGTAACAGTTGCTGAAGGGTGTAATAGAGACTGCTGATGAGCCCCCAATTGAGCCGCCAATTCTGCCTCCCGATGGGCTCTAGCCTGATCCACAAGGTCCTGAGCATTATTATCATCACGGGGCGGGTTATGTCCACAGGCCGGGTCATCAATGTGGGGCAGGTTACGACGCCGTTCGCTGCTGGAAACCGTCGGTGACTCAATGCGCCGGCTGTAACTTCGACTTGGGAGGGGAGTTGAATGAACATGCTCACGACTGTACGAATAAGCTGCATGCTGTGCCACAGCTGTCTGAAGAAGTTCCACACCATTTCGGGTCTCTATCACTGCTGGAGACTCGCCTTCGATTGGTATAGCCGCCAGCCGTGTAGCCGTTGCTATCATGTTATCCATCGGGTTAGAATAATGGCCAGAGGGTGTTGGAACCCGTTGAGGTGGGGTCAGATCCCTACGAAGCGGGTCTGGCACACGAGGATGGGCCGCTGCCGCTGTCCCTGGCGCCTCAGCAGCCCGGGTTACAATGGGCGGGTTACTCGTCCCTGCCCCGGGTGTGTTAAAAAGATTTCGCCCCTCAAACTGCGAAGGCAGGCGGCTCTGGTGCCTTCTTCGAAGAACATCATTGGATGCATTCTAATCTAGACTTAGGCGGAAAGCTTCTGCCCTTATCCACTGTGACTCGGCTTCCATCGAAGGTCGCTCTATCGCCATCCTAGCGTTCTCTGCATTAAGATCCTCTTGGGCCTTGGCCACCTCATCTCGCACCTTTGCAACTTCTCCATTATGCTATACTTGATTCGCTGGAGTCACCTCCGTAACTAATAGAGTCATTAGGGTGCCCAAGAGCTCAGATAAAACCTGAGCCGGCGGTCGAACTAAGCCGCTCGCCCCAGCTGTCGCAGCAGCCGTTGACCCGGATGTCATGGTAGCAGGTGTTGATGAGTTTACCACTGGTTGCGTACCAGCCATAAAAATAGCAGCCCTTTTTGGCGGCTCATAGGGGTCCAAAATACTGTCACCATCGGAATAGCCACCAAGCCCGCCATCCTGAAGCTGATAGATTGATTCGGTTTCTCCGTTCGATGACTCATCACCTGAATAGATGGCCGTCTCACCACCAGATACAGAACCTTTCTCAAGATCCGCCCCATGAACAAAGCCAACAAAGACATGCCTCCGGCCGGGTTGAACCCTGGAGGGTCATGCGCGCTAAGCCATTTCAACGATGTTGGTGTAGTTGTTCGGCTCAGGCACTGACTCGCCGATCTTGCCGATGAAGACGTGAATTCCGCCAAAGAGGACCCGGTACCCATACTCGATTGAGTCGGCCTTGGGGCCCCAGCCAGCATCGTTGATGTAGATCTTGCCGCGGCGACTCTTAGTCATCAGGCCTACGATGTATCCTTCGATCCCTGAGAAGTTGCCCTTCAAGAACTCGAAACCACCATGCTCTGGCCCCATGGCGGGCACCAACTGTCATGGATTTAACACGGCAGATGCCCTTGTGAAAGGACTTAGGTGTGGAGTCATCGCAATGTAGGTTAGCTCGAAGGGGTTGAACGGGACAAAGGACACAGAGGTTTACCCAGGTTCAGCCCCTCACAATGAGGTAAAAGCCTACGTCCTGCTTCTAGTTGTATTGCTTGAGTATCGATTACAAGGGAGCAATCACGCTTGACCTAGCTATCGATTCGTTGTTTCTTGAGTCTAACCCGCCGCCGGGTCTCGCCTTTATATACACAGGTCGAGGCTCCGGGGCTTACAAGAGTCCGGGCCGGATCACACAACATGACCAGCTCGGTTTCCAAGTCGCCTTGCCTTACCGGGCAACTCACTATCGTGGCGACTCACACTTCCGGGTTTTGGTAAACCGCCGGGTCTTGGGCCTTCAACAAGCCCACCTTGTAAGCCGCCACCAATCTTCATGTGCCATCTTGGTTCTACCTGGACCTTCGGCGCATTGAGTTGCCAACAGTGTGACCAAGCCCCTCTTGGGCAGGTCATGCCTCGGGGTTATATCCCCAATAGTACCGATCGCTTGCAATATGAAATGCGCTGAGTTAGAACACATGGGCCCCCAAACATGCAGGCCCACCGGCCTGTGGCCCAAAGTCTAGAACCGTCAGCCTATCTGAGTATTATATTCTCATCTGAACCCCCATATTATGTTATATATATTTCGCTTGATTTTTCTTATGTATAAAGTTGTGATATAAAAGATTTTTATATTTCTTTACAGAGGGAGTATCTCTCTATCAAAAATATATTTATGTGTAACTAGTTACTCCTGCCTTTCTACTTCCTTTCGCTGATATGCGGGGCATCCGGCAACAGGGTCCACATGCCATGCACCAAATTAGAGTGCACAACTGCACGGTAGACTCAACCCGGTCGTAGCGCCGCAGTAATGCCCAATGAGCCATCAAATCACAAAAAAAACCACCTTTCCAGCTTTAGCAGTAAGCTAGACGGACGAAGCAGCAATATTTCACTGGGCCTGAATCCCCTACTCCCTCATCTGCTTGTTTAGAGAAAACCTCCTCTCAGCGATTGCGTAGGGTTTTCTCATGGAGAACCAGGTACGAATTCTTCATCCATCCCCGATAAAACCTAGTCCCTTGGTCACGGGTAATCCTAGGATGGCAGCCGCCGCCGTTAATGCATTTTTCTTCCTACTAAATCTAGTGTGTTTCATTTGCAGTGCCCAAAGTGCAAGGATCCTACAGGTTTCTGCGCCCTCGGCGAGACGCCACACTTGTTCCTTCTCATCCTAACACAGGATTTTAAAATGCGCATAGTATGTTCCTAGAATCCTCTTTTCTATCCGGGAGGGTTGGGGTTTTTTGAACATGCTGTCGACTAATTTGGAAATTTGGATTGCTATATTTGGATAAAGGGTACTAGTACCATGGTCAACACTGACGTGAAAGAGGAAATTATTTCTAGATTTGGAGAGTGAATACATTGTGTTCTCATATTAATTTTCCTGCAATGCATTCCTTGCTCTGCCAGAACACATGTACTCAAGATGGTCGGCCTTGCCATAACTGAATACACCAGTTTAATGGTCACATTGAAGACAAGCCATGGATATAAGTTCCCACTTGGGTTCATGAACCAAGAAGATCGCTGCTTTTTTTATGGCCGAACTTGGATAAACTTTCTCAAGTGTTATGGACTGAAAGTTGGCGCACGAATGTTTGATGGAAATAGCAGACCTGGTCTCATCTTCACTGTGATCTTCCACACCGACGTCGTTCCAGTAGTTCATCCATGTTAGTTTTGTATCTGGTTCTTGCATGTTGCCTCGATTACTTCTTAATCCACCTACTCTGTCTAACTAATCACAATTTGACTTTAGAAGTAGCATCAATTTGTGATTCCCTTCTCTCACGAAGATGCTACTTCTAACTAATATTTCTTATAATTGGTGGCACGTGTAGGTTATTTCAAAGTTCAGCCCACTACTTGTTTGTTATTCTATAAGAACTTGACTGTTACTGATGGCACTGAACTTGACTGGGACGACATCCACCAGTTCCTACACTTTATTGATCGTCTTGAGGTCCTTGTGGGGCGTTTCAATGGTGGAAGGCCACGTGGGATATATGTGCCACTCGTGCACATGTTGAACAGGTCCAACTGTGTCAAGAAACTTATGGTATGAGCTGTTTTCTGTTATATATGTTGTTCATAAACTCTTGCTTATACACAGTTTGATAGTTGTGATCTTCTTGAAACAGAAACTGCCCAGTTCTATTGTTCCTATATAGATGCCTGACCTTGGTCGGGTCAGACTTGCGCTTGGTCACAACATGCTGTTTATGTCGACCTACTCCATTTCCCTTGGAGGTGAAAAGATACTTATTCATGGGTGGTCTCAAATAATGAAGGCCCGTCCATCTTGCAGAATAGGACAGAAGGTTACGCTCATGCTTTTCCATGGCTCTAAAGTGAATATCCTGTATATTGACCACATTGCGAGATGAAGCCGCTTTCAGAAGGTTGTGGATGCGTGGGGTGGCGCCTGGGGCTTGGTGGCCTCACCCTTGGTTAACAGTAGGCAAAGTATCACTATTTGAGGCGTACGGTTGAACCTGTATAACTACTCATATTGCTTTTAGCTATGCTTGTTAAGTCCCCCTGCTAGTTTCAGTTAAGGTTGTTAAGTACTCCTGCTGTTTTTACAGTCTGTCGTGTTTTTTCAGTCTCATCTTCCTCCTGCCGCCAAAACCAAACCAGCATCGGCGGGGCCGCCTGCTTCCACCTCCCATGGCTGGTTGTGCCTCAACGCACGCATCACCGCCCCACCATCTCCTAAATTGTTAACACAGGCGTCCAAGGCCTCGCCGTCGTCCTCCGCACGCTTTGGTGCGCTCGCCACGGTGCCGCCCTCTCGCGTTGTCAACATGGTCAACAAACAAGAGGAATCGGGAGAGGATTGTACATGGAGAGGATGACAGTAGGGACCCACCATGTCCATGGCCGTACGCAAGCAAGTTCCTCATTTCTTTATATACTCGATTGTCAGCGTATAGAAAAAGAAAATGCTTCCTCCTAGTGGTTTGCTGACATCTGGGACCCACGACATTGTCAGCGTATAGTCAATAGACAAGAGAACAGCACAAGATCGGCTGACACGTGGGACGTAGCTGCTCGAGCAATTTTTTTTTGTTATTGTTGAGACAGAGCAGGGTTTCAACTGGGCTGTGGCCCATCTAGCCCAGGCTTCTATTTTACGTTCACCACATGACCAGCCCAGCTATTTTTTCTTTATGAAAATGGCTAGCCCAGTTTATTTTTTCTGAAGAATACCCAATCCAGGCATACCCAACCCAAGCCTACTTATTTTTCTCCGCCCTGCTGGGCTGCAACTCTTTCAAGACGGCTGCAAATCTTAAAAGTAATATGAAATGGGCTGTAAATATAAAAAACACACGACAAATTGGCAATTACTTTCAAATTTCTGAATTTTTTACATTTTCAAATTCCAATTTCACTGGGCTTTAACCTAATTTAAATATATCTTCAAAGTACTTTAAATTTGGCTCGACATTTTGGTATTAAAAATAGTTTGGACCCCTCCAAAATATGCGAAATTTCGTTTAAATTTTTAACCCTGGCCCTGGCCAACAAAAAGAAAACGGACTGCAATAAATTGCATCAGAAGTTGCAAATGAGCTGTAAATTAATAAAAAAATAGGGAATGGGCTGACTTGTGGGCCTATTAAGTTGACGCGTATACAAGATTTTCTTTACTTATTATATACGTCAACAAACGATTATATCAGAAGTGACCGTTGGATGTCAATCCAACGGCCCTTGTGCTTCTTTAATCTCTAATCTTCTTGCTCCAGCCACCAAATCCAGCGCCGGCGGGACCGCCTGCTCCCGCCTCCTGTGGTCGGCTGTGCTGCCGCGCAGGCCTCACCGCCCCCTACTACTCCCACCGCTGGCCAGGCCATCCCTCTACTCTCCCACATCCCTCCACTGTTGTGGCTTCGCCGCCTCCGGGTCATTCCCTTCCTAGGTCTCGCGTCGTCCATCGCGTTGGTGTTCTCGGCACGGCGTGGTCAACGTTGTCAACAAACGACAACATCGGAAGAGGGATGTACATGGAGAGGCTGACAGTTGGGACCCACATTGTCCATGGCCGCACGCAAGCAAGTACTCCTTATTACACCCAAAAAAATGAATCCTCCCCATGACAGCTGGGACCCACCAGCTATATCTTGGCATAGAAGGAAGTGCCTCCTTATTAAGCAAAAAATAACGATTGCTCCCCAGGATAGCTGGGGCCCACCAGATTTGGAGGCTGACTTTTGGCCCTACTAAGTTGACGCGTACGCAGGGCTTTGTCAACTTCAACAAACGATTCTATCACCAATGACCGTTGGATTGTTAACATCCAACGATCGTCCTGCTTCTTCAACCTCTGATTTTCTTCCTCCAGCCGTCCAAACCACCGCGTGCTCCTGCCTCCCATGGCCGGTTGTGCTACCGCGCAGGCCTCACCGTACCCTACTACTCCCACCGCTGGCCAGGTCATCCCTCTACTCACCCACACCCCCTGTTATTCTGCGGCGATGGCAGCCTCACACTGCAGCCGAACCAGTCAACCCTCGTACTACCCTTCGCGTGTTCCCAGGCTCCATGTCATTCCCTGCCTCACGGTCGTCCATTGCCTGGGTGCTGTCTGCACGGCGTGGTCAACGTGGTCAACGAATGACAGCCATCGGAAAAGGACTGTACGCGGTGAGGCTGACAGATGGACCCACCAGCTACATCTTTGCACGCAAGGAACTACCTCCTTATTACGCACAAAAAAAGAATCCTCCCCCTGTCAGCTTGGACCCACCATCAATATCTTCGCACACAAGGAAGTGCCTCCTTATCCTCCCTGACAGTCGGGACCCACCCGGTCAAAGCGTACGTAGCGTTGTCATTCTGGTCGCAAACATGTATGTACATACTGGTCCATCGGTCTTTCTGCCTCGATGAACCGTGGCCCAGTAAGGAGCGGTAGCTGTTCAGGCAGTCCCGTCTATATCGTGTACACGTACCTACAGCCACGCTGCAAGAAAGTAAATACGGCTATGTACATACAAAAGGGCGGGGTCTCGAACACGTACAGCGACCGCGTCCTGTACATCGGCAGCCAACCGGCTGGGTCGGAACAAAGGAAACAACATTGTGTTCATCGGGAGGCAACCAACTGGGTCAGAATACGTCCTGTTCATCGGGAGCCAACCGACTTGGACCGAACAGCCGAAACGAGCTCTGGCGTACCGCAGAACGGAGGAAACGACCTTCTGTTCGACCGTGTACGGTCGAAACGGGGTCCTGTTCATTGGGAAGGGTCTGGCGTACCGCAAAATGGAGGAAACGGACTTCTGTTCGAGTGCCTACGGTCGAAACGGGGTCTTGTTGATTGGGAGGGGTGTGGCGTACCGCAAAACAGAGGAAACGGACTTGTGTTGGAGCGCCTACGGTCGAAACGGTGTCCTGTTCATCGGGAGGGATGTGGCGTACCGCAAAATGGGACTCCACGGGCTACTATTCATCCATCGTCTAGTGCGTTGCTCCAGCCTCCATGGGCGACTGTTCATCCACCGTCGACTTCCTCCAGCCTCCACATACTACTGTTCATCCACCGTCGACTTCCTCCTGCATCCACCAGCTACTGTTCATCCACGGTGTCCTGTTCATCCAGCCTCCACCGGCTACTGTTCAACCAGCCCTCCACGGGGTTCTGTTCATCCACCCCCAACTGGCTCGGGTGTGGTGGCCTCCTCGATCGGGGTCCTGTTCATCCAGTGGCAACGGCCTCTACTACCACGGGGTCCTGTTCATCCAACCCCCACCGGGAACTGTTCATCCAACCCCCAACAATGGTCACTGTTCATCAAGAGGCAGCAGCAGCTGGTTTGATCGGCTTTAGTTAGCAGCAGTAGCGAAGGAATCACTCGGGTTCAGTTAACAGCCAGGAATCGATCGCTTGGGTTTAGTAACATAGCTAGTGCAATCGCTCAGGTTCAGTAAGCGAACGCCTCGGTCGGGTTCAGTTAGAGCCCAACGCCTCGCACACACGCGCGTACGTGTACGAGAGAAACGCGCAAACCTCCATGCATCGCTCGGCCCCGACCACCCACCGTAACCGGGAACTCCCCGAAATTTTCCTTGCCCTCGCTTCTACCATGATTTTTTCTGTCATGGATGGCCCAAAGAATGTCATGCAGGTACGTCCCTGGCCTGCCCAGGACTAAAAGCCCATTTTCAGTCATGATTTTTTGTCATAGAAGTAGGAGCCCACCACATCTATGATGATACGTGCTTTTGTCACAATTATCGTCATAGAAGTTTCATAAGCATGACAGGAAAAAAAATCCATTCGGCCCAAAATGTCACAGATGTTTTTTTTGTAGTGTTGGTACCTGTGGGTGACTAGTAGTGTTGATTACATCTTGTAGTTGATTACTATATGGTTTATTTGCTGGAAGATTATATGTTCAGATCCATTATGCTATTTAATACCCCTCTGATCTTGAGCATGATTATCATTTGTGAGTAGTTACTTATGTTCTTGAGGTCACGGGAGAAGTCATGTTGCGAGTAATCATGTGAACTTGATATGTGTTCGATATTTTGATGATATGTATGTTGTGATTCCCTTAGTGGTGTCATGTGAACATCGACTACATGGCACTTCACCATATTTGGGCCTAAGGGAACGCATTGTGGAGTAGTTATTAGATGATGGGTTGCTAGAGTGACAGAAGCATAAACCCTAGTTTATGCTCTACTTCGTAAGGGACCGATTTGGATCCAAAAGTTTAATGCTATGGTTAGATTTTATCTTAATAGTTTTCTCGTAGTTGCGGATGCTTGCGAGGGGGTTAATCATAAGTAGGAGGTTCGTTCAAGTAAGAACAGCACCTAAGCACCGGTCCACCCACATATCAAATTATCAAAGTAGCGAACACGAATCAAACCAACATGATGAAAGTGACATGCTGAAATTCCTGTGTACCCTCAAGAACGCTTTGCTTATCATAAGAGACGGTTTTGGCCTGTCCTTTGCCACAAAAGGATTGGGCTACCTTGCTGCACTTTATTTACTGTTACCGTTACTTGTTCGTTGCAAGTTATCTTGCTATCAAACTACTTGTTACCGACTATTTCAGTGCTTGCAGAAAATACCTTGCTGAAAACCACTTGTCATTTCCTTCTGCTCCTCATTGGGTTCGACACTCTTACTTACTGAAAGAACTATGACTGATCCCCTATACTTGTGGGTCATCAGGCACGCATCATAAACGTAGCACCACAGAATACCGACTGCGATGGTAATGCCAGCACACATGAGTAGCAAGGATGGAGCGTTTGTGATATTCGATGTATCACAAACAGTTGTGTGAAGAATCGCGTTTGGGATAGATGCGGGCATCGCATATGCTTTGTTCTGGAAAACATATGCATTCCTACTCCCTATCCCCGACGGTTTCTAGGTCATGTGCGAAGGACCCCCCCTATCGCCCACAGTAGCAAGGCGACGGTTTAAAATGCCATCGCGGAAAGGGGTTAAAAACTGTTTGTATAGCAGCTCGCTGTACCAGTGCCACATCCAAGTCATGATCCAAAAGAATCGGAAACGGCTCAGTAATTAACCTATATGTTAATTATTAATTAATGACTCACTAATTTTCTGGGGCAGCAAAAATATAGACAACATGCATAGCTTTGTCCTCGGCTCGGCTCATTCCTGAACCCGACGCAACACGTCGTGACAAGGTGTGGCGTGGTGAGGCGAGCAAGGAGGAGGAGCGCGTGTGTATGTCTCTTCTTCTCTTGCTCATACCAGTGCTAGAAGAGCTCACCTTATAAAGAGGTGCAACTCTCACTCACCTAGCAGTATGGGACTAAATATTAGCCCCACTCACATCACACACAGCCATGCATGAATGGGCCATGAGAGTTTCATATTTTAGTTGGGATTTGGGCCAAAGGCCTACTAGCAAAATTCAACAATCCCCCACAAAGTCTCATTGGCACATCTCATCATTTAGTTCCAAAACATCATTTATATACCGATGCTTAGTGGAGACTGTTAAGTTGAACTTCCACTTAAAATTTTATGCTACACGAGATCACAACTTGAATAACGGATGATACGTCTCCAACGTATCTATAATTTTTTATTGTTCCATGCTATTATATTATCATTTTGGGATGTTTTACAATCATTTTATAGGAACTTTATATCATTTTTTGGGACTAACCTATTGACATAGTGCCTAGTACCAGTTGCTATTTTTTGCTTATTTTTTTACTTCGCAGAATATCCATATCAAACGGAGTCCAAACGCAGCAAAACTTTTTGGAGATTTTTTTGGACTAGAAGACAACTTGGGAGCCAAGGAAGCACCAGAAGGGAGGCCCATGGGGCCCACAAGAAACCAGGGCGCGCCAGAGGCCCCTGGCGCGCCCTGATTGGTTGTGGGGCCCATGGAGGTCCTCTCCTCCGCCTCTCAGCTCTATAAATACCCAAATATTCCAGAAACCCTAGGGGAGTGATCGAAACACAATTCTAGCCGCCGCAAGTTCCAGAACCACGAGATCCAATCTAGAGCCCTATTCCGGCACCCTGCCGGAGGGGAACACGATCACAGAGGGGTTCATCATCCTCATTGGTTCTCCTCCGATGATGCGTGAGTAGTTCACCATAGACTTACGGGTATGTAGGCAGTAGCTAGATGGCTTCTTCTCTCTTTTTGATTCTCAATACAATGTTCTCTTGGAGATCTATTTGATGTAATGACTTTTTGCGATGTGTTTGTTGGGATCCGATGAATTTTGAGTTTATGATCGGATCTATATCCATGAATATTATTTGAGTCTTCTTTTGATCTCTTATATGCATGATTATTTATAGCCTCGTATTTCTTCTCCGAATCTTTGGTTTAGTTAGGCCAACTAGATCGATTTTTTTCTTGCAATGGGAAGAAGTGTTTTGTGATGGGTTTGATCTTACGGTGTTCTCACCCAGTGACAGAAGGGTAGTGAGGCACGCATGTATCATTGCTATTAAGGATAAAAAGATGGGGTTAATTCCTACATGAATAGATCTTGTCTGCATCATGTCATCGTGCTTATTGCATTACTCCGTTTCTCCATGAACTTAATACACTAGATGCATGCTGGATAGCGGTAGATGTGTGGAGTAATAGTAGTAGATGCCGGCAGGAGTCGGTCTACTAATCTTGGATGTGATGCCTACATTCATGATCATTGCCTTGGATGTCATCATAATTATTTGTTCTTCTATCAATTGCCCCAACAGTAATTTGTTTACCCACCGTATGCTATTTTCTCGAGAGAAGCCACTAGTGAAATCTACGGCCCCTGGGTCTATCTTTTATCATATTGCTTTCAGATCTATCTTTTATCATATTTGTTTTCAAATCTATTATTGCAAAAACCCAAAAATACCTTGCTGCACTTTTTATTTACTAATTTTATTTTCCGTTCTTGCTAGATCTATTTATCCAATCTCATACAAATTAATCTAACTTTTTACCGAGGAGGGATTCAAAACCCCTCTTACGCGTCGGGTTGCAAGTATTTGTTCTTTGTGTGCAGGTACCGTTTACATAGTGTTGCTTGGTTCTCCTACTGGATTGATAACCTTGGTTTCATAGCTAAGGGAAATACTTACCGTAGTTGTGCTGCATCATCCCTTCCTCTTTGGGGAAATACCGACATAGTCTCAAGCCACATCAAAGGAATTTCTGTCGCCGTTGCCGAGGAGACATCATCAACATCTATCAGGTTCCTAATCACAAATCTCATCTCCTTGCAATTTACATTATTTGTCATTTGCCTCTCATTTTCATCTCCCCCACTTCACAAAAATTTGCCTTCTCTTTTTCGTTCGCCTTTTTCTCGTCAGATCTATTTTTTGCTTGCAATTTTGTTAGCGTAGTCATGATGTCTCAAGAAAATACCAAATTGTGTGGTTTTTCCAATACCAATAATAATGATTTTATTAGTACTCCGATTGCTCCTCCCGCCACTAGTGCGGAGTCTAGTGATATTAAGCCGCTTTGTTGAATCTTGTTATGAAAGATCAATTTTCCGGTACTCCTAATGAGGATGCCGTGTCCCATCTAAACACATTCGTAGAATTGTGTGATATGCAAAAGAAAAAATATGTGGACAATAAGATTGTGAAGTTGAAATTGTTTCCTTTCTCCTTGCAGGATCGTGCAAAAATTTGGTTTTCTTCTTTGCGTCGCAATAGTATCGATTCTTGGGATAAGTGCAAAGATGCTTTTATTACTAAGTATTTTTTGCCCATGAAAATTATTTCCCTTAGAACTCAAATCATGAATTTTAAGCAACTTGAGCATGAACATGTTGCACAATCTTGGGAAAGAATGAAATTGATGCTAAGAAATTGTCCTACTCATGGTTTAAATCTTTGGATGATTATACCAAAAATTTATGTGGGATTGAATTTTGTTTCTAGAAATCTTTTAGACGCCACCGCGGGAGGTACTTTTGTGGAGATTACTTTGGGTGAAGCTACTAAATTGCACGATAATATTATGGAAAATTATTCACAATGGCATACCGAAAGAGCACCTACTGGTAAAAAAGTCAATTCGGTTGAAGAAATTAGTACTTTGAGTGAAAAAGTTGATGCTCTTATGAAATTGGTTGCTAGTAAAAATGCTCCTATTGATCTTAATGATGTGCCTTTGTCTACTTTGATTGAGCAAAATAGTGATCCCATAGATGTGAATTTTGTCTCGTGAAACATGTTTAATAACAATGCTCATAGAGGTAATTTTAATCCTAGGCCTTTTCCTGGAAATTCCTCTAATAATTATGGAAATTCCTATGGTAATTCTTCTTACAATAATAGGAACCCCTCTGATCTTAAGAGTAATATTAAAGAATTTATCAATGCTCAAAAAAAATTCAACACTACGATAGAAGAAAAGTTGAATAAGATTGATGATATGTCTAGAAGCATTGATAGAATTTCCCATCACGTAGAAAATCTCATGATTAAAAATTTTCCACCTAAGGTTGATGTGAATGAATCAATTAAAGCTTTATATGTTTCTATGGATGAAGTAAGAAAAGAACCGCTATGCTTAGAGCTAAAAGAGAATTTTTAGAAAGAGCGTTTTCTACCGATTGTTTTCATAAAAATGATGAAGATCTTAAAATGATTGGTGTTTCTTCTATTGATTCCTTGTTTTGTAATATTAAAATTGATGATAAAAGGACTGAACAAGAGTTAACTTTAGGTAGAAGGCGTCCCAATGATTAGGACAGTGAAAATCTTGATGAAAAAATTGATAAAAGTGGGTTTGGAGAGGTCAAAACTTTAACTAGTGATGTGCCCACTCTTTTGGATTACAAATACTTTAATTATGACAATTGCTCTTTGATTGAATGTATTTCTTTGTTGCAATCCATGATAAATTCACCCCATGCCTATGAACAAAATAAAGCTTTTACTAAACATATTGTGGATGCCATGAAGAAATCTTTAGAAGAAAAATTGGAGTTAGAGATTTAAATTCCTAGAAAATTATATGATGAATGGGAACCTACCATTAAATTCAAGATTAAAAATTATGAGTGCTTTGCTTTATGTGATTTGGGTGCTAGTCTTTTCACAATTCCGAAATCTTTATGTGATGTGCTTCGTCTTACCAATATTGAAGAATGTTCTCTTAATTTGCACTTGGCGGATTCTACTATTAAAAATCCTTTGGGAAGAATTAATGATATTATTATTCTTGCAAATAGGAATTATGTGCCCATACACTTTATTGTTCTTGATATTGATTGCAATCTGTCTTGTCCCATTATACTTGGTAGACCGTTTTTACGAACTATAGGTGCCGTGATTGATATGAAAGAATGGAATATTAAATTTTAATTTCCACTAAGAAAGGGTATGGAACACTTCCCTAGAACAATAATTAAGCCACCATATGAATCAATCATGAAGGCACCATATGGGGCGAAAACCAAAGATGACAATACTTGAATCTATGCACTATCCCTAGCTAGGGGCATAAAACGATAGCGCTTGTTGGGACGCAACCCAATGAATAAAATTTATTTTTGCCTTTTTCTTTATGTTCTTGAGTGTTTGCACAATTATTCCTATGTCATGATTGTGTTTTTTATGTTTTAATTATTGTTTGTACCAAGTAAAGCCTTTGGGATGGCTTTGGGTGATAGTTGATTTGATCCTGTTGAAAAACAGAAACTTTTGCGTCCAGTAAAAGAATTGTTAAAATTCACAGAAGCATCAAAAAATTCCGAATTTTTTACAAAAGATTTATATACAAATTTTATCCGTTGTACTAATTTTTTATAATTTGTGGAGTTACATAAGTATGATTAAAATTCGTATCTTTACAGACTGTTCTATTTTTGACAGATTCTGTTTTCTTTGCATTGTGTACATATTTTGATAAATCTATGGATTGTATCGGGGGGTATAAGCCATGGTAAAGTTAGAATACAGTAGGTATAATGCAATAACAAAATATAAATGGGTTTACAACAGTACTCAAAGCAAAGATTGGTTTTATTATACCAACGGATCTCACGAAGGTTTTGTTAAGTTTTGTGTGATTGAAGTTTTCAAGTTTTGGGTGAGATCTCGATGGATGAAGGAATAAGGAGTGAAAAGAGTCTAAGCTTGGGGATGCCCATGGCACCCCAAGTTAATATTTAAGTAGAACCAAGCAACTAAGCTTGGGGATGCCCCAGAAGGCATCCCCTCTTTCTTCTAACAACCATCGGTAATTTTACTTGGAGCTATATTTTTATTCGTCACATATCATGAGTTTTGCTTGGAGCGTCTTGTATTATATGAGTCTTTATTTTTTTTTTCCTTTTAGTTTGTCACCATCATCCTTTCTGGACACAACTATTTGAGAGAGCCAAAATTATGCTATGATTTGTTAGAATTGCTCTATGTGCTTCACTTAAATTTTTTGAGCTATGGAATTGCTCTAGTGCTTCACTTATATCTTTTTGAGCACGGTGTGCTTTAATTTTTGAAGAAATATGCTCTCATGCTTCACTTAGATCTATTTGAGAGTTAGTAAAAATTTTGAAGAAATTCTCTCATGCTTCACTTATATTATTTTGAGAGACGAAAATTTTTATGCTCGTGTTCTTCACTTAAATTTGTTTGAGCTTGTGAAAAGCAAATGCAACATATGAAACTAGTCCCAAAGTGATAGATATTCAAGAGGGATATAATAAAAACTTTCATGAAGATCATTGGACAAAATAAACATCATTCTTAGAAATAGTTTTGAGATATGATGATACTAATATGTGAGCCATGTTGGTGAGTAATTATGCTGTACTTAAGAATATTGGTGTTAAGGTTTGTGATTCCCTATGCAAGCACGGAAGTCAATAGTTATGCAACGAAATTACATCCTACTTGTGGTGCATTATTCGGTGTTAGTTATGCTTAATGCTCGTTTATGTGAATTTTTGTTTCTTGGTTGGTTGCTTCTCAATCTATTTGCTAGCCTCCATTTGTACTAAATGGGAATACTACTTGTGCATCCAAAATCCTTAAACCCAGTTTTGCCACATGAGTCCACCATACCTACCTATATGTAGTATTTTTGTGCCGTTCTAAGTAAGTTTGTATGTGCCAACTCTAATTTTCAAAATGAATTTTCTTTTTGTGTGCCCGTACTGCTCATGAAGCGGCAGGGGGTGGCCAATATTTTTCCATGCTAGATGTGTTATTCTCAAGATGAGTGTTTATTCACTTGTCATTGCACGAGAGTGTGGCGGTAATAGGGATTCCCAGTCCTGAAATGAAAAAGAAATTTACTTTATGTTGTCAAATAATAAATTCCTTGGAAAGTGTTGGTATGGAAGGCACCCGTGGATACGGCTAGCCATGGATTGTGAAAGAATGGTGGAAAAAGGAATAAACTTTATTTTATGTTTGGGAACCGCCTATGATGTATCTAGCATGGAAAGTATTGGGAACTACTCGGTCATTTTCATTGATAGGAAAAACATGTCTCTCAAAAATTTTATCTCTCAATTTAAGCTTTGAGCTCAGGCACCTCTACAAATCTCTACTTCCCTCTACGAAGGGCCTATCTATTTACTTTTATGCAATTTTTATTTTTATTTGAGTCTCCATCTTCTCTTATAAAGCACCAACTAGGGAGCACTATGATCATACTTGAGCATTGGATGTAGCTAATATTCGAGTGTGCTTCGTGAATGGATCAATGATTGAGCATGATGGGCTAGGGATAGCTTTCTTTAGTGTTGATATTTTGAAAGACATGGTTGCTTGTTGATATGCTTGAGTATGGAACTCTTCATGTCAAATAGAGACTATAGCTTTGAACCATCTAAAAGTCCAAATGTCCATGCTACAAAAGAAACTAATATGTGATGAACATGTTAGGCAGCATTCCACGTCAAAAATTCTGTTTTTGTCATTTACCTACTCCAGGACGAGTAGGAATTAAGCTTGGGGATGCTGATACGTCTCCAACGTATCTATAATTTTTTATTGTTCCATGTTGTTATATTATCATTCTTGGATGTTTTAGAATCATTTTATAGCAACTTTATATCATTTTTTGGGACTAACCTATTGACATAGTGCCCAGTGCAAGTTGTTGTTTTTTGCTTTTTTTTTTACTTCGCAGAATATCCCTATCAAACAGAGTCCAAACGCAGCGACACTTTTTGGAGATTTTTTTTGGACTAGAAGACAACTTGGGAGCCAAGGAAGCACCAAAAGGGAGGCCCGTGGGGTCCACAAGACACCAGGGCACGCTAGAGGCCCCTGGCGCCCTGATGGGTTGTGGGGCCCATGGAGGTCCTCTCCACCGCCTCTCAGCTTTATAAATACCCAAATATTCCGGAAACCCTAGGGGAGCGATCGAAACACAATTCCAGCCGCCCAAAGTTCCAGAACCACGAAATCCAATCTAGAGGCCTATTCTGGCACTCTGCCAGAGGGGAAAACGATCACGGAGGGGTTCATGATCCTCAATGGTGCCTCTCCGATGATGCGTAAGTAGTTCATTGTAGACCTACGGGTCCGTAGGCAGTAGCTAGATGGCTTCTTCTCTCTTTTTGATTCTCAATACAATGGTCTCTTGGAGATCTATTTGATGTAACTCTTTTAGCGGTGTGTTTGTTGGGATCCGATGAACTTTGAGTTTATGATCAGATCTATATCCATGAATATTATTTGAGTCTTCTTTTGATGTCTTATATGCATGATTATTTATAGCCTCATATTTCTTCTCTGAATCTTTGGTTTAGTTAGGCCAACTAGATCGATTATTCTTGCAATGGGAAGAGGTGCTTTGTAATGGGTTCGATATTGCGGTGACCTCACCCAGTGACAGAAGGGGTAGCGAGGCACACATGTATCGTTGCTATTAAGGATAAAAATATGGGGTATATTCCTACATGAATAGATCTTGCCTACATCATGTCATCGTTCTTATTGCATTACTCCGTTTCTCCATGAACTTAATACACTAGATACATGCTGGATAGCGGTCGATGTGTGGAGTAATAGTAGTACATGCAGGCAGGAGTCGGTCTACTAATCTTGGACGTGATGCCTATATTCATGATCATTGCCTTGGATATCGTCATAATTATTTGTTCTTCTATCAATTGCCCAACAGTAATTTGTTTACCCATTGTATGTTATTTTCTCGAGAGAAGCCACTAGTGAAATCTACGGCCCCCTGGTCTATCTTTTATCATATTTGTTTTCAGATCTAGTACTCCGAAAACCCAAAAATACCTTGCTTCATTTTTTCTTTGCTTATTTTATTTTGCGTTCTTGCTAGATCTATTTATCAATCTCATAAAAATTAATCTATCTTTTTACCGAGGAGGGATTGACAACCCCTCTTACACGTCGAGTTGCAAGTATTTGTTCTTTGTGTGCAGGTACCGTTTACATAGTGTTGCTTGGTTCCCCTACTGGATTGATAACCTTGGTTTCATAACTGAGGGAAATACTTACCGTAGCTGTGCTGCATCATCCCTTCCTCTTTGGGGAAATACCGACACAGTCTCAAGCCACGTCACTGGACTATGCCTTGATCTACAAGCAGTACAAAAAAAAAAGACACATCCGTGACATTTTGGCCCAAACAATTTTTTTTCTATCATGCTTATGACACTTCTATGACGATAATTGTGACAAAAGCACGTATCATCATAGATGTTGTGGGCTCCTACTTCTATGATAAAAAATCGTGACAGAAAATGGGCTTTTCATCCTGGGCGGGCCGGGGACGCACCTGCATGACATTCTTTGGGCCGTCCATGACGGAAAAAATCGTGGTAGAAGTGAGGGCGAGAAAAATATTGGGGAGTTCCCGGTTACGGTGGGTGGTCGGGGCCAAGCGATGCACGGAGGATTGCACGTTTCTCTCGTACATGTACGCGCGTGTGTGCGAGGCGTTGGGCTCTAACTGAACCTGAGCAAGGCGTTCGCTTATTGCACCTGAGCGATTGCACTAGCTACGTTACTGAACCCGAGCGATCGATCCCTTGGCTATTAACTGAACCCGAGCGATTCCTTCGCTACTGCTGCTAACTGAAGCCGATCGAACCAGCTGCCTCTTGATGAACAGTGACCGTTGTTGGGGGTTGGACGAACAGTTCCCGGTGGGGGTTGGATAAACAGGACCCCGTGGTAGTAGAGGCCGTTGTCGCTGGATGATCAGGACCCCGATCGAGGAGGTGGGGGTGGATGAACAGGACCCTGTGGAGGGCTAGTTGAACAGTAGCCGGTGGATGCTAGATGAACAGTAGCCCATGGATGAACAGTAGCTGGTGGAGGCTGGAGGAAGTCGACGGTGGATGAACAGTTGCAAGTGGAGGCTGGAGGAAGTCGACGGTGGACGAACAGTAGTAGGTGGAGGCTGGAGCGATGCAGTAGACGGTGGATGAACAGTAGCCCGTGGAGTCCTGTTTTGTGGTACGCCACACCGCTCCTGATGAACAGGACCCCGTTTTGACCGTAGGCGCTCCAACACAAGTCCGTTTACTCCATTTTGCGGTACGCCACACCCTTGCCGATCAACATCACCCCGTTTCGATCGTAGGAGCTCGAACACTAGTCCATTTCCTCCGTTCTGTGGTATGCCACACCCCTCCTGATGAATAGGACCCCGTTTTGAACGTATGTGGTCGAACAGAAGGTTGTTTCCTCCATTCTGCGGTACGCTAGACCTCGTTTCGGTTGTTCCGTCCAAGCCAGTTGGCTCCCGATGAACAAGACGTATTCTGACCCAGTCGGTTGCCTCTCGATGAACACGACGTTGTTTCCTCCGTTCCGACCCAGCCGGTTGGCTGCCGATGAACAGGACACCGTCGCTGTACGCGTTAGAGACCCCGCCTGTATGTACGTATGTAGCTGTATTTACTTTCTTGCAGCGTGGCTATACGTACATGTACACGATATATATAGACGGCACAACATGACATGCTACGTGCGCGCCTCTACTACGACACGTGCAACTCCTTACTCGACCACGGTTCATCGCTGCAGAGAGACCGATCGACCACTATGTACGTACACGGTCGCGACCAGACAGACAACGCTACGCATGCTTCGACCGGATGGGCCCCAGCTATTAGGGAGGATAAGGAGGCACTTCCTTGTGTGCGAAGATATAGCTGGTGGGTCCCAGCTGTCAGGGGGAAGAATCATTTTTTTGCCCATAATATGGATGCACTTCCTTGCGTGCGAAGATGTAGCTGGTGGGTCCCAGCTGTCAGGGAGCAAACATTTTTTCGCAAAATACAGAGGCCCTTCCGGTGGGTCCCCGCTGTCAGGTGGAGGAATCATTATTTTGCGCGTAATAAGGAGGCACTTCCATCCTTGCGTGCGAAGATGTAGCTAGTGGGTCCCAGCTGTCAGGGGGCAAATGTTTTTTTCGCAAAATACAGAGGCCCTTCTGGTGGGTCCCCGCTGTCCGATGGAGGAATCATTATTTTGCGCGTAATAAGGAGGCACTTCCTTGCTGCGGCCGTGGACCCAGCTGTCAGCCTCTCCACGTATAGTCCTCTTCTGATGTAAGTCGTTCCTTGACCACATTGACCACGCCGCCCTGAGAGCACCAAGGCAGTGGACGACGGTGAGGCCTAGGAAGGGAATGCCCGGAGCCGGGGAAGACTCGGCAGTTGTTTCCCACGCGGAAGGGAGTACGAGGGTTTACTGGTTCAGCTGTCTTGGTGAGTACACGGATGGCCAGGCCAGCGATGGGAGTAGGGTGGGGCAGTGAGGCCTGCGCGGCAGCATAGCCGGTCACGGGAGGCAGGAGCAGGCGGCACGGTCGGCATTGGTTTGGGCGGCTGGAGCAAGAAGACCAGAGGTTGAAGAAGCACGACGGCCGTTCGATGGACATCATACGGTCACTGCAGCTAGAATCGTTTATATTGACTAAGTTGACAAAGCCCTCCGTCTGCGTCAACTTAGTAGGCCCACAAGTCAGCCTCCAAATATGGTGGGTCCCAGCTAGCAGGGGGAGTATTCATTTTTTTGTGCGTAATAAGGAGGCACTTCCTTGCGTGTGAAGATATAGCTGGTGGGTCCGAGCTGTCAGCGGGAGGAACGTTTTTTTCGCTAAATACAGAGGCCCTTCCGGTGGGTCCCCGCTGTCAGGTGGAGAAATCATTATTTTGCGCGTAAAAAGGAGGCACTTTCCTTGCATGCCACCATGGACCCAGTTGTCAGCCTCTCCACGTACAGTCCTCTTCTGATGGATGTCGTTCGTTGACCATGTTGACCACGCCGCGCCGAGAGCACCAGCGCGGTGGACGACGGCGAGGCCTAAGAAGGTAATGACACGGAGCCAGGGAAGACTCGGGAGTTGTTTCCCACGCGGAGGGGAGTAGGAGGGTTTACTGGTTCGGCTTCCGTCACCGGAGAATAACAGCAGGTGTGGGTGAGTAGAGGGATGGCCAAGCCACCGATGGGAGTAGGGTGAGGCGGTGAGGCCTGCACGGCAGCACAGCCGGCCACGGGAAGAGGGAGCAGGCGGTCCCGCCAGCATTGTTTTGAGCGGCCGGAGCAGGAAGAGCATAGATTGAAGAAGCACGACGGCCGTTGGATGGACATCCAACAGTCACTGCTCTCGTGTGTTGACTAAGTTGACAAGGCCTTACGTGCGCGTCAACCTTTTTTTTAGGGAAGCCTGCGCATCAACCTAGTAGGCCCACAAGTCAGCCTCAAATATGTGGAAAACAGCATACCACCCATCTACCATTATAGCTAATAAATGTACAGCCCATTGGCTAATTCTTAAGGATTTTTTTGAAGCCCATATTCTTTTTGTTACCATTAGAGCCCATATTCTGGCCACAGTTAAAAATTCAACCAAATTTTCATATTTCGGTGCGGTCTGAACTATTTTTAATCCCGAAATTTTGAATCACATTCAAACTAATTTAATAATAATAAATTTATATCAATTTAAAATCCAACCTAATTTTCCCCGCAAAAAAACAATTAAATTCAAAATCTTAAAAAAAGATAGTTGAAACTAATTGTCGGTTTGCTGGGTTTTTAAAATTTACATCCCATTTCTTACTACTTCATTTTCTGGGCAAGCGAATACATCGCTCTCGTCTTGAAAGATTTGCAGCCCAGCAGGGATGAGAAAGCAAGTAGGCCTCCGTTGGTTATTTCTTTAAAAAAAGTAGAACTGGGCTAGCCATTTTCAGAAAGAAAAAAACACAACTGGGCTCATCATGTGGTAAACATAAAATAAAACAATGGCTAGACGGGTTACAGCCCCTGCACAGCCCCATTGTTACCCTGATCCGTCTCTAAAACTAGTACTAAATAACAACTGCTTATTGCTAAAAAAAGTAAATAAGAACTGCGCGACTTGTTGGGTCCCTAGTGTCAGCCGCTCGTTGTGTAATTCTCTCATTTATTGACTACGTTGACAATGGCGTGGGACCCGAATGTCCAACCATTAGGAGGAACCATTTTTTGGGCTTGTAATAACGAGGCACTTGCTTGCGCACTGCCATGACCCTGCTAGGTCCCTACTGTCATCCTCTCCACATACAGTCATCTCCTTATTCCTCTTGGTTATTGACCATGTTGACAACGCCAGACGGCGGCACACCGCGCACGGTGAGCGAACCAAGGCGGAGGACAATGGTGAGTCCTCGGACGGGAACGAACAGGAGCCGTGGAAGATGCGGCAGTCTAGTCGCAGGCGGAGGGGAGTACGAGGGTTGACTGGTTTGGGTGTGGGTGCGTGTTGGGGCTGACGTCGCCGGAGAATAACAGGACGTGTGGGGGAATAGAGGGATGGACTGGCCAACGTTTGAGGGTACGGTAGGGAGGTGGAGGCGCAGCCAGCCATGGGAGGCAGGAGCAGGCGGGACCGACGGGGTGGTTTGGTTTGGGCGGCTGGAGGAAGAAGACAAGAGATAGAAGATACATGATAGATGTTGGATGTCAATCCAACGGCTGCTAGGCAGAATCATTTGTTGACTAGTAAGTCGACACCACCTTGGATACGCTTTTTCCTCATGGGTCCCAAATGTCAGAATCCAAATCTGTCACGGCCATGCAGCCTTTCTTATGAAAATTTACAGCCCATTTGGTGTGCTAGTTCAAAATAAGTTTGCGTGGGTGCTGATGGGGGCTAATCACTTCGGTTCTGTAATGCACGATGAGCTCAAGCAGCCGGTGAGAGTGATGTTATTTCCCTTGGTTGGGATTTGTTACAATATTTCTCTCTTAATTAAACAAATGGCAAGCCATTTGCCTTATTTCAAACAAAATATGACAGTCACAGTCGAGTTGAAAAGGGCAACAACATCTAACTCTAGCTTACAAACTGTACAAAAGCACGAGGGTTAATTGTTCATCAGGTTTCAACAAAACCCAGATTGAAAAGGGCAACAACATCTAACTCCAGCACTGTTTTTGGCAGTCACAATCAAATGGATCGGTCAGGTCCATAGAATGAAAATCCCGGGTCGTAAAATTTACTGGATTATGACCACAAGATGTTGTAAATAAAAGCCCGGCACATTCAGAAGCCCTTTTGTCCACCTGAAACTCCTTTTTTTGCTCTTCGACATACCCATCCATCAAAACCATGCTGCTGATAAACTTAAGCCTGATGGTCAATAGTAACCTCGCATTCAGCAGGAAGAATGTGATAAATCTAGTGTTTGCATGGATGGTTACATATCGTTCCAACGTTATTGTCTTCAATCGAATGTCATGAGAATTGAGAAAATCCCGGTGGTTACGAATCCAACGATTGGTTATAACATTCTTACCCCGTCCTGTTGCCTAAATAGACATGAAGATTTGAAATAGTTCAGGTCTAAAAAAAGAGTGTCGAAAGAGCAACAGCTGAACGGTTAATTCTAGTACACTATATGCGGGCTTCCAATGTACGTGAAATTATAACCTTTATATACAACTTCTCCAGACATGGAAAGCATTGCAGCAAGCCAATAATCTTGTTCAGATCAAAACTATTCATATGGATATATAAGATCTTGACAGAATCCAGCACCATTGATAGGCTATCCATGGACAAACTCTTCATTGAGCATAGAACATAATATTAGTACAAAAAGTGTACTCCAAGATGATATAGAACTTACGCGCAGAAATTTAAAATGCAACTTATGATTACAAGTGTAGATGATAATATACAGTACCTGAAGAACTGTGGAGCCAAATACCATCTTGAAATGAGCACAGAGATCATGTATTACACCCAAGGTCTCTAGTTTAGGCACAGAGACGACAGTTATTTTCGACGGTGAATAACGAGAATCAAGGATCAACCTTTGAAGTGAAGGGGCATCTTCAATGATGAGCTGCCTTCTGTCAAAAGGAATTCCAATTCTTACAAGGTTAGGCGACTTTCTTTGGAGACAACCGATTCTAACTATGAAAACAAGCACCAAGCACTCCAGGGCAGGGCAACTGGAGTGGATGATGCTATGCAATGAGGCTTCCGACATACGAACCCGCACAAGTGAAAGTTTTTTGAGAAATGGGAGTCGAAGGTTTAGTAGCAGATTGTCTGGTAGGTAGCACAGCGCAAAGGTGGCGGTGTGAAGAGAGGAGGAAAACTGTGAGATGGGCATCGGTGCTGAGGGCACAAGTACATGACGTTCGGTCTGTGGTATGTGATTTCTGGGGGAATAGTAGAACTCAAGCAGTTGTAGTTCTGTGAATTCAGAGGATTTCAGCCAGGTGTCCACCATGTAGGGCATGCTCAGGTAGCATGTCAGGATGTAGAGGCCTTGAACGGAGCCCTGGTGGGAGGAGATGATGGCTCCGGGGTGTTCAAAATCATTGAAGAGAGATAGCTGATGACAGTCAAGATTAAGGGGCGCGACGCACCATAGAGGGCGCCACCGAGTTGAGAGGACTTGGGTGCAGCAGCAATTCTAGGTGGGGAGAAGCGAGATGATCTCCCCAAGGATGGCGTCCGGGAGATCGCTGATGTGGTCCACCCGAGTTTCTACGGGTTGCCCGGATCCGGTGTGGGGGGTTCGCCGCTTCTCCCCACGCTGCCGGGTGCGGGATCTACAACAGGCTTCGCCGCTGGCAGGAGCCTCATCTTCTTGGCGCTGGGGTCAGTCGACTCCATTTTCCTCGAGGGCGTCGCGTCAAGCTCACGGATTTGAGCAGAGTAACGAATGATGAGCCTAGTTGTAGTGCGAGTGAAGAAGAAGGGGAGCTAGGGTTTTCTGTAGTAGTGAGGAAGAAGGAGAGCTGGGGTTTTCTGTAGGAGTGAGGTGAGGAATTTGGGGGTACGAGTGGAGCGAGCTGACGTGAGGTGGGTGGGAGTAAGGAGGAAGAAGAGCACCCAGGTTTTTTTGGGGGGCGGTGTGTGATACGTCTCCAATGTATCTATAATTTTTGCTTGTTCCATGCTATTATATTATCATTCTTGGATGTTTTACAATCAATTTATAGCAACTTTATATCATTTTTTGGGACTAACCTATTGACATAGTGCCCAGTGCCAGTTCTTGTTTTTTCCTTGTTTTTTACTTCGCGGAAAATCAATACCAAACGGAGTCCAAATGTAGCGAAACTTTTTGGAGATTTTTTCTGGACCAGAAGGAACAACTTGGGCCGAAGAAGTACCAGAGGGGTGCCCCGAGGGGGGCACAACCCACCTGGGTGCGCCTGGGGGCCCAGGCGTGCCCTGGTGGGTTGTGCCCACCTCGGTGGCCTCCCGCACCGCCTCTTTGCTCTATAAATACCCCGAAAATCCAAAAACCCTAGGGGAGTCGATGAAACACAATTCCAGCTGCCGCAAGTTCCAGAACCACCACCACCAGATCCAATCTAGACACCATCACGGAGGGGTTCATCATCCTCATTGGTGCCTCTCCGACGATGCGTGAGTAGTTCATTGTAGACCTACGGGTCCGTAGTTAGTAGCTAGATGGCTTCCTCTCTCACTTTTGATTCTCAATACAATGGTCTCTGGGAGATCTATTTGATGTAACTTTTTTGCGGTGTGTTTCTTGGGATCCGATGAACTTTGAGTTTATGATCAGATCTATTTTATCCATGAAAGTTATTTGAGTTTTGATCTCTTATATGCATGATTGCTTATAGCCTCGTATTTCTTCTTCGAATCTTTGGTTTAGTTAGGCCGACTAGATCGATTTTTCTTGCCATGGGAAGAGGTGCTTTGCGATGGGTTCGATCTTACGGTGCTCAATCCCAGTGACAGAAGGGACATGACACGTATGTATCGTTGCTATTAAGGATAACAAGATGGGGTCTATTCCTACATGAATAGATCTTGTCTACATCATGTCATCGTTCTTATTGCATTACTTCGTTTCTCCATGAACTTAATACACTAGATGCATGCTGGATAGTGGTCGATGTGTGGAGTAATAGTAGTAGATGCAGGCAGGAGTCGGTCTACTAATCTTGGACGTGATGCCTATATAATGATCATTGCCTGGATATCGTCATAATTATTTGAAGTTCTATCAATTGCCCAATAGTAATTTGTTTTACCCGCCGTATGCTATTTTTCTCGAGAGAATCCACTAGTGAAATCTACGGCCCCCGGGTCTATTCTTTATCATATTTGCTTTCCGATCTATTATTTGCCTCTTTTATTTACAGATCTATTATTCCAAAAACCCAAAAATACCTTGCTGCAATTTTTTGTTATTTATTTTATTTCGCGTTTCCACGAGATCTATTTATCCAATCTACTACAAATTTATCTATCTTTTACCCGGGAGGGATTGACAACCCCTCTTACCCGTCGGGTTGCAAGTATTTGTTCTTTGTGTGCAGGTACCATTTACATAGTGTTGCGTGGCTCTCCTACTAGTTCGATAACCTTGGTCTTATCACCGAGGGAAATACCTACCATAGCTGTGCTGCATCGTCCCTTCCTCTTCGGGGAAAATACTAACGCGGACACGAGCCATCAAGAAAGGATTTCTGGCATCGTTGCTGGGGAGGATCAAGTCAAGATAGTCTCCCGTCCACATGCCAATTTCTAGCGCCGTTGCCGGGGAGACATCATCAACATCTATCAGGTTCCTAATCACAAATCTCATCTCCTTGCAATTTACATTATTTGCCATTTGCCTCTCGTTTTCATCTCCCCCACTTCGCAAAAATTTGCCGTTTTATTCGCCTTCTTTTTCGTTTGCCTTTTCTCGTTAGATCTCTTTTTGCTTGCAATCTTGTTTGCGTGGTCGCGATGTCTCAAGAAAATACCAAAAATATATGTGCTTGTGCTGCCATGTGCCTTCTATTTGCTTGCATCTTCGCTTGCTAAAGATCTATTGATATGGATCCACTTAAAGTTTTCTACTTGGGTCATCTTCGATCCATTTGTGCTTGTGCTGAAACCCCAACTAGTATAGTTGAGGGAAAATCATTAGATGAGCATGATCATTTTGTGCGTCATCGTTTATCTGAAAAAGTGAAGCTCTTATGGAATCAAATAAATTGTTTGCTATGCTATGCTTGGAATCTTTGTAAAATTTGTGATTTTACTTGTTGCTCTAAGAACCCTAAAAAACACCTTCCCTATCTATGTGAGTTTAATGACAATGAAATCTTATCTTCTTATGCCAAGAAAATTTATAGTTACTATGATATCGAACAAACTGAAGAATTTGTTGCTTTTAAGGGTGCTTATGAAGTCGCTTCTTTGATTGAAAAGTATGATATTACTCTCTACAAATCTAAATTTTTTGACATACTTAAATATTGCTATGAAAATTATGCTCATAATGATTATGTTAAAGAATTTATTGAGAGAATGTCCGCTACTTTGGAAGAAAATAATGATATACATGAAGATATGGATAATTATGATTTCATTGATTTGATTGAATTATCCCCTCTTGATGAACATGATGCTTGCGATTCTTGTGGCCTTGATGCCAATATTAATGATGCTTATGGAGATGAACTTGCTATAGTTCCTTATGTTAAACATGAAATTATTGCTATTGCACCCACACTTGATAGCCCCTTGAATGAAAAGCAGGATTGCAATGATGTTATTACAAATTTTATTAATAACAATTGTGCTAATGATATGCAAAGCTACAAGCTTGGGGATGCTAATTTTGCTATGATCACTACTTATTGCAATGATCATGATTGGGGTGATTCTTCTTATGATCTTGAAAATTTATTTAAGCCTCATGATGAATATGATATTGATAATAATGTATGGAATAATATTGAAAGTGGGTTTGGAAGAGTGTCAACTTTAGATAATAATGATCCCACTACTTTGGAGAATGATCAATCTTATGAAATTTTTGATAAAAGTGGGATTGGAGAGGTCATGACTTTATTTGATGTTAATCCCACTATTTTGGAAGAGTGTCAACTTTGCATGCATGTGGATCATGAAAAGAAAATTTTATATGATTGCTACATTGTTGAATTTGAGTATGATCCCACATGTAATTATTATGAGAGAGGAAAATATGGTTGTAGAAATTTTCATGTTATTAAATTTCCTCTCGTTATGTTGAGATTGTCAATGTTTTATTCCTCTGCTTTGCGTATGCTAGATATTTTTTGTCTTGAAAATTTGTTTTCCTATAAAATTCCTATGCATAGAAAGTATGTTAGACTTAAATGTGTTTGTCACCTGTTTCAGGATGCTCTCTTTTGTTTCAATTATTATCTTTCGTGTGGTCATCGTTGAAATCATTATGACTAGTTAGGGGCGTAAAACCATAGCGCTTGTTGGGAGGCAACCCAATGAATAAAATTTATTTTTGCCTTTTTATTTCTGTTCTTGAGTGTTTGCACAATTATGCTTCTGTTATGATTGTGTTTTTTATGTTTTAATTAGTGTTTGTGCCAAGTAAAGCCTTTGGGATAGCTTTGGTGATAGTTGATTTGATCTTTTCCGAAAACAGAAACTTCTGCGTCCAGTAAAATAATTTTCTGGATTCACATATGTGACGAAAAATTATGAATGTTTTACACAAGATTTAAATACAAATTGCCTCTTTTTGTCCTAATTTTTCAAAATATTTGGAGTTACAGAAGTGTGAGAACAATTCGCATATTTACAGACTATTCTGTTTTTGACAGATTCTGTTTTCTTTGCATTGTGTGCATATTTTGATGAATCTATAGTTTGTATCGGGGGGTATAAGCCATGGAAAAGTTATAATACAGTAGATATAATGCAATAACAAAATTTGAATGGGTTTTCTACAGTACTTAAAGTAAAGATTGGTTTTCTTATACTAACGGATCTCACGAAGGTTTTGTTAAGTTTTGTGTGATTGAAGTTTTCAAGTTTTGGGTGAGATCACGATGGATGAAGGAATAAGGAGTAAGAAGAGCCTAAGCTTGGGGATGCCCCATGGCACCCCAAGCCATTATCCAAAGAGAAACAAGCAACTAAGCTTGGGGATGCCCCCGAGTGGCATCCCCTCTTTCTTCTAACGACCATCGGTATTTTTCTTGGAGCTATATTTTTATTCGTCACATATCATGAGTTTTGCTTGGAGCGTCTTGTGTTATATGAGTCATTGCTTGTTTTGATTTTTAGTTTGTGTCATCTATACTTGCTAGACACACCTATTCGAGAGAGCCAAAATTATGCTATGATTTATTAGAATTGCTCTATGTGCTTCACTTAAATTTTTTGAGCTATGGAATTGCTCTAGTGCTTCACTTATATCTTTTTGAGCAGGGTGTGCTTTAATATTTTTGAAGAAATGCTCTCATGCTTCACTTAGATTTATTTGAGAGTTAGTAATTTTGAAGAAATTCTCTCATTCTTCACTTATATTATTTTGAGAGAAGAAAGATTTATGCTCATGTTCTTCACTTAGATTTGTTTGAGCTATCAAAAGCAACATATGAAATTAGTCCCAAAGTGATAGATATTCAAGAAGGATATAATAAAAACTTTCATGAAGATCATTGGACAAAATAAACTTGATTCTTTGTAATAGTTTTGCGATATGATGATATAATATGTGAGTCATGTTGATGAGTAATTATGCTTTAGTAAGAATATTGGTGTTAAGGTTTGTGATTCCCTATACAAGCACAAAAGTCAATAGTTAGGCAATGAAATTACATCCTACTTATGGTGCATTATTCGGTGTTAGTTATGCTTAATGCTCGCTTATGTGATTTTTCGTTTCTTGGTTGGATGCTTCTCAATCTTTTTGCTAGCCTTCACTTGTACTAAGTAGGAATACTACTTGTGCATCCAAAATCCTTAAACCCAGTTTTGCCATATGAGTCCACTATACCTACCTATATGCGGTATTACCGTGCCGTTCTAAGCAAATTTATATGTGCCATCTCTAATTTTCAAAATAAATTTTCCTTTTTGTGTGCTCGTACCGCTCATGAAACGGTAGGGGGTGGCTGATATTTTTCCATGCTAGATGTGTTATTCTCAAGATGAGTGTATATTCACTTGTCATTGCACGAGAGTACAGCAAAGGTATTAGGGATTCCCAGTCTCGAAATGAAAAATGAATTTACTTTATGTTGTCAAATAATAAATTCCTTGGAAAGTGTTGGTATGGACGGCACCCGTGGATACGGCTAGCCGTGGAATGTGAAAGTATGGTGGAAAAAAGAATAAACTTTATTTTCTGTTTGGGAACCACCTATGATATATCTAGCATGGAAAGGGAACTACTCGATCGTTTTCGTTGACAGGAAAAGCCTGCCACCCAAAATGTTTTATCTCTTTCTTTTTTGCTTTGAGCTCTGGCACCTCTACAAATCCCTACTCCCTCTGCGAAGGGTCTTTCTATTTACTTTATGCAATTTTTATTTTTATTTTGAGTCTCCATCTTCTCTTATAAAGCACCAACTAAGGGGCACTATGATCGTACTTGAGCATTGGGTATAGCTAATATGCGAGTGTGTTTCATGAATGGATCAATGATTGAGCATAATGGGCTAGGGATAACTTACTTTAGTGTTGATATTTTGAAAGACTTGGTTGCTTGTTGATATGCTTGAGTATTGCAATCTTCATGTCAAAACTAGGCTATTGCATGCTTTGAATCGTATAAAAGTCCAAATGTCCATGCTACAAAAGAAAAGATTATGTGATGAACATCTTAGGCAGCATTCCACAAAAAAAATTCTGTTTTTATCATTTACCTACTCGAGGACGAGTAGGAATTAAGCTTGGGGATGCTGATACGTCTCCAACATATCTATAATTTTTTCTTGTTCCATGCTGTTATATTATCATTCTTGGATGTTTTACAATCATTTTATAGCAACTTTATATCATTTTTTGGGACTAACCTATTGACATAGTGCCTAGTGCCAGTTCCTATTTTTCCCCTGTTTTTTACTTTGCGGAAAATCAATACCAAACGGAGTCCAAACACAGCGAAACTTTTTGGAGATTTTTTCTAGACCAGAAGGAACAACTTGGGCCGAAGAAGTACCAGAGGGGGGCACAACCCACCTGGGCGCGCCCTGGTGGGTTGTGCCCACCTCGGTGGCCTCCCGCACCGCCTCTTTGCTCTATAAATACCCCGAAAATCCAAAAACCCTAGGGAGTCGACGAAACACAATTCCAGCCGCCGCAAGTTCCAGGACCACCAGATCCAATCTAGACACCATCACGGAGGGGTTCATCATCCTCATTGGTGCCTCTCCGATGATGCGTGAGTAGTTCATTGTAGACCTATGGGTCCGTAGTTAGTAGCTAGATGGCTTCCTCTCTCTCTTTTGATTCTCAATACAATTGTCTCTTGGAGATCTATTTGATGTAACTCTTTTTGCGGTGTGTTTGTTGGGATCCGATGAACTTTGAATTTATGATCAGATCTATTTTATCCATGAAAGTTATTTGAGTTTTGATCTCTTATATGAATGATTGCTTATAGCCTCATATTTCTTCTTCGAATCTTTGGTTTAGTTAGGCCGACTAGATCGATTTTTCTTGCCATGGGAAGAGGTGCTTTGTGATGGGTTCGATCTTACGGTGCTCAATCCCAGTGATAGAAGGGGACATGACATGTATGTATCATTGCTATTAAGGATAACAAGATGGGGTCTATTCCTACATGAATAGATCTTGTCTACATCATGTCATCGTTCTTATTGCATTAATCCGTTTCTCCATGAACTTAATACACTAGATGGATGCTGGATAGCGGTCGATGTGTGGAGTAATAGTAGTAGATGCAGGCAGGAGTCGGTCTACTAATCTTGGACATGATGCCTATATAATGATCATTGCCTGGATATCATCATAATTATTTGAAGTTCTATCAATTGCCCAACAGTAATTTGTTTACCCGCCGTATGCTATTTTTCTCGAGAGAAGCCACTAGTGAAATCTACGGCCCTCGGGTCTATTCTTTATCATATTTGCTTTCCGATCTATTATTTGCCTCTTTTATTTTCAGATCTATAATTCCAAAAACCCAAAAATACCTTGCCGCAATTTTATTTATTTATTTAATATCGTGTTTCCACAATATCTATTTATCCAATCTACTACAAATTTATCTATCTTTTACCAGGGAGGTATTGACAACCCCTCTTACGCGTCGGGTTGCAAGTATTTGTTCTTTGTGTGCAGGTACCGTTTACATAGTGTTGCGTGGTTCTCCTACTGGTTCGATAACCTTGGTCTCATCATTGAGGGAAATACCTACCATAGCTGTGCTGCATCATCCCTTCCTCTTCGGGGAAAATACTGACGCGGACACGAGCCATCAGTGTGCTGGGTAGCTCCTCTCATTAAGTAAATATATGGGCTTTTGAATTGATTTTATTATTTACTTGGGTGGATGGGCTCTTTTGTATTGGGCCCAGAGAAACAATTACTACTAGTACGGTGGAGACACTCTACAGCTACCCAGAAAAACAATTACTACTAGTACAGTGGATACACTACCGCTTCTGGCTCCTCCGAGGTCATCGAAACGTCTCCCGCTACTGAATGCCGTTTACTTTCGTTCACCGACATGCGGGCCATGCAGCGCGCGGGCACAAATGCCATCCACCAAATTAGAAGGCGGTATGCAGGTAGAGAGTCACCCCGGTCGTAGCGCGGCAGTAACAAGCCATCATATCACAATACCCCACCTCCCCGCAGTCTAAGTTTGACGGACGAAGCAACCATCATTTTCATTCTTCGCTGAATCCCCTTCTCCCTTACCGTCTTCAAGAAAGCCAACACTCGCATCTGCCATTGTTCTTCTCTCCCAACGAAGGGAAGGTAAGCGGATCCGTGATGTTGGTATATTTTCTTTCAGAAAAAAGAACTTTTGCAAAGAAGTAACCGATCCTCACTCTGTTTTTTGTTGCATTGTCATTGCGATTGTGTTTTCCTTTCAATTGTCTCCTAGTATTCATCAGTTTCATGATGGACCAAGGAGAACCCGGCAAAGATCTACCGATGTTGGAGCAGATGTGGGAGGCTGATTCCCATGAGACAGAGAGCTCCAAGAAGATGGAGGCCACCACCGAGCCGACCCCAGATACGCTCACGGCCACTACTAAGATGGTCAACGCCCCGTTTGAGGTTACAACCCCCGTGGCCCTGCAGGAGCAGTTTTCCCCCTTCGAGGATGTGTCCCCCCCCTCCCCCCGATGAGCTGCCCAAGGTGATTTTCTTCTTTGCCGATCTCGGTTGTGGTTTTTCATCTAAGTATGTGGTGATATAAATAATGCAAAATTTTATTAGCTTCGATGCCATGCTACCTTCCAGGTCATGCATACTTTTGACTCTACATAGTGGTTTAAATAACTTGTGTTTTTATATTGGAAAGTAATTCAGAATTCATTTATGTTTCAATTAGAGCCCTGATGTAGACAAGGATTGTGTGGTTGTACATGTCACTCACTATGAGGCGGATGACCTGAATATATGCACTGGGAAAACAAAGTTCTTAGGCTATTGGATCCTGGAAGCCATTTGCACTTATACCAAAGCCAAGATGTATTCCAGCCACACTGTTGTCAGGCGTGTTGTCCAGGGTGTACTGAAGCACAAGAAGTTCAAAGCTACTCCTTCGTTTGTGAGGCATACTGTTCTTGTCAAGCTTATGCAGGAAGATGACATGGCATGCCTCCACAAACAAGCTTATGAGTGGCAAGGCCACAAGGTTATCTTCAGGAAGGTTCACAGGATTGAGCTGCTGCCGGACGTCCTCGATGATGTTCATGGCAAGGTCCGTCTTGTGTCCATCCCAAATTAGATCGAGGCATGAAATAGTTGGCCCAGCTAGTGTTTAAAAGTAGTTTGGATTGTGTCTAATTATCCGAACCTTGCCTATTATCGAGCCCTCTGGGGCTAGTACTCTGTTTGAATCCGTCTATGGGATGCTACTTTTGTGTGCCCGTGAATCATGTGAGAACCATCCTAATTGTTGCCGAAACAGATGCGTCCTCACTACTTTTTTCATGTAATATGGCATGGTAAGACATAAGTTGTCACGGTTTATCATACGAGCAGTGTGTGTTTGATGAAATATAGTACTTGTTTGAGAACTATGCGCTGACGTATACATAGGGTACGTAAGGCTGGTTAAGTAATTGTAAACACTGTTGGTGCTACCCCACTTGTAAGCAGTTGTGGAAAACACGGCACATTGGCTCAGCTCGCTTCAACACTAGAAAAGTCGGCTATCGACGAGCTAACAATCAATAATCTGTTGTCTGACATATAAGCAACTACGTATCTTGTTGCAGTGGTTCATGCAGTTAACTGAGGCCACAATGTAAATTCCAAATGTTCACACGCTAGTCCAGCGTTCATGTGGAACATTCACATTAAACTCGGCTTCGTAAAATACTTGAAAAGCATAAGTTAAGCAATTTTATACATCGCAATGATTCATAGAACATAACAAACAATTACTAGTTCACAGCAAAAGACAAAGTTGTGAGAAGGTTTACAAATCAGGAAAAATCAAGCAAGGCTTCTCTGAGCAAAGGGCCTCCCTAGGCAAGCTTTAATTTCTAGGAGTTCACTCTGGTTTTTCTTGTTGCCACCATCCAGGGTTAGGTTCTCTCATTCCAAAATAACCAATTATAATTGTGTTCTCAGTTGGAATGCTGAACTGAACCATGTAGTGTACTGACCATCTGAACTTCTTGTGCAGTTCCACTAAATTTAAGCACCACTATTGCAGAAATAAGCAGACCACAATGCCTCTTGTCCACGCACCTGTCCCAAAAACCTCTGTGCAGCCGTGCCAGCTAGTCCTCTATCCATCCTTGAATTGGGAGAAAGTGCATTCCTGACTAGGATGTTGTTGTTTTCGCTCGTCCCTGCACTGCAATCAGGAAGTAAAACATATGAATCAGCTTCTTTTAGATTGCGTTGGTCATTCTACCTAGTTACTACCAATGTAGGAATACCTGGAAGATGGGAGGTTAGACGACGACAGCTAGGAATAGCCATCTCATTTTGTGCAGTTCTACTAAAACTGAGGTGTGTACTTTTGATTTCACAAATAGAAACGATATGGAGACAGACATCCCTGTTTGCACAAATATGAAATACGATTATTTAAGCAATGACAGTTACTTGCAGTGGCATATGATTAATAGTAGCATCTATTGTGTTATAATTGGCACTACATTGACACTATAGAAAGTGCCATTAAGTAAGAAGTAGCATCACATCACATCAACAATACCACTAGATTAACATGCAGAACAATAGCATTAGTATTACTGTCATGAGAGTAGCACATGGTCAGTAAATGTGCAATCAAATTTGTGCAGTTCCACTGGGATGAAGCAATGTTAGCGGTGTGAGATTTAAGTGTAAATACAAAAACACAATTCATGGGAAATAAAGCAAGATGGAAGCACTTCATAAAATGGTGGTGTCATTGCTTCAATTTATCGACGGCACTAGACCGACAGCAGCATTACTTAATAGTGACATTAGGTGGCATTGCTTCAATTTATCGATGGCACTAGACCATTACTTAATAGTGACATTAGGTGGCATTGCTTCATGCTTCATGTGATTTTACATTAACGGTAGCGACATGGGCGTAGGGACAGCAGGGGCATAAAGTGGTGAGGCAGATGTGGTTGCCGAGAGCGGCAACATTCAGGCAGCATGTCTGCATTTGTCCCATTTTTTATCTCCTCGGCGACATTTTCCTATGTGAGCACAGGAAATCTAGACCTGCTCGTTCTCATTTGCGTTGTCCCCCCAACACCCCTCACTTTCTTTCCTTTTTCGACCAAGAGACAGGTCCACTTCCCCCCACCCTTCGCCATCCACCCTGCTTTCTTCGCCTTTTCAACCAAGAGACCAGTTGGGTAGCCAGTATCTACTACTTTCCCCTGTTTCCTCTTAGAACCAAGTCCTAGATTCATGCTACAGCTTTCCCACTTTCTTCCCTGCTTGAACCAACTCTTAGATTTGACTATGTGAACTAGCTTTACCTCTAATAATAGTAAAAGTCTAGGTGGCTTTGGAACAGCCGACGGAAGTAGAAAAAGATCCACACGCAGCCACGTGGGGAGCTGGGGCAGTAGAGCAAGGCAGGTTTCGAAGGAATATATACCTAAGGGTCATCGGGATGTGGCAAAGACGGTGTCGGGAGGCCGCATCTTGACCACAATACTGCAGGGAGGAAGAAGGGGTCGGAGGCCCTCCCGAGCCAGCGTTGTCTTGGAGAGAACGGCACGGCTGCCGATCGAGACACGCGGGCAGTTGTTGGTCTCCTCCCTCACCACTGACGACCGCGTGAACGATGAACCTACACCCCTGCCCCGGCCGAGGTGGTCCGGCCGGATTTGTGACCAGCGGTGAGCAGAGAGAGAGTGTGGCCACCTATGTCTTGCTTAGATCTGGAGAGCATGAGAGAGTGAAAGAGAGGAACCCTAGTAAAGCAAGTGCCGAGGCTCCTGCTTATATCTATAGTGGAGTGATTTTGTTGTAGCAACCGTTATTAAATTGAATACACGCGAACCACTACTTTCATTCAAAGTTCAAGTAAAAATAAAACTCGATCAATAATGTGCCACCACTTCCAGGTCGCACTATCAAATCACCGCGTCCAGGACGCACTATGTACTGTATCATTCACGTGCGGTCCCCGACCCTCCATCAAGTTGAAAACTAGACTAGTCAAAATGTCAATTGGGATGCCTCTTTGTAAACAAATGCGCTCCTAGCTTACAAAAATGCGCTCCTACGTGTACTCGCGAGTGGGTGTGAGAGAACTAGTGCGTGTGTGCACCGCTTCTCTTCGTGAGAGTACAATATACGACGCCCAAAGAACGTTCGCCACAAGAGTAACAGTATAAGTGTGTGGCGTGTGAGTTAAAATAAAAGGTGTGCGATGTCTTTTATTTTTTAGAAGTTCTGAGGGTAGGGTGTGAAGAGCACATATCTGTGTGACGTCTACCTACAGATAGATGATGGGTGCGAGAGGACTCGGGAGAGTCGTGACTCGTGAGGGTGCGTGTGTGCGTGAGAGAGAGGGGGCACGTACCAATGCAATGCATGTGTCCGTAAATCATATATGACAAACATTCGCCACAAGCCATTTCCTGACGAACGCCGTAAGAACCGTTAGATCAGCATCCGACAATGTCAGTTTTTCCATGGCATTTAACAGAATAGCCACTCCTCCGACACACAAATCTTCCACGTGAGTGTTAGCAACTGCCGTATGCTCCTTCATCCGTTCCAAAATGTAGTGCATATAGCTTTATTGAAAATTCGAACCTCACAAACTTTTACCGAGTTTTCGTATACCAAAATGCACATATAGAATACCCAGTATATATCATTTCATTCATCTTCGAGAGGTAACTATAAAGATGGGGGAGGAGTGTAGAAAGAAAGACCGTCATATCACCTGCAGCAATTTCAACCATCCTTTGGTGTGGAGGAATATCATAGGAACTCTATATGATATGATTTTTATAGGAATTTTTCCTTTAGAGCCAAT
Source organism: Thinopyrum elongatum (assembly GCA_011799875.1). Classification (NCBI taxonomy): domain Eukaryota; kingdom Viridiplantae; phylum Streptophyta; class Magnoliopsida; order Poales; family Poaceae; genus Thinopyrum; species Thinopyrum elongatum. Next base: position 510,513,988 of record CM022300.1, read on the forward strand.
TGGTTCATAGGAATAGATTCATATACTCCACATTACAAAGGAAAATAAATATGATATCATTTTTATAGCTTTAGAGCCACTTGGTTCATATGAATGGATTCCTATAATCCCACAATTTCAAAGGAAGATAAACATTAGCCTAGATTCAATAGAAAAGTTCCTATGATGTGAACCAAATGACATCTCTTTTCCGATCCCTCCTCATAGGAATTGAGATACATGTCATCTCTAGATTCAATAGAAAAGTTCCTATGATGTGAACCAAATGACATCTCTTTTCCAATCCCTACTCATCGGAATTGAGATACATGTCATCTCTTTCCCTACAACTTCCATATATACATCTTCTATTCCTAAATAGTTAGTACAACCCACTAGCTTTTTTCCTGGACATGCAACTATGGCACATGAACACGTCATGCATGCAAGTCATAAATCACATTGTTTTTGTACTCTATGCATGCAAGCACCACATCATCAATTCGTGCATGTTACTCATAAGTTATTTCTTGCATTAGATTTTGTATTGACAATATATGTGTTGGTCACGTGCACACATATGTAGTTCACTGTCGGGGACGAATCCACGATCACCTATGGGACCCAGGGAAGGACCCCTTTACGTTCGGCAGGGAGAGGCGGTCGCACGAAGAGCAAATCTAGCAAAGAACACGACAGTGCACGAGAGAGATTTACCCAGGTTCGGGCCGCACGGATGCGTAAAACCCTACTCCTGCTTTTTGGTTTATTATCTGTATGATTGTTCTAGCTCCAGGAGCGCTATAGTACCGAGTAGCTGCATACAATACTGGAGTTCTCCATCTCCCAGTTCCTCCCCTTTTCACGTTGCCTATGGGCCTCCTTTTATACGCAGAAAGGGGTCACCAACAGGTGGCAAACAGTAAAGGTAGAGGTGGAAAGTTGCTACAGTAAGGCCACTATTACCAGGATGACATGTCCTACCTACCACTGACGGCAGGGGACAAGGGCATTAAATGCCCATGCCTTTGCTGTCCACATACATGTACCCGGATGTCTTGGACGTGGGAAAAGCCTATCCCACCTGCTCCTGCACCGCTAGCTACAGTGCACCGCCGTCTACACAGTGCCCTGCCATGCACGCTTGGAAGGACCCAGAGCGCCACGCTGGCAGAGGCACCGGAGCAGCACAGTAGCACAGTGGTACAGTAACGCTTGCTGCGGCAAGACCTTGCCGCACCTGACAGCTTGCCGCAACCCATAGTTTGCCGCGCAAGGTAACTTGCCGGGGCAAGTACCTTGCCGCAGCCAATACCTTGCCGCAGCCAATGACTTGCCGGGGCAAGTACCTTGCCGCGGCAAGTACTCTGCTTCAGCAATGCCCAGGCTGGGCCTCAGCTGTCCCTCCCGGCAAGCCCCTCTTGTCGGGGCCTTAACTCTTGCTTTGTATACTTTGTCCTTGAATGGCTTAATAATCTTGAGCTTCTCTCTGGCTGTCCTGCCGCAAGCCTGGCCGCGGGATGCTACTACTGCCCGTGCACAAGTACGGGGTACTAGGGTACCCCTATTCTAGTACACCAACCGGAGCCCCCGGGCCTGGGCCACACAATGTGCCGGGCGTTGTTGGGCCAGGCCCAAACAGTGCACGGGCACGCGTGGCTGGGATAAGCCGAAACGTCCCTATGCTGTTTAATTGCACGCTCTCCCACGCGTCGCGCGTTGAATGCGGAGCGTGGGAAGCGTGCGCAGCCATCTCGAATGACGAAGGGGCGGATGGTTCCGCATCTTTCCCCATAAAAGGAGGGACCTGCAGAAGCACTCACACACCCCTCTCACCATTCTCGATCTCCAAATCTCCGCCTTCTTCTTCCTCCGCTCTAAAACAAAGCGGTTTCCCAATCCTCCGCCACCGCGCGCGTCTGCATCTCCCTCGGTCCTCAGCTCCGCCTTCGCCATGCCTCCCAAAGGAGAAAAGGGGAAGACAGGGAAGTCCTCAAGGACGGAGACCCAGGCGCAGTTGAAGAGGCAGAAGTACGCGCTCTTCGCTCCGACGCTCACGGGGGCGGATCTGAAGGCCAAGTTCCAAGGCATGTGGGCCGCGAGGACCAAGGCGCATCCGGCCACCCGCGTTCGCCCAGCCACCGATGAGAGCGAAGTGAGCAAGTACCCCTTCTTCGCTTGCTACTTTTGGTGCGGGCTCTGCCCACCGTACTCGGATTTCTTTAGCGACGTCATGTACACCTTCAACCTCCGTCTGCTGGATCTCACACCGAATGCCGTATCCACCATGGCAATATTTGCGCATCTGTGCGAGAACTTCGTCGGCGTCGCACCCAACACTGCGCTGTTCAGGCATTACTTCACTCCCCGTGCTGAAAAGGGGGAGCCTCTCACTATTGGCGTCTCGTTCGTTTCAAGATTGGGCGCCAAGGAGCATTATCTGAAGGGGGATCTCCGCCCAAGATGGGGAGAAATCCGGTCTGAATGGTGTTGGATCATTGACGACGAGCCGCCACCATACTGTGCGCTTCGCAAGACCCCAGCAGCGCGTGGCACAGACTGGAGCGATCTGGATCCCCAGGACAAAAAGCTGGAGATTGCCGCTACCAGGATCATACGGCTCAGGGAGGCCGGGCTCACCATAGGGATGGTTGGCGCAGACTTCCTCCGCCGCCGCATTGCTCCTCTGCAGCAGAGAGGAAGGCCGGCCTCTGATTGGAAGAACCCAGCCGATATCATGCGGCTGCGCCCTGGACTGATCAACAACTTCACAGTTCTGCAGCATGACTTTTTCATGCGAGAACTGTTCAAGCAAGAGACAGATCCAGAGAAGCGCGACAAGGCGTTCACGCTGCCGAAGCACATCGTGCCCCTTTGCAACAACTCCGCATTGAGTGCAATCATCGCTATGATGCCGCTCTGCAATGCGCACAGCGTTGAAGCAACTTGGGACGTGCCGCTCGAAGAAGACGTGCGACGATTCTTTGACTCCACGGTCGAAAAGCAGGTCCGGGAGGTGGAGTGGCTCGTCCGCAACACCACTGAGCAAGAAATAGAATTCATTGCTCGAAGAGTGGAGGAGGACAGGCTCGCCAGGGAAGCTGGCGATTTTGGTTATACTTTGGCGGAGCTCGACGAGGCACAAAAGGAGATCCTTGCCGAGCAGGGGATGCTTGCCGGGAAGGGCGAGCTCGCCGCACCCGGCAAGGATGTCGGGCCAAGCCAGCCTGCCGACGAGTCAGGCAGCTCGGAGGATGAGGGCTCCTCTTCCGAGGAGGGCACCGAAAGCCCACCGCAGTCAGAGTCCCCAGCCCCTCGGAGGAGGAAACGCCTTCGCAGGCTCGGCAAAGTGGCTGAGCGGCAAGAGGTTCAACAACCGCCGGAGCGCCGTTCGACGCGCTCGACCATGGCAAGGGCTGGTGCTGCGGGAGAGTCTCACGCGGCCCCGGCAACTGGAGCAGGGTTATCAAAGACCGCTGCTACTACCCCCGCCAAGCGGCCAAGGAGTCCAGCTCCCCCTCCTCCCCCTCCTCACACGGAGGCGGACTTTGATTTTTCCGCTCTCAGCGAAGAGGACGACGAGGAAGAGTAAGTTCCCTTGCCGCGACCCTCAATCTTTGTAAGGTTTTGTTTCTATCCTCACTTGTCGCGCTCCGGCCTTGCTTCCGCAGGGAGGAAACCTTGGCGGAGAGGACAAGGAAGAGAGCTAAGGTCTCGACGAGCAAGACCGTGGTGGTCGTCGAAGATGAGCCCACGGCAACCACCGGGAGAGCGTCTGAGACCATGCCGACCAGCTCGGAGCCTAGCCCTCGTCGCAGCCCCCAGCGCAGCCCCCAGCGTAAGTATTTCAACTACCTTTCGCTGGCGGTCGTTGAGGAACAAGCATTTTGTCACTGACATCTTTGGGCGTGTAGGAGAGGAGCAGCAAGTGGAGCCATCTGAAGGTGCTCCAGAAGTACCACCCCCCTCGACCACACCGCCAAGGAGAAGATCTCCGGTAAGGGCTCCCACTAGCGAGCCGAGCCACGAAGAGGAGCCGGCAAGCGCCGAAGTGCCAAGCACCAGCGCTGGCGACCCCACCCCAATGACAAACGTTGACGGGGGAGGGGAGCCCACCGCTCCTGAGCTCAACACGGGTAAACCCACTTGCCGCAAAACTCTTTCTGCTTTCTTTCTTTTGTCTTCTTGAATTTCTTCCTGAAGCTCTTTTTGCCTTACTTCTCGGGTTGGCAGAGCCCTCCTCGGTGGAGCCAATGAACATTGACTCTTCTGCCGAGGAGAACACCACAGGGGCCGTCGACGACGAGGCCGCCAAGGCCGCCGCTGCCAAGGCCGACAAGCTGGCAGCCGACAAGCTTGCCGACAAAGAAACTGCCAATGCTGCCGAAGAGGCTGGCAAGGCCGCCGAGGATAATACCGCCAAGGCGCCCACCGATGAAGCCGCCAAGGCTGCTGAAGCTGAGGCCGCCCAGAAGGCTGCTGAGGAGGCCGGCGAGGGAGCCGGTGGTCGTACTGACGGCCCTGAGGCCACAGGAGCGCCAGGCGCTACTCCGACCACGGGTCCTTCAACCACTGACGAGGCGGCAGCGCCCAACTCGCCTCCGCCAAGCAAATACATCCGGGTCGGCGAGAACGTCTACGTCAGCCTCCCCTAGACGGTGGGCTCCAGAGCGCCAACCGAGGAGGATGTTGTGGACGAGGAGATCCTTGCCGCTGCCGGGCTCCAGCTTGTGGATGCGCCAGGCGCCAGCAGTAGCAGCACGTTTGAAGAGGAGCAACTGCTTCAAAAGCTGCTGAATCTTCATCGCGCCCGACGGGAGAAGCTAGCTTCCAGGGAGGCGCTCATCGAGAAGGCCGAAGCTGACATGTTGAGGCACGCGGAGATCTTGGCGGACATCCGCGTGCGATCTCTTAATGCGTTAGAGGACAAGCGGGCACAGCTGGCCGAAGAACGGCAGGCCCTCCTCCTGATGAAGCAAGACATTGAACAAAAATAGGAGGAGACCGCCAAGGAGTTGTCTGCTCAGGCCGGTGATCTGAACCAGCGGAAAGTGGACCTTGATGCCCACGAAGAAGAACTTGCCGAGCGCAAGAGGAAACTTGCCGAAACCCTCCGACAGAAAGACGAGAAGGTGGCAAGACTTGTCGCAGAGCGGACCCAGGGGCAGGCACAAAAACACCAGAAGGAAATCGAAGCCTTGGCCCAAGAGTACGCCAGCAAGTTGGTGGAGGCCACCAACGCTGTCGCTGCTGCAGAAGTGAACAGGAAGGAAACGGAGGGGAAAGTGGCAAGACTAGAGGCCGCCCTCAAGGCAAACGGTGACAAGCTCTCAACGCTTGAAAGTGAGAGGGCAAAGGTGACCCACACTTTGGCGGAGATGCAAGTTACCATAGCCAAGAAGAACAATCTGCTTGCCGCCGCCAACGACTCCAGAGCAGACCTGAAGCTGAAGCTGACCACGCTGAAGGAGACGCTCGACAACACCAGAAAGCGCGAAGGGCTTCTAATGACAGAGCTCCAGAAGGAAAAGGGTCTGCTTCAAGACGCTATTGCAACCCACAAGAAGTTCAGGGATAACGTGGGGATCTTCACAGATAGGCTTGCCAGCGCCGCCGAGGACATCGACAAGGAGCTGACTGCCCTGAAGGTGCCGGACTTCGGGTACTCCACCGACAAGAACACGCAAACTAGCGTCAAGCTAGCCGAGTTCTTCAACGGAGTAGTAGAAGCACTCCAACAGCTCCAAGTCAATCACAAGGCTCAACTGGCCGACGAGTCACGCAGGCTTTGCCGGGGAGTTCTCCGGAGGTTATTGGTGAAGATAGCATACAGAAACCCGGGCGTCGACTTCAGCAACATCTTCAAAAGCTTGCCGAAGGGATACGACCCCGCGCCACTAGAGGCCCTTGTCGCGCCCATCGTGGAGAGGGTGGACCAAATCCAGAGAGTCGAAGGCGAGCACCGCAATTAGAGAGCCCATTCTTCTCCCTCCTTGCCGCCGCTAGACATGTTAAAGAACAATCTGTTTAAGCCGCGGCAACTTATCTTGTAATATAACTTGCAATATTTTGAAGTTAATGCATGTCATCTCCCTTGAGCAATTTCTTTCTTTGTGTGTACTTGCCCTACGCTTATAGGGAACTTGCCGGTGCGCGCACCATCGCCGCGAGCACTGGGTGAGGGACTCCAGCAGCCTGCTGGCGGTGCCGCTGCCGGCAAGCAACCTTGTCGCGCTCAGTGCAGCCACTTAGGTTGTTGAGCGGACTCGAAACAAGGTAAGGGCGCAACCGATTACGCTTAGGTTCCGTCGCGCACAGGTTTTCCATACAAAGAGTAGTATCGTTCAAGGAAAATAACCTTGAAAATAAAAAAGAATTTGATTATTCAAACTGTAGCACTTAGCTTTGTCGCTGATCTCTCCGCGGCAAGGTCTTGTCACTGCTTGCCGCTGCCTTCTTCCCGGCAAGGCAAAGTTTCTTTGAACGACGCCTGGTCCACGCCTGGTCCATATCATTATCCCAC